>CM040243.1:251278404-251643857 GCA_022545495.1 Chrysanthemum lavandulifolium | reverse complement strand
GTGAAGGTAAGGACCATTAATTTGTGCACCATTGTGTTGGGGACTAACTTGTAAACCGTGTGACAACCAAAGGTGTGTTTGAAGTATCTTGTTGTGTGACAAAAGTTACGGCTTTTGAATAGTTAAATGGTTTGTTATAAATGACATTTTCCATTTTGACCGACTCGTCATCTCGTGATCTAATTCTTCCATGCGATTATATTCCACAAGTCATAATTGAATCATCAATTCTATGTTTCGCATCAGAAACTTCGTGATTTGGTTTGAATGCTCTGTTAGAAAATTTAGGTTTGTAATTAGCAAGAATCGGACCGTATCCATTTGGATTTGGTTTAAAAGTAAACTTTTGAATAGTTGTGATTGACTCACCATGTTTATAAACGACATTTGAAACTCTTTGATTTTGTGTTGTAAGTCGACAATTTCTTCAAGATAGTTATCTATGCATTTCGTGGAATGTTGTTTGTACTCAGAGAACTGCTTTTGACAAGTTAACAACTCAGCCTTGGCTTTTGATTTTCCAAAGTAAGAGCGTTAAGTTGTTTTTATGTTCATGTTTCAGCTTGTTCTATTTGAGACAACAAAGCATTCTTAGAAGCGGCTAGATCACGATGTCGCGTTCTAATGATTTTTCGCTTTGATAAGATTTAGCAAAGCGACTTCAAAACCTTTTTCACGCTTTTTCTTGAGTTTTAAAACTTCGATTTGTCGAATTAAGCTATCGTTATCCCACGGTTAACGATTGCATTTTGAGCTTTTAATTTCGTGCAAATTTCCAATCGAGAATTTTGGTCTTTAATTAAGGTCGAGCTCGGTTTCTCTGTCGACAAAAGCTCATTTTGTTCAACGTAAGTCTCAACATGATCATTATTTAGATCCATAAATATAACCACGAGTCAACTTGATTATCAATATTAACCATAAGGTCATTTTGATCATCAAATATAACTACGGGATCTATTTGATAATCATCGGAATGAGATGTGGAAGACTCATGTTGAACACTCTGATCCTTGTCAGATGGAGAAAGTGGCGGAGATATCAGATCATTGATGATAATTGTTTGTTCAGTACCGAGACAAGCCGTCGATGTCATACATCGGCCTGTGTCACTCATGTGTAGAGCTTGCATTTGTGCCATCAACATCATCGCCGCATTAGCATGCAAGTCCTCCATATCATCATCCGAGTCTCGTGATCCGCCATAAAGCTCGCTCCTTGTTGTTAAGAGTGCCACCGACTTCATCCTTAAGAGCCAAGAGCAAAGCCTCTTTGAAATAAGCAACGCCTCTTGTCCTCGGCTTAGGACATGCATTAGCCGATGACCCTTTTCATTGCGCTTATAACAACGAAGACCATTAACCCCATTCGAGCATTCCCCTTTTCAACCACTTGATCTCTCTCGTCGCGAGCACCGATGTTATTCCTTCCCATAGCATTGAACCTTGACCACCTCCCATCCGACGACCATAACCACGATTTTGAACTTCAACGCGTCCATTGTTCACAACACCGATTCCTTGTATTAGATGAAGTGTTGAAACAAACAAAGACCTTGATAGATCTTGAGCTCGTGGATCGTTATGTATGCCTATGTAATCACAAGCACAATAAAAGACAATCTCTACTACTAATGTTTATCGAATATAAACACAAGTAACAAATAACTAAGAACTTTTGATCCTCTATGGATCTTTATATTAACTAAAACCGAGTTTTTCCAATCGGTACATAACTCTTTCTAATGTGTTCCTTTTATAGACAAGGAACCCTAAACAATATCGCTAAACCGCTTTCCAAGAAACGATAATCATAAAACTAAATAAGATATACACAATCACTTCCTAATAAAGCTCATGTATATCCACACTAAATAAACTAAACACGGAATAAACACTTCCCAGAAACAAACTAATCACTATTATACTTCAAGAGAATAAGTCTTCAGTAATCCACTTCACTTCAAGAGAAACACTTCAAAGCATTAAGTTCAAGATAATCCGACTTCACATAATTCCCAACAATCCTCCCTAAACCGAATTTGACTTGTTAAGTTCCAGCTTGATAGATCTTACAAGACCAGAGGATTGTATACGAACAACAAGAACAAAGAATCCAAAGAACATCTCTATGATGAAGAAACTCAAACTCCATATCTTTGCAAAGAACACATGACAAGAGGTACATCAAAATGATTAGTTTCATACTATTCTCATCACATCCGTGTGTGTTAACTCCCGTGAGAGGTGAATCATTGAAAATAAATGGATTTGATGTCTCTTTACCAATAGCCATCACTACCGGAGTAGCCATATGTTTAAGTTCGTAAACTATGGTACATCGATAACCATCTCGATTTATTGGCAAACCAAAGAACCATATAAACGGATTTGAAATGTCTTTACCGTAGCCGCTTGCTCAGACTAGTCAATTCTTAGAATTGGTGAATTGAGAACCAAATATGGAATGCCACCGCTTTACCACAAGCCATATACATGTGGGCTAGCCAATTCTTGGATTCCAAATAGGAATAAACCATGGTGAATTGAAAACCATACAACACTCAAAGAATAAAGCATAGGTGGTTGCATACCCTATGATTTTTAGCAAACCATTACGCCTATCAATGATTTGATGTGTCTTTACCAAAGTCAGCACTTTGGACTAGCTAACTCTTTGACATACACAAAGTATATCGTGAGTCAATAACCAAAAAATATACAACAAACCCGCAAGAAAAGTTAGATAAAACCAAAAAATTTTTTTTTTTTTTTTTTTTTTTTTTTTTAACTAAGAAAGAAAGAAAACAAAGATTACAAAATATTACAATCAAGATGAACCTTTATGTGATAGAAGTTGATTCTTAATCAAACCAACACATTGAGTAGCATGAAGGTCATCATTGCCAACCGGATTAGAGGCACTTCCAACTTGTGTCTCAAAGAACCTTTCCATAAAAGTATCGATAAAGGATAAAGCTTATCCGATAGCATACACAAAATCATCCCACATGTAGTCCGAACTACATGAACACAAGGCGAGGATAAAATCTCCAACTCTCAATCTCCCATTTATGAGAATTCTTCCAAATAGAATACCCTTTACCATTTGGAGAATCGAATCAAACATAACTCAAGATCACCCAACAAATATAAACCGTAACCGCTGTTGAATGAAACTTATAATATCGAATGACATGTTCATACAAAGATCTTCAAATCATGTCTATTCACCAAATGAAGAATATCCTTTAAGAAGTTAAACTCAAGAACAAGATTATCCAAATTTATAAAAAAGTGTTAAGCTTTCCAACCGTCCAATTAACCAAAACCACATGAGTACCTTCAGAAAAGCTTCAATAGATCCAACCTCAATAAATGTAGATTCATCACCTTAAGATCTAAATTAGTATTCCTTGAAGCATGTTTCTTAGCCAATCTATCGAACTTCTTGTAACCAAACTCGCTTTCCCATATCAACAATGTTATCAAGATCGTCAGATCGCCTCGAATCGAGAATCACTTAGCTCCACACTAGACAACATTTCGTAAGAAACCAAAGAAGATTCAAGCAGAAACACCCATATCGTAAGAAGGAGTAGCATCAAGTTGTATCGAAGGAACAATCAAGATACCATCAAGGCAAAACAAGATCAAAATTATCCACAATTTCAACTGCTTTCGCTCTTGGTCAGAGGAGGAACATCATTTTCCAATTGAAGAAGAAGTAGAACCGTAAGAAGAAAACTTCATAACCATATGATACTTTCTAATCAAAGCATCATCGACAAAGCCATGATTTGCTTCATTGTCATACCGTAATTATACATAGCAAGATTCTTCACAACTCTTCTCATATAATTCCTCTTCCGAGCAACAACATAGGTTTTTCTTTGGCTTTATTTCTTTGATCAATAAGAGCTCTTCTCTGCAGCAGATTCTTTCTTCCTTTGATTACCAAGTGCCACCATTTTATCCACAAAATTATCATCATTAAAAGATTCTCCTAAGATAAGTTTTGCAAGATTAGGATCAAGCACCTTGAGAAATATAACCATCCCATTGATCATCAAGAATCGAGGAAAGAATGCATCAAGCTCTAATTTCCTTTCAGAGACAAATCAAGCATACCGATCTTGAAGAAATTTAGCCACTATACGACTCTTCCGTGATATTCTCATAATCAAGAAACAATCTAGCTCGAGCTTGATTTTGTTCTTCACCACTATTCCCGAATTCAAGAGATCATTAATCATGTGGTCCCGTCCTTTCTCGTAAGATGTCTCACAGAACCAATTTCAGCAGAACCAATGTGAGCTTCGAAGAAACAATCAAACCCACATCGAGGAAATAGGTTGAGACAATTCCTCAACAGTGTAGAGAAAACTTCGATGAAGCATTCAACTTATACATTCTCCCAAAGAATAAAAACCTCTTCATCATCTCATCAAGGTGAAATATTTGAATGTTCTCGTATAGATGAAGTTTGACCATCAAGAGTAACCTCTTTCACTAGACCATCGAGATGCATCCTCCATATTTAGCTCTTTGAAGTGTCACAGATACCTTATCCAAAGATTGTCTTCTTCTTTGCTAGTATATAGAATAGGTTCCTTGCTAGACTCCTTTCTTCGTGAAGATTTAGCAATAGGAGAAGAAACATCGATGTAAGTGCCACATCACCAATATCTCAAGAGATTCATGAAGATTCTCTTCATCCTCCTTCTCGTAAGAAATCAAACTACTCTTGTTACCTTTCCGACTTAGTAATTCCTCCAAGTGCTCAACTTTAGTCTCCAATTCCACAATCTTATTACCAAGAATAGACTTGGTTTCGCAAGTTCTTTCTTAAGATCACCACCTCACCGTAAGCTTGTTCATCGAGCATATAATGAGGTAAGTGTAATAGATCCTCATCAGCATCGTGTGATTGCTCATTGAAATTGGAACTTCAAGAGACTGCTCAGAGCAACATTAACCCGATCAACATTAGAACATCCTTCACCAAATGGAGTCCTAACAGACTTGGTGTAGGCAATCTATCAAGATCAACCCGAACTTCATCAATTGATGAATCATCGAACTGGACTTCATCAATAGGAACTTGTATAATTGCAGGACTAGGACATGATCTAGGTGAAGGTATAGATGCCTCAAGAACAATGTAAGGACCTCATCACCATCTATCGAAAGATTTTCATCAAGAGGAATGGAAGAAGGTAAAACAACATTAAGCTCATTAGCGCCTCATTCTCCCGAGGTAACATGGCAGCCTAACAAAGGAAAATGTGTCCTTCAAATTTAGTCCTCATTGTAGCAAATAACTTAGGAGTCAAAACACTTATGGGATGAAAAGCTTGGGTTTGTGTAGAAACATTCAATATTATCTCGAAGAACCTAGGGTACATCAAAACTTACCCTTTTCCTAGTTATATTTTCTACCATATTATCAAAGATATACTTAGAGAAATTATAAGTCAAACCCTTAGATAAGCAAACAATACCACATCCCATTTGTGTTGAAAATCGATCCCATCCTCCGCACTTATTGCTCATACATCGTAGCAACGTATGAACCAAGAACCTCCACATAGGACAAAGCTTATTTTTCAACCACATATCCGTCTCGTACTTTGATATCCAATCGCTCTAAGTCCTTCAAGTACCATCGAGAATCGAATGATAAACTCCATTCTCATCATCCAAGCGGTTGTCTTCGATCGCCTCCTCTGTCACCACATATACTTGTCCATCAACACTTGCAACAATCTCAGTATCACCTCTCTTTTCTGCCGACGCCCAAAATTGAGTAATCAAAGTTTCATATATAGCATTTGGAGAATGCGTCAATGCATACAAAATCTTTGATCTTAGTAAGAAAGAAATCATCGGCCTATAAAGCTCATCTCCTCGAGCAGATCCAAGAAAAGCAACCTTATTATGATCATGTTTAAATTGAAGCGCCATGAGAGATTTTGAAGATTAGGGTTACGATTTTGCACAAAAGGAAGTGTTTTTAATGAGAGTAACAATCGAATCACTTAATGTGGAGCGAAAATATGCCGTAGAGAATAAATAGAAAGTTCCCAATTTTGGTCAAAGTTGACCAAAGATGACGTGGATTTCTACTTTTACTCGGATTTACTTATAACTTCGGTAGAAACGGAAACCATTCTGCTGAAGTAGAACAATCAGCAGAAACCAATGACTTACTCACGAAGCTTCAAGAATATCTTTTACCGTTTCACCCACACGCATTAATTCTCTTACCACTTGAACCCGCTATAAAACAATCCCAATGCACATAGACTTCTTCATCAAAATCCCCAAATAATATTTCAAACCCTAATTTCTTCAATCCTTCAAAATTAACCATAATCAACATGAGTACCAAACCCGAGATCATAGATCTCACAACAACATCCTCATCATCATCCTCATCATCTAGTGAAGATACCAATCCATGGTTTCACTATTTTCCAAAACCATATCCACTACCAAAGAAGTCACCCTTTCTCTCCTCATCGAAGATGAAAGTGTTGAGAAACCAAGTGTATCTCGTCAAGATTCGATGAATCCTATAATGAGGGAACATCTTACTCCCAACCTCAAAGACCTAGGCCTCAACGAAGGCCACGAGCTAAAAATCCACCACTTCCTATGGGAAGAAAGGTGGTGCTTGGTCTTCTCGCATCATGTTTTGGTGCATCATCACATATCGATCGAGGAATGGAAAAGGAAAATGATGTAAGTTGTTGTATGATGGAAAGAGTAGATGATGCACAAAGGAAAATCTTTCCTTCTCATCTCTACCACAATCGCCTTCACTTCTTCGCTTTCATCAATCCATCCCTCCATTTTGATCCTTAGCATCCGTTAGAGTTGGTTATGCTTATCACAAAAGCATAGCCATCATATAGTGCCAAAAGATGTGAGCAATCATGCTCATCGTGCTCATCTTAGATGTTGGAACAGATGATATGTAATAGATTAGGACTATTAGATCATGTAGATGCTTTTGATGTTGCCAAGATCTGTAATCAGAAGTCAGAACTGCTTCTTGAATGAATGAATGATCTATTTGCTTCGCATTTCTTTTGATTGAATCATATAACTTCAAGATTTCAACTTCGTGAGGAAACAAATAACACACTTCAAAGACAATGAATTCAGTGGAAACAAGCTTAAGCTTTCTTGACCATATCTCAACCGATCGTAGACAACCATTTCGCAAAACAAACACGTAAACATACACAAACCAACAAAGAAACACACTAAAATTACATTAGCAAAGTTAGAGTTAGTTAAAATCAACCAAATATACAAAATTACATAGCAAAATGCAAAGTTATACACAATCCTCCCCGAGGCATATGCCTCCCCGAGGTTTATGCCTCCCTTAAACTTTGCGCTAGGGTTACATGCTAATATGGACCACAAGGTGTTGAAACCTTGGTCCTTCAAAAGCCTTTGTTAACAGATCCGCCACATTATCATCAAGATGAATTTTGACCACATTTATCAAATTTTTATCATATGCATCTCTTATAAAGTGGTGCCCGATTTCAATATGTTTTGTTCGACCGTGAAAACTGGATTTTTAACAATGCATATGGTACTTTGATTATCAATAAAATTGTTGTGTTCATGAAATTATACCCATAATCCAACAACCGATTTTGAATCCAAAGAACCCGTCCACAAAGAATTAGCAAGCAGCCCACATACTCGCTTCAAGAGATGAGGTAGCCACAATAGTTTGTTTCTTGCATTGCCAAGAAATCAATCTCTTTCCAAGGAATTGGCAACCTCCAGGTGGACCTCCTATCCGATTAGCACCAAAGATAGTCACTATCACTATAAGCTTCCAACTTAAAAGGAGACTCTTTGGGTACCAAAGACCTAGAAAAGGTTGGCCTTTAAGGTACTTAAAGATCTTCTTAACAAAGATTGAGATGGGAAGTCATGGAGTAACTTGATGTCGCGAACAAACACTCACAAAGAAATGTAATATCAGCCCGAAGTCGTTAAATACATCAAAGACCCAATCATAGACCTGCATAAATGAACATTCACAGTGGATCGCCTTCATTGTTGGTCTTTGTCTTTGAGCTTCATAAGGTGTAGTAGCAGCCCTTACACCCTCCATACCAAACTTCTTCAAGATGTCCTCACATATTTGTCCCGACCGATAAAGATACCATCGTGTTTCACGAACTTGAAGACCCAAAAGAAAGTCAACTCTCCCATTGCACTCATCCGAAACTCTCCTTCATAAGCTCCTCAAACTCCCCGCACCAAGCTTCCTTTGTGGATCCAAATATAATATCATCCACATAGACTTGCACAAGAATAATGTCATGGAATTCTTCTTTAGGAAAAGAGTCTTATCTATTGCACCTCTTCAGAACCATGCTTCAACAGAAATGTAGAGAGCCTAGCATACTGTGCTCGGGTGCCCGATGTAGTCCATAGAGAGCTTTGACCACCTTATAAACATGATTTGGATGATCCGGATCTTCAAATCCTTTAGGTTGAGTGACATACACCTCCTCTTCAATTTCACCATACAAGAATGCTCCTTTAACATCCATTTGATAGACCATAAAGCCCATATAGGATGCATAAGCTAAGAAAATCAGATAGCCTCAACTCTTGCCATCGGTGCAAACACTTCATCATAATCGATCCTCCTCTTGTCTATAACCCTCGCAACTAATCTGCTTTGTTCTTAATGACAACACCCCGAGCATCTCTTATTCTTCGTAATCCATTTTGTCCCAATAGCATACTTACCATCGTGTAGTGGTACCAATATCCAAACCTCGCCGATTTTGAAATTGTTGCATCTCATCCTCGCATAGCTTCAAGCCAACTTGAGTCTTCAAGAGCCCGAGTAACACCGGTTGGTTCCACTTGTGAGAGAAAACAAGCAAATGACAATGTTGATAGTCGTGTGATTGTCTCTCTCACGATTTGAGACATAAGAGACAAAAGCCACCGTCCATATTTAGAACTTGCCACAAGACTCTTGTTCTAACAGTGCATTAGGATCACCAATTATATTAGACCGTGGATGAACATTGTTGATCCTTGTAGTAGTGGTGGTGTTGACATCAATTGAGGAATCAAGATTAGTCATAGAGGTTCAAAGTCAAGATCATAGGAAGGTGTGTTGAAGATGCCCGCTTTAGGTTGATGATGACCAAGATCTCAAGGTTTTGGAAACCTTGTATAAGGTTCTCCAAGGTCCGTTGACACCTAGTAGAAATAGGAGTAGAGTCACCATGTCTTTCAAATTTAATTGGAGAGGTGAGGAGAAACAGAACTACCTTCAGCAGAATTGAAGTTTCGCCGAGTGCTTCATTTGATCCTTCTTCAACATTCCTCTCAAAGATCTAAATTGGTCGCATACTCTTGTTTCTTCGCCTAGCAAGGTCCTCAAGATAATAGAATTCATCTTCACCCACATCAAGATAACCTTTAGAAGTGTCACCTACAAAATTGTTAGGAGAGAAGGAAGGTACTACAATGGGTTGTTCATCATCGCACCCATCGCCGTAATGAGCATCCAAAGTGTCTCAGATTAGTAGTTGGAGATGCTTCGTAATCGTGATTTTGATTAGCCTTATGTCTAGCATAACCCAAGTAATCGTCAAGTAGTCAAGATCAAATGACCAAACATGACCCCGGCCTTGAACATTAGGCTTGTCTTCAAGATACCTCGATTCAATGTCTCCTCAATTTTCTTAGCGATACATTGTAAACCCTCAGATGCCTTACTATGAGCGTAATATCCCACAATGTAACCATCATCGCCTTTCTCATCAAATTTGCCCAAAGGATCACCGGTATTCAAAATTGTCACTTGGCGTACCAAACGGTTTAAGGTAATGAATAATGTGAACTTTCCCAAAAGAAGTTCATATGGTGTTTTAAGATGTGGTCTAGTAATGGACACTCTATTGAGTACATAACAAGTCGCACTAACAATGCCTCATCCAAAACATGGTAGGAAGTTTAGAGTCCGCTAGCATTGATCTTGCACCTCAATTAAGGTTCTATTTTTTTTCTCGCCACCCCATTTTGTTGAGGGGTTCTTGGAGTGCTATAGTCCCTTTGATTCCCTTTAACCCGCAGAGTTCTATAGAATGGCATTTTGAACTCGCACCATTATCACACCTAATTCCTTTCACCTTTTGTTCAACCGATTCTCAATAAGGGTAATGAAATCTTTCAATATTTCGATGTTTCATCTTTGGTCCTTAGAAAGAATACCCAACAAAATTTGCTAAAACCATCGTGATCACCGAGACAAAAATATTTATGATCAATGCTTCTCACTTTAGTTGGACCAAACAGATCCATATGAAGCAAACCAAGAGGTTCAAATAATGGTTATCACTGTAACAGAACACCTTTATATGAGGCTCAGGTCGCTTTCCTTTGTTGCATGCAACACGCTTATGATCATTGGTGAATACTTTGGGTGAAGACCTTGAACAAGGCCCATTTTAGAGAGTCGGTTGATGGTCTTGAAATTGACATGGGCCATCCTTCGTGCCATTTGGTGGACTCATCCACGATGCTTTAGCCACCAAACATGTTAAGTCACCGGTTTGACATTAGTTGTTGAATGTATACAGATTGTGACTACGAGGAACCTTCACAGAATTGAAGTTTCTTCCGGGAGTTTGAAGTCTTTAGACAAAGACAAGACATTCATCCTCTGTGAAGAGTACTTTGTTCTTAGTGTCACATATTTGTGAGACCGAAACAAATTGAAGTGTTGAAGTTCCTTAACATAGTAAACATTCTCAAAGTCCATTGAGGTGTTTTGATGGTCCCTTTTCCAAGAATTCGTCCATCACTTCCTCCAAAGGTTACATTGCCTCCACCTTCAATAGGTACAAAGTTATGCATCATGTCCCCTGCTTTCCGACATACTTCTAGAACAACCACCGCCAACAATTCCAACATCTTTATGCTTAAGGGATGATCCTACAACAACAAAAATATACAAAGAATTAGTACACTATGGAGGCTCAAGTCATTGCCGACTTGAACCCGCCTTGTGGATCATATGAGTTGTGCCATGTAGAAGTATAAGATCCACTATTGTTCTTGGGTTTCCAATGAAACTTAGGTCTCGCTTATTCCAAGAACAACTCACGAGGTCTTGACAAGAAGATCCCAAGACCTCTCCCATCAGTCATAGGGTTAACATATCTAGGCCAAAAACCATTTTTAAAATATTCACTGGTTGGTTGAACATATGGTTTTCCAAATGATCTTCTCCAAGGAAAAGAAGTATTATTATTAGCAGCTTGTGGAACATAAGGTGGTATATCATTAACATTGGTCCACATAGGTCTAATATTCCTAGAATCACCACACCTACTCATTCTTTGCTCATGATAATCACAATCCTTAATTAAATGAGATTTACTTCCACACACAAAACATTTCTTCTGAAGAGAAGATTTATTCAAACCAAAAGAAGTATTCTTACAAGCAGAAGTATTCAAACCAAAACCATGAAAAGAATTGTTTTTAACAGTATTATTATGCAAAGAATTAAAAAGCAAGTCTTCGAGGCAACTGCCTTGAAGTGCATTCCTTGGCAAAGAACTCACATGCTTATTGGTAGTCTGGGTGCAGTGCAGGGTGAAGACTGGGAAGGTCGACTTGGGAAGGTCGACTTGTCATTTGAATCACACAGAGACCTTGCTTGGAGGACTTGTCATCATAACACAAGAGACAAAGTCATTAGTAGAAGTATTAGGTCCGCAAGTCTTTTGACTTTTGCCATACAGATGGTGTGATCCATCAAAGTCATTAAGAGTGGAAAGGTCAATGGGCATATGCTCACCTCTAATTGGTCCACGACACGGCATGTAGGTCACCTTCTTTCACAAAATTAGCTAGGCTCACGGTGTAGATCTACGTGTGTCATCCCTAGCTTCTAAGCCTACATATTTCTTAAAACCTAAAGCCATCTGAGAATTGGGAGCTTGATCGCTATAAATGAGACTAGCCAACTTATTACCATTCATCATCCACTCATTATTCCTAGCAATTTCCTCCTTAAGTTTCTCCTTAAGCTCTAGATTTTCCGACTCTACATCCGCTCTTAACTTCTCGCACCATTTTAATTCATTTGTAGCACATTCGAGATCTCTTTCTAAAACACCTATTTTCTCACCATAAGCTATTTCATTCTTTTGTAACCAAACCTTTGTCTTTCTAGTGTTTTTAAAGCCTGTTTATAAGCTTCTACTTCCACATAGCATTCATTATATTTTGGTTCCATAATATCATAAGCTTGTTTCAGTTCATTATAACGCCACTACAACCAAACAAACAGCTTTGTACCGAGAGATGCCCATCAAGGCAACTGATCATGCCTATCCTCTCAAGTACAACTTGCAATCAACCCAACATTATCAGACCATCATTATCGACTCCTCATGTTGCTTCCAAACCACATTGCTATCAAGAGTGACCAATGCGCTTGATCCCTTTGAAGTTCCTCGATCCTTCGACATCGCCGATAAGTAGAATATCTTGTCTCATCACCGCCTTTCCTGCCTTTGCATTCTCTAGAAAAGTGACCTATCGCTGGCATGTGAAGCATTTAACCTTCCTTTATCAAACCTTGCCGGATCGCGACCTTTGAATCCAAACCTTCGCCACCTTTGCGCCAAAGGTCTTGATATCCATGGAAAGCATGGCCACTTGCCACCTCAGCTTCATCTCTTCAAACTCAAGTGGGTCCACTTGATCAAAATCTTCATAGGCTAGATCCCGCCGAGGATCATAATCAAGAAAGAAAGATCCAAGAACATCTTCCATAATACCACCGGATCTAGGAAGAGAACTTGATGAAGGAGCAAGATTAGATGATGATGGATATGGACTTGGACCATAGCTAGACTTTGGAGTAGAGGCTCCAACAAATGCAAGATGATTAGTAGTAGAAGATGATCGAAAAGGGCTTCTAACATCATGTTCAAGAGCTTTAAGTTTGTTATACACTCATCAAAAGTCATCATGTCCAAACCACCTTTAGCTTTTAAAGCTATGCTTACATGTAGCCGTGATGGAGGTAATGACCTCGTAAACTTAGAGTTACAAATATCATTATCCGGCTTTGCTCAGAGTGATTCAACCGACTTAAGATCTTGTGAAACTTATCATAGCCCTTGTGAATTCCTTCCTCTTCGTAGATCCGAAAGTCCCAAACTGTTGTCTTAGCATGGACTTCTTCGCCTTCTAGACTCCTCATTCCCACCGAACTTCGCCTTAATAGCTAACCATATATCCTTGGCATCTTGCATGAAGTGAAAATCACTCAAGTGATCCTCGTGAATAGCTTGCGTAAGAATAGTTCGACCTTTGTTTCTCTCTCGAATCGCCAAAGAACTCTTCAAATAGCTTTGGGAGGAACATTCATCATATTACCAAGAAGATCCGTGGTAGTCCTCTTCAAACTGCTCCCTTCAAAATTACCCGCCATAGATTCCAATCAATGTGGAGATCCGCTTTGCATCTTCATAGCCCAAAGATCATATTCCTCCCTTTTAAGGTAAGGAAACTTAGCATTGCTATTAGAGAGACTTAGTTGTTGCAGATGGGTGGAGTTTTGGTTGTTGGTGAGTTCAAGACGATCCGAACCGTGCATGATGATTTTGTTATGGTTGTATGGGTGTTTAGAAAAGCTTGTCCTTAGTATCGTAGAGACTCTCACGAGGCTCGATACCACTTGTTGAAACAAACAAAGACCTTGATAGATCTTGAGCTCGTGGATCGTTATGTATGCCTATGTAATCACAAGCACAATAAAAGACAATCTCTACTACTAATGTTTATCGGAATATAAACACAAGTAACAAATAACTAAGAACTTCTTGATCCTCTATGGATCTTTATATTAACTAAAACCGAGTTTTTCCAATCGGTACATAACTCTTTCTAATGTGTTCCTTTTATAGACAAGGAACCCTAAACAATATCGCTAAACCGCTTTCCAAGAAACGATAATCATAAAACTAAATAAGATATACACAATCACTTCCTAATAAAGCTCATGTATATCCACACTAAATAAACTAAACACGGAATAAACACTTCCAGAAACAAACTAATCACTATTATACTTCAAGAGAATAAGTCTTCAGAATCCACTTCACTTCAAGAGAAACACTTCGCATTAAGTTCAAAGATAATCCGACTTCACATAATTCCCAACAAAAGTGTAAAAATGTGTTTTAAGCGACCCAAAGTTTTAACCACGTTTACGCGTAAGACCAAAAACAAAACTTCAAAACAAAAGTGTTACCCAACTATTTGGCGATTGATACCCTTGTTAGGTCACCATATATGTAACACAAGCATCAATATGTAGAAATAAGAAAGAGATGAAGGCGGATGAACAATAACACACACAAAACACACGTATGATATGGAAAGGTTACGGCGTAGGAGTATTAAAGTGAAATGAATTGAGCAACCAACCTTAAGGAAGGTTTACATGTGTTTATATAGGGGAAGGAACTGAGGCAACATCCAAGTTCCTTCCTTTCCTATATGGGCTTGGGCCTAGGCTTATGGGCCTTCTACATAAGCTAAGGCTAATTACTAACATAAAGGCCATATTAAGCTAACTATTACATATGAGTTACTAACACTTGAATTAAGGTTTAGGAGTGATTCCAACGATGTACATACTAGATATATGATGTCTGTTTGTAGATAAATAAATGGTTGTTTGTTTCGTGTGCTGAATAAAGTGTCTGAATTAGTAAAAATTATTGTTATACCCTTTTATTTGAAATAAAGTTAAGAAGTGGGAGGGTAAACATGTAAAATTATGATAAAATGGATGGACTTAATTTGTAGACCCTCATCTCCCTGGCTTTTTCTGGAAAGTCACATGTTAATTTTAAGCACTAAACAAACATTTATTTGATGACTTAATTAACTTACCTATTTTTTAATTAAGACACATTAAGTTGTTATCAAACACTACCTTACTAACATGTAAAAATTGGTTACATGCCAAAAATTGTAAAACAAAATATTCTCACACTTATAATTTTACCAAAAAAATTCCACGCTTTTAAGAACTTATATGTAAACACGAGTTAAGTGTATCTGCTTTATTTTATTTATATTTATTATTATTATTATTATTATTATTATTATTATTATTATTTAATGAATGTAACGAGCTTTTCAAGTCGAGCTCGAGCCGTATTCAAATCTTATCTTATATTTCAATATTAGTTGGTTTAAAAAATACATCACTACAAAAAAAATACATCACTATAAATAAATCTTATCACCTAGCCGTATTCAAATGTTATCACCTAGCCAAGCGAAGGTGAAGATTGTATCACAAAAGATGATGGAAAGAAACAAAGCAACATGGCAGACCAAATACCCATAGAAGTTTGGAGGAGCCTGTTAGGAATTAGAAAATTCCAGTGCTGAAAGAGTCGGTCACCCCAACTATTATCTAGCATAAGTTAGCTCGTAAATTGGTCATTAGTTACGGTTTATGTAGTTAGTTAATAGTGTAATATAGTTTAGTGCAACACCGTGGAAGAAGGTCGGGTCTTTACCCACTGTATCCACGATCCACAGGCCGTCGGAGGTCGTTTAGTTTGTAACCTATAAATACCCTCTACCTTGCAAGGTAGAGGTTGGATATTCTTTAGTAATCTAATATTCAACTAGTTTCTCTCACTAGAATGTCCCACTCTTTCTCTCTCTAAAACCATCTATGTGCTCATTGTGTTAATGTTATGATGTGTATGTGAAAAGTTAATATCTTACAATTGGTATCAAGAGCCATGGTTAGATCATATCTTGCACATCTTTGGATTTATAGTGGTTTTAGGTGGTTTTGAGTTTGAAAAAGTTTAGTGGTTTTGCATCATTTGGTTGATTTCTTGTGTTAAAGTTTGAATTTTGTTGGTACTTTTGTGTTTTGAATCATCATATGTGTTTAGGTTTTCATTTGGGAAGCTTGAATCATCTTGGTTGGGTTGTTTTGGATTGAAAAGTGAAGTTTATTTGGTTTTCAAGCTAGCGACTTAGCTCTCGGAATAGTTTCTTGGTAGCGACTTACTTCACGGTTTTGTAGCGACTTACGGTGTTAAAAGCTAGCGAGTTAGAGCTAGCGAGTTAAAGGACAAGTAGTGGACTCTCCACTACGGGTGGCGACTGTGGTAGCGACTTGGTCGATGTGAGTTGCTATTTAGCGACTTGTGTCTCTAGCGACTTGTGTAGCAATTCTTGCCAAAATTTGGTTAGCGACTTGGTGTGCGTGAGTTACCACCTAGCGACTTACATCAGCTAGCGAATTGGAAAGCTAGCGACTTAGAGTGGTGGCGAATTAGTGTTGGCGACTTGGGATTAGTACTTGTAGCGAATTGATTATTAATTCTCTAGAGACTTTGGGAGTAATTCATAATAACACAATGTCGGTCATCACAGTTCTTTAATCACCAAAGTACTTGCTCTCTATGACCTGACCGAGAATAGTGAAACCGAATGCCCATCGAAGACCTCACACCTAATGACTCGGTATCAATCAATCGAGAATAACTCAAATAAGTCACTCTTAATATCCTCGGATAATACTAAGAATATGGAATGCACCGGTGGTAGTTTCAACATCTCGATCGACTTCTCGATTATTCTTATCAACAACTATGGATCGAACAAGTTGTGCTATCCTTCGTCGGGATTTTCCCACTTTAACAAGAGCTGTTTTGCTCAACTTAGAGCGACTAAGGGTTCAAATTAACAAAGAAAAGATCTCTTACGATGATTCTCATGCGCCTCGAACCATCGTCAACCAATTTCAACCACTTATCAGGAAGAATACTCATCGACTTTGATGATATCATGGTGGAATGTCTTTCAAGAAACACACGGAATGGAAATTCATGAGTTCGAAACTCCTTTATTCAACTTATGAGTAATATGGAAACATACATTGAAGAAAGCGCTAATGAGAATAACAAGATGAAGGAATTGAGCGAGTGTCAAGAGTGTCCATGGAACAATGATAACGTGTCATGCTTCATTCCAATTGAACCGTGAGAAGACATTTGCGAGAATCTCATTTGTGATGGAAAAAGATGTAGAGGACAACACGATTTCAAATTCTCGAGTGCGAAAAGGGATCAATCGACAAGGTACACTTATCGATCACACCAATTCTCACAAAAGGTACATGATTCTTACGAGAACATGACAATGTGGAATCAATCTTTGTCTTATGCGAATCTAATGCATGCAACATGATTGAAAAAAGGGTATATGATGAGCTTTCAAACAAATTTTCAAATCTTGAAAAACACTTGTATCTCTTTGCAAATTGAAATACAACATAAGGATGAAATTTTGTATGCAAATAAAAGTGTAATGTCTGGAACTTCGAATTTAGAAATTTTTGAAATTAATCGGTTAAAATCCAGTTCGGGACAAAGATTAGACCATAAGAAATCGAAATCTCTTCTTTCGAAGCCCGAAATGTGACCGTCATGAGATGAGTGATACACTAGATTCTAGGAATTACGAACTAGCTCTATGTGTCCAACCTTCTAGAGAAAATGAGCGATTAAGAAAGAACCTTGAGGATGCAAACTCTAAATTAATCAATCAATCTAATCTATTGATGAAAGATATTGATGACCTCAAAGCACAAATTCGGGATAAGAGCTTCAATATTGTTGCCCTAAAAATGAGCTCGGGAAGTATCTTTGGAAATAGGATGAACACTAAGTTTGCAAAACCTTTAACTTTGGGAAAGTCAGCGGTTCGAACCACTTGAAGCGAGCAGTTACTAAACAACCTAATGCCTTTAGGTGCGAAAGAGCTAAACCATTGAAATCTAAGCTTACATCCCAAGTTGATTACAAGTCTGTTTTGTCAAAACCAGTCACTTCATTGCCTAATTCGGATATGATGAATCCCAAGCACGGGACTAATGAACATCACCCACAAGTCAAAATGCTACAAGCTTAACTAGATTTCATGCAAAACATAGTCGACGGATCAATCCCTAAGAAATTCTCGGATCACAAAAGACAAATAGTCGAAAAGAAGGGTGTGCACTCATTTAGTTCATCTCTTTGTGGCTTCAAATGGATTCCCAGCGGATTATTTAAGTATCTGAGGACTTAAGCGAACTTACATTCCTAAATCATGCCTCAAGTGGATTCCAGGTAAATTCTTCAGAATGTAGAACCTAACGGGATCCCATTAATGATATGTACGGATCATCTTGTGTTGCATCTAAATGTGAGACTAAACATGTCACTAACCCTTCTATGTACAAGTCTACATGTGCTTCAAGTACAATGTGCTCTCGGTCTTTTCGGTACAATGCTCAACTCGATCGAGAATTTCATGACTTGGTTCCCTCGAGATATGAACATAGCTCATTCGGGAGCTATAGCTTGCGAGTTGATGTACTTCGTACTATTGACTCTATTCATTTGAATCTGGACTCGTCCTTTCATGTCTTTGTATAAATCAAGTTTTTAAAAAAAAAAAAAAAAAAAAAAAAAAAAAAAAAATTTGGTCATCTTTCATATTTATCTTATATTTATATTTAAAAAAAAAAAATTTTGTTATCATTTTATCATTTTTATCATTTTTTTACAATCTAATAATGAATATATTCCTTGTTATCGATAACATCTACGATCCTAGAAATGTCATTCAATAATGGCATGGGATCATAGATGAAGTTCGAACAAATGATATATTCTTGGTAGTTTAATGGGCTCGGGTAATATCAATCAATGTTACGTGTTGACATTGATTGAGAAGATTGCTTTATACACCATTGGCTTACATCTTTGGATATGATGCTTGTTTATTTGTACTATGTGGTGATTTCACCTTGTGTGACTAGCGGTTATACATTTGAAATATCTGGTGTGGTTATACATTTTGCTCATGAGATTTGCCTATGTGTTGAAATGTTGAATTGAATTGCTTCATGATGATCGATGTAATAATCAATGCTAGAGGCGTTATCCTATCCGTGTTAGCATATTATTACCACTCATTCACTAATACCATAGGGACCAAACTTGTCATATAGTGTAAGTTTTGTTGCACTAGCGTATTACCACCTTAGTTCATAACCACAAGGACCAATTGTGTCATATTGCCTAAGTGAGGTTGTATACCTAGCGAGTTACCCATTAGCGAGTTACCTTGTCTCTTCTCTCTCTCTCTCGTTTTTTTCTCTCTTCGTCTTCTCATTCTTACTAGCGACATAGCTTAAGGTTTGCTTTGATTCCTCTTTTGTTACTATCTTATGCTTTAGTGTCTAGTGTCTAACTTATCACTCTTTCCGGATCCTTTCGATGCTCGCGTAGTGTGATTTGTTGACTCTCTCGCTTAGGTTCGGATCTTCTTTGTAAATCGTATGTGTGTTACTTATAAAATGATTGAGCGTGTTATACATTGTTTGGATTATATTGTTTGGACTATATTGGTTGAATACATTGATGGATGAGTAAAATGGATCGGTGATGGGTTGGGTTAGGTATGTTCTTGGTGGCGAGTTAGATTGTTCTTGGTAGCGACTTAGTATGAATGTTCTTCATGGCGAGTTAGAGCTCTACATAGCGAATACGTCACCGCAGCGAATTAGCTCACTAGCTTCCAGCGACTTAGTTAGCGAGTTAGTAACTAGCGACTTGAATTTACAAGTTAGCGAATTAATAACCTAGCGACTTAGTTAACCTCTTTGTAGCGACTTGGCTTAATTCTTGTACATGGCGACTTGACTTTACGAGCTAGCGAATTATCCTAGCGACTTGGTTAGCGAATTAGCGAGATAGCGACTTGTATTTTCAAGTTAGCGAATTTAATTACCTAGCGACTTAGTTGTTGCTTGTAGCGACTTGGTTTAGGTTTTATTCATGGCAACTTGGTCTTACATGTTAGCGAATTTGCTTAGCGACTTAGAGTGCTAATCCTTTTGTGGCTTGTCCGTGGCTCTAGATGACGACTTGTTTTACAAGTTTATAATGATGTTCATGATTGAGAATTAGTCTTAGGGTCAAGGATTTTAAAATGCTCTAAGTTTTGCTAATGATGATTTCGCTCTCACTACTCCTAGGATCCCATAATTCGACATTGAATTAACACTCTATGTATTTGTTATGACATCTCTGTTTAGGCAAAAGGTACTTGGGTTCTCTCACACGCCAAATGTTACTTTTGCCTCATACATATGTGTTATATCACTTTGTTATGTGTATCTTGATTCATGTCATATTCTCTACATATTGCACTCTTTTGTCCTTTAAGTCCCTTGAAGCTCGTCATGTAATCATTTATTGGTATGAATGTACTTCATTGATATACTTCATTTATGAATGCTATCATATACACGAATGTTGTCATATATTTGTAATCTATGCCACTCAATCCTTCTCTGTATGTGTTTTGGGACTCATTACGAGTTACTATCTCCATGTTAATGTTGTCTCACTTACGGTTATTATCTAACTTTGTTCCCATCTATCACTATTGTTGTATGATTACTCGAACATCAATGGCAAGTTCAATCGAGAAAAGCGCTACTCCGTCGGGATCATCCGGAATACTCTCAGACGATGAAATCCTTCCCAAAGTCAATGGGCGCTATTGGTAAAAGCAAGCGTTATGTGGACCTACAAAGGCTCCCGCAAAATCCGATATTCAAAGTTTCAATTGACATCCTCAAAACACTAACTTCTTGATTGCTATTACCAAGCAATGCTCGATTCACGCCATCTACATTCAACAATTACGGAACACCGTTCAATGGAATAAAATCACGACACGATACTCTTGCAAATTTGGATAATATGGGTTTACAATTGATTACGATATTTTGAGCAAAGCTCTTGGAATCACATCATGTGACCACGACATTAGATTACGTATCTCCACACAGTCTTGACGATCGATCGTATTTCTTATTGGGTTAGGCTATCGAGCAGTATCTCAAGAGCCTCGACATTATCCTTTGGACACATGTATCAACCACGAGAGCTATTGCAACCATTACGAGCGTGTGCTTGTGCGGGAAAACATCGGGGTTCGATAAAGTTAGAATTCCTATCTTGCAAATCCTATGGGGAATCGTTAATAGGGTTGATGTGAATGTCTCGGATCGTATTTGGGAAGAATTCTCGCTATCAATGACCACATTCATATCGGCGAGAACCTATTTTACGAACAATGTTCAAGGTCGTGAAGCGAGAACAAACTCGTAATTCCGGCATCAGTTCTCAAACTTGTCATCGATGATCGCAACAAACTCACAACTTCACTCCTAGGTGCGAATCAACTCTTCACAAAGCGAACATGAATTTATTTTAGGAAACTTGAAATATGTTCCTAGAGGTTCGAATCAAAAGTATTTGGATTGCCAATTCCTGATCGTCTTCTCACAGATGATATCAAGAAGAAGGACTACTTCAAGCAATACATGAAAAGTGCAACCAAACTCTCTGCTAATGTCACACCCTCTCCTTTACAACCACCTGCTCCCAAGACCACCTCTGACTCTAAAGCATCCTATGCCTCTCTTCCTAAAAAGAGACGTGAAAGATCTCATCAGTCAGAATCTTCATCCAAAAAGCATAAAGAAAAGAAGAAGAAAGTGGAAAAGGAAATAGATGAGAACACTGAGGTGCCAAGGAATGTTTCCAGGCTAACTGATGAAGATGATGCTGATCTGCAACTTGGAATTGACAAAGTCTTGAAAGTCACGAATGCTAAAAGCTCCGATGGGTGGAGTTGTGTTAAGAGAACCCTCTCAACAACCTCGACTGACCAACCCAATGACACATGACAAAGGAAAAGGGGTTGCATGTCTTTGGCCGAACAAGTTGCCCCAGCGGCTGTTGACTATCTCTTCATCACCATCAAGCACCACAAATCAATATGAGCGAAGAAGAACGGGTTCATCACATGCAAAGAACAATGCGGAATCGTCGAGGTTTACGGGCGTTTAAGAACCTCCTACAACGGGTGAGACTCAATCGGGTTGAATATTGACACTCTGTTACAAAAGGGCTCACGGGATAACCTTGGGACAAGATCGGCGAGACCTTGAAGATGGATGAACCAAATCGTCTACAAACTCTCTATCTTCACTTAAGAATCTCGATGATGACTTCTCTTTTGGTGATCAATTCATTAATGACAAAACCTTAGACTCTGCACAATCCATGTATAATGTCGACATTGACAAGATACTTGACCATTCCTCCAATAGCGCATCGTCACTATCAACCGCACTTCCACCTCCTTGCACTTTCGATCAACCGTTCAAACACCAGCGACAACACCACCAACTTGAACCCATCTTCACAATTGCGGATGAAGTGGCTCCACGACTTCCCTCCATGATTCTCGCGTCGATCAACTATTGGATAAAACCATTAAAGGGTAGAAGCCTTTGGAAGGCAACTTCTAAATCTGTTGAGTCTACGGTGGATCGTATCTGATTGGAGCACCTCAACTTCGATGCGATTCTTGATGCTATTGAAGGAGAAGTCGAGGATGCCGTGGAATGGGCAATGGAGGCTCCACTTCTCAAACGATTCAAGGACCTCCCATCTCGATATGAGGCGCCACTGTGTGAAAGGATGTATGAAATTTGAAGAGGACAAGCATGAGGTTCACGGTAAACTTTATGAGGCACTTGAAGAATCCATCAGTTCGACAATTATGAGCAGTTTAGAATTGAAGTCGGAGAAAAGGATGCTAAAAAGAAAAGAAGAACAATTGTGATGGAAACATTGATGAAGGTTCGCAAAGATCGCGAAGATCCTCCACCACCGAGGCTGTTGGAACTTACGGGTGGGAATCCTTCGTCATCCAATTCACCTCCATCACACCACCATCATCAACTCCAAAACCGTCAATCAATCGGACTCTACAAACAAGCGGGGTACTCGGAAGAAATGCCGCACGGGCGACGATCGATTCAAGATTCACCTCCACATCCACTTCAATTCACGATGATCAAGTGGTCCACGAAGAGTCTCAAGTCATGGTGACTCGAGAACCGAGATGAAGATGATGCATCGACAAAGCATATTCAAAGCCATCGGAAGGCTGGTTTGACTCTTACATGGTGGGAATCGCTCTAGCACATCGAGTTGCACCTTCAAGAGACACTATTCAAAGGCGCATTATGGAAGATAGACCTCCTTCCCAGAACCCATGGACCATCCAGTCGACTCTATGATTTCGACAACAATTGGGCATCGGTTATCACCAATAACTATGAAGTTCGGTGAAGACTCTCTTACGCACTACGAGTGATATGGGAAGTTTCATCGGATGGTTTGTGGCGAAGAGTATCTCTTCCATAACACCAAGAGATCTAGAAGGACAAGCCTACGAAATTGTCAAAGTCTTCCATTCGATGCAAACCATCTTCAATATCGGATGGAAGAATGCCATAAGATCTTTGAATGACCAAGTCGGTGAGCAAATCGATCGCTTCAATGTCAACAAATCTCTTCCTCTTGGTGGTGAACACAGTCGGATAACCATTCGGTGAATTCTTCTTCAATCTCGACTTGGACTATCGTGTGCTCGCTCATTGAAAGAAGACCCGCTCTCTCAATATCAAAATGAAAGCGCAACCTATTACGATCAAGGGCTTGGCGGATGGTTCGAATCAGTGCAGGCGAATGAAGAACAAAAGTATGATATTGCGACTTCTTATGGTATTTCTCTTTGGTGGTTCAAAAGAAGATGTTCTACATTGAAAGACATGGTGCGATAAAAGGCCTTAATGATGTCGGATCTAAGCGCAAATCTTAAGCGTTGTCGATGTAGAAATCTTCCGATTTATGGATATGAGTACTTGAAGAAGATTGTTCTTAAAGAGGCGACCTCAAAATGTATACCATTGAGAGAACGACTTCAAACATCTTACGCCAAATGATTTGAAGATCTCTATCTCTTAAATATTCAAGGACACACGGAGCACTTACCGATGCGTGAGAAAAGGCCCTCTGCGGTTGTCACTCTTTGGATCGGGAGCTTAGTCATTCGGAAGCGAGTTGAGGACTTTCGACAGCATTGAAAGCTACCAAACCGGTCGACCTCACAAGCCCTCGATGGAATGCGGTGGGCATGAATTTCATCGAGAATACAAAGTTCTTGACACTCAGAGCCGTCATCTTCAGCAGCGGATACGGATCGCGTATGCTTATCGTCTATGTGAACTCTACAAGTTTAGTGATGAGTGCGCTCAAAATGGTCGAAGAAGAACTTGACTCGAGTGAAAAGCCAAACTTGATATGAGATCTTGGGTTAAAACTACTTTACGGGCGATGAGGGCGTGAAGAGATGTGAACACTTCATTTCGCAATCGGGCGAAGACTCGAGACTCGAAGGATCTTCGTAGCCTTGAAAGCTTTGTTGGTGGAAGGCTCGTGATGGTCACTATAAACTTCTTCAAAGAAGCTGAATGAAGACTTCTTGAATACCGTTTATGTTTCGTTAACATTGTGTTATATGTAGTGTATTAAATATGAACAAGCGTGATACATGTAATAGTGCTAGGATTTGTACTATGGTTTCCCACTTGTGAAAAGGAAACATCTGTTAATCCTTTTCTTTGTCATATAAAATTGGACACATTTTCTCCTACAAATGTTTTACCTCATACTTATTTAAATCACTTGAGATCCAAAATCTCAAAGTTTAAGATTTTTGATCGGGGAGAAAATGTGATATAAATATGAAAGATGGTAAAAGATAAGATGACCAATTTTTGTGCATACTTCTCCTTATATGTGCTAAACTAGTTTTGAATCTCGAAGCATATATTAAGGGGAGAACTCTCTTGTTAATTCAAGTCATCGGTACACTACACTTTAAATACTTTAAAGTACCTTGATCACATGGCTTCAATCCTTGATGATAAAAGATTCCCTCTAGTATGTGCAAAACTCTTTTCAACCTCGAGGCACATATTGAGGGGAGCGAATTCATGGAAACCTCATCCTTCCGGAAATGCTTTACACTTTGATGCATTGAGGAAGTGATGTTGATATCTTTAGAAAATGGTAATCAAAAGAAGTTAATTCTTTCTCTTGCCTCCGTGTGCAAAACATTTTCAAATACTTGATGCACATGTTGAGGGAGTTCTCGTTCTTAAAATATCAAAAACAATTCGGTACAAAATGCTTTGATAATATATCACAAGTATCACGAATTGATTTTTTAAAATGGTTTTCATTTGGATCCAATGGCGACGAGCGATACCAAATTGATGACCAACTTTACTTTATATACGGTGATATAAGGATGATAAGGTTAGGTATTGGTTCCCATGATCCGCTTTGAACGGAGGGATCTACCGAGGACAATCCACTAGTTAGTGTAGAAGTCCTTAGGTATGATGATAAAGGAGAAAAATGAGATATGGGAAGAGTGCCGACTAAAAGGCGAGCTAATCTTGGAATAAACCCAACAAGGTATTAGCTATGAAGTCTTGGTAAGCTTGAAGGGTTGAAGAATTAAAAGAATTGAATGAGGAAGGGTGAAAATAAATAGCCTCCATTTATTCAACCTTAGAGGCGTAAACGGGTTCAATTCATATACTCTCGATGGTAACATCGGTATTGAAGACAAGGCGTCATGGACCCGATGACGCTTGCGCACTTCAACTTTCCAAACCACTCAAGTTCCTCTTAAAGGGCTTGTTTCATTCTCACGGGAACAGACATTATCTATCGACTTTCTCTTAGAGATGGTTGATATTGAAGAAGAGACCTCTCCCTAGTCTCAGTTATAGGATCCAAATATGCACAAATTGAGTTTAGAGCCACGAGATCATCAATAAATCTCATTAGGACACTTTCAATGAAGACTCTGTTTCACACAATGTGGAAGAGAGATTATATCTTGAGTCCTCGCATTATCCTTGTGGTATTGCGAACATCCGAGTGATGTGTTTAATATTCACAATGAAGATGGAAAGCCTTACGGAGCCAACATCAAACAAGCTCACGGTAGGTGGCATGTGAGATCTATCATATAGATCAACCATGTGACAACCGAGCAGAAACAATGGGGCGATTCAATTTCTTGAATCAATCACGGTTCGAGTTAGGGATTGGCGGATACCTTTGAAAAACCGGTCGTTGTGCTTAAAACTCTTTTCTTTAGCACATCATTTGTGTACTCATTTTTTTCAAACCAAAAGGTATTTTTATGTTTGATAATTGATTTTCAATAAAACCTTCGTTGTATTGCAAAACAATTTCTATTGAGCAATACGATTGTTTTCAAATCTCTTTTCATCAATCGGTGAACTTAAAATTATTTGGTTCACTCACTCCGTGTTGTCTTCTTTGAGGCGTTCGGTTTGAGAATAGCTAGAAACATTGCGAAACCTCGTCAAGGAAATTCTTGAATTTTACCTAATCACAGGCGATGCTTGTCTTGATCAGCGAGGCAAGTGGGCGTGTACCTCAATTCAACGAAGTGATCAAAGACACTTTTGTGCGATTTATTGCTAAGCTGTTGTATGCGGTACACCCGGCGTTTTGGTGATCGAATGAAGCGGTCAATCCGGTCAACCCATAGCCGCATGCTCACTTAACACATTCATCTCAAAAGAAATCATGATTAGTACATCAATGACTACGATATTTTCACTCCATGCTTACGCTTCTGCTGCGCCAATATCATGAATCATCTAAAGCTTCCGCTACTACGATAAGAAGACATCATGATCCGAATGTGAGCATGTCGGTCCTAAAGTCACAACATCACACCACAAAGGATGTCACGAGAGATTGTTGATGGTGATGATCTCAAAAAGGCGGCTCATATTTACTATCTCGTGAATCGAAATGGACCTCTGCTTAAAGTACAAATCTTTGCGAGACTTTGAAGTTGCACCACCTATGCACTAAGTTTACGATGTTGATGTACGTAAGACTACGAGCTCAAGAACAATGTCAAGACTAGAATGCTAGGATTTGAAATGTAAAATATGGGGTGACCTCCCTTGGGGAGATTGTTAGGAATTAGAAAATTCAGTCTTTGAAAAGTCGGTCACCCCAACTATTATCTAGCATAAGTTAGCTCGTAAATTGGTCATTAGTTACGGTTTATGTAGTTAGTTAATAGTGTAATATAGTTTAGTGCAACACCGTGGAAGAAGGTCGGGTCTTTACCAGCTGTATCCCACGATCCACGGAGAGTCGTCGGAGGTCGTTTAGTTTGTAACCTATAAATACCCTCTACCTTGCAAGGTAGAGGTTGGATATTCTTTGGTAATCTAATATTCAACTAGTTTCTCTCACTAGAATGTCCCACTCTTTCTCTCTAAAACCATCTATGTGCTCATTGTGTTAATGTTATGATGTGTATGTGAAAAGTTAATATCTTACAGAGCCTAGCTGACGAGGGGGTTGAATGGTTGACTTGCCTATTCAACAAGATCTTCTCCGGAGCCAAACGAAGGTGAAGATTGTATCACAAAAGATGATGGAAAGAAACAAAGCAGCAGGGCAGACCAAATACCCATAGAAGTTTGGAGGATCCTAGCTGACGAGGGGGTTGAATGGTTGACTTGCCTATTCAACAAGATCTTCTTCGGCTCTAAGATACTAGAGGAATGGAGACTCAGTGAAGTCCTCCCCGTCTACAAGAACAAGGGTGATATGCAAGTGTGTAGCAACTATAGGGGTATTAAGCTACTTGACTACACTTTGAAGCTTTGGAAGAGAGTTATTGAGAGAAGGTTGAGAAGGGAGACAAGGGTGCTGAGAACTAATTTGGTTTTATGCAAGGAAGGTCATCGATTGAGGCTCACCGTCTCATAAGTCTCATGGACACGTATAGAGAAAGACAAAATGACTCGCATGTGGCGTTCCCTGACCTTGAAAAGGCATATGATAGTGTCCCACGCGAGTTGATTTGGAGAACTTCAATTTATAAAGGAACCTCTACAAGATACTTGAGAGTCATTAAGGATATGTACGAGGGGGCTACCCATGTACGGTCCATAGTGGGGATCTCAGAGTTTTTCCCTTTGGAAGTTAGGCTCCACCAGGGATATGCCATTAGTCCTTGCCTCTTCGCCTTAATTCTTGATGAGCTATCTTGCATGATTTTCACAAACGATATTGGGTTGCTGGCAGAATCGACGGAAGGGTTAAACAATAGACTTGAGCACTCGAAGGAGGCTCTGGAAGATAATGGTCTTCGGGTAAGCAGAGAAAAAACTAAATACCTGATATGTGATTTTGGTAGGATCGAGTCACGCCACTACGAAGATATGCATATTCGTATCGGTGACCAGATCTTGCCACCCAAGAGTCTTTTGGATATTTGGGATCAATGAATCACAAATCAGGGAGGATAAACGATGACTTAACCCACCGGATTAGAGCTGGATGTGCGAAATGGAGGGCGGTGTCAGGAGTCCTCTGTGACAAAAAAAATCCCCCTTAAACCTAAAGGGAAAATTCTATAAGGTGGTAATTAGACCAGCTATATTACAAGTCTGAGTGTTGGCCTATCTCAAAGGCCCATGCTAACAGGTTAGAGATGGCGGAACTGAGAATGCTAAGGTAGGTGTGTGGCAAAACCATGTTTGACAAAGATTTCGAACGGAGTTTTCAGAGCAAAACTTGAAGTTGAAACTATAATCTCGAAGATGAGAGAAGGAAGGTTGAGGTGGTTCGGTCATGATAGGAGAAGGCCACAATCAGCGCCATCAAAGCGCTAGTAGTTGACGGTTTGAGAAGAAGGGGTAGACCCAAACTCAAGTGGTAGGATAGACTTAAGCTCGACATGAAGGATCTTCTCTTGTCCGAGGATATGACCTCAGACAAGAAGGCATGATGAGATGGGATTAGGATTTGCGGGTAGCTCAGGCTAGGTTTTTCGTGGGTTTAACGTAGTTTTTGCGTTAGGAGTCTCTTTATTTCCTTGCCCCCTGGGTTTTGTTTTGGTACCCCATATCTTTTCCTTTAGGGTTTGGTGCCTCTCTTGTTCCTTTTGCTTTGCCTTAGCTTTAGGCCCCATGCATTGCCCTGCTTTCTGTTGTGTTGCTCCCTTAGGTTTGCCTGCATTTTCTTGGTGCTTTTGTTCTTTGTCTTGTATGCGGTTTTGCTGATGTGCTTATTTTCTTATGCTTTTGATAGTGCCCCTTGACTCTTTGCCTTTTTTATGTGCTCTTCAGCGGCGTTTGCTTGGCTTGTTTTTTCATTTTCTCTTATGTTCGCTTGTTGTTTCCTTTCTGCTATATGTGCGTGTTTCTTTGTTTTGCATGTTGTCTTTTGTCTGCTTTTATTCGATATTGCTCACTGACACACTTCCACTCCTATCTTTGTTCTTTCACACGTATACCTGCACTTGCTGTAGGTCTTCTTAGAAGCGGACTCTATATTCCCGGGTTTATCCTTGGGTAAGGGTAGGATCTGTCTATATTCTATATTCCCAATACCCTGCCCTAGTGGGATTGGGTTTGTTGTTGTTGTATACTACAAATAAATCGAGCTTTTCGAGCCAAACTCAAACTTCTTGACCCGATCTCAAGCTTCTAACATAATGACTGGACGAGCTCTAGAGCCAAGCAGGAGCTATGATGTCATTCCTTGCGGCAACCACTGGAATATTACAGAACGATCTAAAGAGGGTCCTCGAGCTGAACATAATATTGTTGAGTCGAGCCCTATCAAAATTTGACTCTATTCGACTTGTTTACACTCCTACGCATGATTGTTCATGCTCAACCTACTCTTCAAAGTAGAGAATATAATAATTTATGTACATAGTTACAATGAGATCAAAGACATCTATATATAAGGATGCAAATAACCTTAAATTTCTTAAAATTTACTTATGTGACATACTGTAACACCCTCAAAATATTGCAGTAGAAGATTGTGTCACTAGGTATTACCTATTAGCACACAGTACAAGTTACAGAAAACGACTCTAAATGAGACGCTTTTGAAATAAATTATCATTCGATTAATATGAAATATCAGAGTTTACAAAGAGGTCCCAACAAGTTTGGAATACATAAAGAGTACAACATAATCGTTTAAAACTTTTATCGAATGATAATAATATATTGTCTTCAAAATATCCGTGCGCCTTCACATGCCAGCTAATTCCTTTCGAACCTAAGATAAACATGCTAAAAAGTGTCAGCACAAATGTTGAGTAAGTTCATAGGTTTGTAAGTAAAACAGTTGAAAACACAAGATTTCCGTGTTTAATATATCATGGGTTACGTTGTTATACACCCATAGTTCGAAAACAGTTATTAGTTCAAATAACACCACATCCGTTAGTTCAAGAGTGTACCAAGTCCGTTAGTTCAACATTGTACCAAGTCCATTAGTTCAACATTATACCAAGTCCATTAGTTCGAGACTATACCAAGTCCATTAGATCAAGGTTATACCAAGTCCGTTAGATCAAATTTGTACCAAGTCCGTTAGTTCAACAAATGATTCATGATTTTCCGTTATACCTAATGTTATCAAATATAGTGTGTTTGTTTGCCCTAACCGGGTCAACACAAATGGGATTCATCAATCCTACCAGACCTATTCACAATATTCGCACTCACTCAACTAGTAATTAGTGGTTCATGATATAGGGGCTTAAGTGTGGCAATAGTGTTTACTTAGTGCCAATTAAACATTCAGTTCAGATAAACATATAGTTATAAATTATTGTGATTGTTATAAAAGTTGTAGCATGTATCACACCCTAAAGATAGTTCAAAACGAGTAAAAGATGGGCTATGAAACTCACCGTATTGATCATCAGTAGGATATCATGATATATAATGTATCGAGTAGTCGAGAGCTCTAACGATAAGCTATAAATATAGTACGCGTCTTAGGTTCTAAAATAACATTTGTATTTATACTAGCATGCTTTATATAGTTATTACATTAATTATACTTGGGTATATGTCGTTTGTAAAGTAAAAAAAGCGTTTAGATTTAGTTTCGACACTTTAAACTTGTTATGGTTACTAATTTACAAGTTATTCGGTAATTGAGTTTTAAGTCATTGTTTACAAGTGTCCGAATTTATCGTTTAGGGATGCTTAGTCTACGAAAATGTAAATGACTATGTATTTTCGATAGTTGGTCCTAACACTTCGATTTGTAATAAAAAAAAGTGGTCAAATAATACTAAACGTTACGTTTAGAGTTTTTATTTATTTTAGTTTTCCCGTCTTAGTTTGCACGTTATTTCTAAACCGTAAAGGGTTATAATTTGGTTCTTAGGTCGTTGGAAAGGTTTTTAAATGAACTTTACAAATTTGTAGGTCCCATGGTCTCTAAAGTTACCTAGCTAATGTGAAATTACTAATTTTTCCTTAAATAAACATGTTGTTTGATTCAGTAGCTTATAGTCTCACGGTTTTGGCCATTACTTGAGATCTACAACTTTGTTTTATGTCTGGTTTTCAGATACGTTCAATATAGGATATTAGCTACAACTTTTGTTCTTTGACCAACAGGTGGTTATATGCAAATGTTATGAGTTTTACCCATTTGAAAATTGTTACTTAGATTTTAACTCTTCTCACAAAAATATTTCTATTTAATTCATCGAGTATCATTTTTAGCACTTCTACCCATCGAAACGACCAAAGGACATATACCTAACTCCCTATATTTTTACTTACGATGTTTCTAGTGATTTAGTCCAATTTACCAAGCATAATCAAGTATAATAAGCATAAAAAAATATATTAAATACATGAAATATAATTATTTACAAAAATAAATAAAGATGTATAGGGTTTTCTTACGATACTTGTGAAGAGATCAACGAGAAACTAGATCAAGATCACTAAACCAAGAATCATTTACTAGTCTTCAAAATTTTGCCAACCATAACCAAGACTCCAAATTAATAACCCAACCTTATAATCCCTTGATCTACTCTAATCTAAAATAAAATCCCTTAAAAAAACTTTCATGAGAAACCCTTGGAAAATGTATGAGATTTGTGGTCATTATGGTGTTTTTATTGATGATGTGAACTAAGGATTATCAAGGAACTTAAGACTAATACTTGGGATGGATTAATTTTTCAAGAACAAGATCAAAATGGGTGTTTTAGATGTGTTTGGGTCGTTTCTATGAAGAGAAAAAGAGATAAAATGTTTAGTTTTTGATAAGTGTTGAAACGAATAAGAGGAAACAAAGTTTGTTTAGTATACTTAGTTAGATATTTTGTCTAGATAATATATAGTGATGACTAGGTAAAGTAAATGAGTGAATTTGAAAGTAAAATAGGTAAGTTTGTAATATTTTAAATGCATGTATGAAAGGGTGTTGCGGGTTTAAGCTAAAAACGCTTAAAACGTGAGTTGTAAATAGCAAATCATAGGAAAATAATGAGTATGTATGTAAATGACCATGCACATGTTTAAAGTAGACTAAAACTAGTCTAGAGTCATATAAAATGTTTAAATGTGGTTTTAAATTCGCTGCGGGATAACCTAACGACTATCGTAAAGTTTAAAAGTTATGCGATTTAGGTAAAATGCAAAATGTGCAAAGTTTCGTAAAATGAAAAAAGTAAATATGTGACATGAAAGCCCTTCGAGTGGTCCGGAGGGAGCGAGTGTCCTCGGAGTTCTCCCGGTCCTACGACACGGTGTTCGGGTTCTCGCCTTCCTCGGATGAGGACTTCCATACCACCGTCCATTGCTTAAGCTCGATAGATTGGTATAAGGGTCCCACGGATGGCGCCAATGTTTGAACAAAGTTCGTGGATGCTTTTCAACCCTAAGCTTGAGGAGACTCATGGCAGCTCCTTCTTCATGGTGAAATAAGAGAAAACACCGTTAGCTCGCCCCGGGTTTTTAGTCCGAGACCAAGCTCCGGTGTGAGAGTAAGTACTTGGTATAAGTTATGATTAAAGTAGGGTAAAGGGGGAGAGAAGTATGTATCGGAGTGTGTGTGTGTGTGTTCCAGGTCCTTGTTCATGTGTGTGAACAGTTCCTTTTATACTACCTGTGACTAGCTCCATGACAAAACCCTTTGTGGAAGCTAATTTATCTTCTAGGTGCGGCCTGTCTGTGATAAGTATCGGACTTGGTCTTGGTCAAGGTTGTCTCCATGCTAGTTGTGGACCTGCGTGCGTGTCTTATATTAGTACTATGTATGTCATTTGTCGATGTACTAGCTCCGATCGAGGGCTGTTCGTCACTATGATTCTGGCGAGCCTTTATCACCGTCACCATACTTCACGAGGAGGCCTTGCTCAGTAGCTATACTTCTTGGGCATATACTACTATCTTGTAGAAGCTTTGTCTTAAAGATATTAAAGACTAATTGTGATTATCTCCTCCAGTATCAGGAGGAGATCATACCTCATCAATATTGTTTGGAACTAGATTAAGCTTGAATGATCTTCTAGAACTCGGGATCAAGGTGTGCCAAACTAGAGTATAAAGCTCTATGCCATTGAATGATGTGTTCTAGCTTCTATCGAAATAATGCTAATTCGGCATAAATCAGGATGCGTATTATGAAGTTTTATTTGGTGGTATGAATAGGTTAGAACATATGACACATTTAAAGGGAATATGATTAGTTGCTGAGATAAGTCAGGTGAAACAGTCTCCAAGAGGGAGATTCTTGAGATGTGAAGATGACTAAATTGAAACTTTACAAATACATATGGTGATACTGTTTGTATGTGTAATAACTCGTACTTTTCGGGTTATTATTTAACCCATTACTTTTACAAACTTATTGTGATTTCGCGAAAATTTATCTTTACGGGTAATCATTTAGGTTATTTCGTGCTGATAACATGCACGCCAACTTAAACCGACCGTAGGCTACATATAGTCTACATGTTTTATGCATTCTATTTGAAATAACCTAAATGATTACCCGTAAAGATAAATTTTCGCGAAATCACAATAAGTTTGTAAAAGTAATGGGTTAAATAATAACCCGAAAAGTACGAGTTATTACACATACAAACAGTATCACCATATGTATTTGTAAAGTTTCAATTTAGTCATCTTCACATCTCAAGAATCTCCCTCTTGGAGACTGTTTCACCTGACTTATCTCAGCAACTAATCATATTCCCTTTAAATGTGTCATATGTTCTAACCTATTCATACCACCAAATAAAACTTCATAATACGCATCCTGATTTATGCCGAATTAGCATTATTTCGATAGAAGCTAGAACACATCATTCAGCGGCATAGAGCTTTATACTCTCTAGTTTGGCACACCTTGATCCTGAGTTCTCGAGAAGATCATTTGAAGCTTAATCTAGTTCCAAACAATATTGATGAGGTATGATCTCCTCCGGATACTTTGGAGGAGATAATCACAATTAGTCTTTAATATCTTTAAGACAAAGCTTCTCTACAAGATAGTAGTATATGCCCAAGAAGTATAGCTACGGAGCAAAGGCTCCTCGTGAAGTAGTAGTGACGAGCAAAGGCTCGTCAGAATCATAGTGACGGAATGTGCCCCATCGGAGCTAGTACACCGACGACATACATAGTACGAATAGCATGCACGCTGGTCCACAACTAGCATGGAGACAACCTTGACCAAGACCAAGTCTCGATACTTATCATCAGATGTGCAGCACCTAGAAGATAAATTAGCTTCCACAAAGGGTTTTGTCATGGAGCTAGTCATGTGTAGTATAAAAGGAACTGCTCACACACATGAACAAGGACTCGAACACACACACACACACCGATACATACTTTCCCTTACCCTACTTTAATCATAACTTATACCAAGTACTTACTCACACCGGAGCTTGTCTCTCGACTAAAACCCGGGCGTAGCTGCGGTGTTTTCTTATTTCCACAAGAAGAAGGAGCTGCCATGAGTCTCCTCAAGCTTAGGTTGAAAAGCATCCACGAACTTTTGTTCAAACATTGGCGCCATCCGGGACCCTTATACCAATCTATCGAGCTTTAAGCAATGGACGGTATGGGAAGTCCTCATCCTGAGGAAGGAGAACTCAACACCGGTGTCGTAGGATCGGGAGAACCTCCGGGAGGACATCATTCCTCCCGATCACTCAGAAGGGCTTTCTCCGGCGATGAAAGAAAACATTGATATGTTAAGAACCATGATTAAGGAACTTGATAACACGGGGAAGGAGAAGGCAACCCCTCGCAAGCTCTCGTACAGAGGATCAATAAGTGCTGAGTCGAAAAGTTCCCAAAGGAGTCCGTTGGTGGAGGAAACCAGGGGATACTCCTCCGATGGGTCATCCAAGTCTGGAAGGAGCAGGTCACGATCCGCTGGAAGGCACCGGAAGAGTGCCAGCAAGAAAGGGGCTTCTTCTAAGTCTCGTTGCCCAGATAGGTCCGAGGGACGAGGAAGATCCAGGGCCAAGAGGGCCAATTCGAAGTCTCGTCCGGCAAGAGCCTCCAGGAGGAAGTCAAGCTCGGAATCAGAGTATGATACTATGTCTGAGTATAGCTCAGAGGATCTTAGCACGCCTTACAAACGGCCTAAGCCTACGCCGTTCACCTCTCTCGGATCACGCGCTTTAGGTATCATCGAAGAGCCAAGCTCCCTCCAAACATTCGGGTGTACGAGGGAAACAAGGATCCGGATGATCATCTCAGCATCTTCTCCGCTGCTGCTGAGCAAGAGGAGTGGCCTATGCCAGTGTGGTGCAAGGTGTTTCGTCAGACTTTGGGTGGCTCAGCAAGGAATTGGTTTGATAGCCTAGACCCAAAAAGTGTTGATGGGTTTGAGGAATTGAGCCGCAAGTTTCTGTAAGAATTCTCGCAACAAAAGAGGTACGATAAAGATCCGACGGAGATCCATGGGATCAGCTTAAAGAATGAAGGACTTCAAGCGTTTGTGGATCGTTTTAAAGTGGAAACTCACACATCAAGGGAGTACCTCCGATACTCGAATATCCGCATTCATGCATGGTCACGGTCACCCGTAGCTAGCCAAGAAGCTTAGCGACAAAATCCCTAAGACAGTTGATGAGATGTGGGAAAGAGTCAGAGCCTTCATCAGAGGCGAAACTACAGCCGATACCACCAAAGTCATTAAGGTTCCACATTGGGAGAAGAGACCCGATATGGATGCATGGTCTGGCAGTCTAAACGGGTCTAGAAACCGAAACAACAGAAGAGGTCAAGGTCGGAGCATGGGAACTTATGCCCCATATGCGAGAAAGAATGGTTTCACCCCTATAATCAAGACTCTGAAGGAGATACTGGCCATGGACAACATAAACTTTCCTCCACCTCCTCCGTTGGTTGGTACTCCAGAAAGTAAGAACATGCATAAGTTACGTGACTATCACCGTGATGAGGCCACAACACTAATGATCCGCTACCGCCTAAAGAGGCGATTGAGGAAGAAGTGGCCTGCGGAAATTAGCTCACTTGGTGAAGGACATCCGACAAGGAACCTCAAGAGTAGGGAGTCGCTAAAGGAAAGGCTAAGGTCATTAGCATGGTAGAATCTCGTGGGTATCTAAAAGACCCTATGAGAGAATGGAGCTGGATGGATAATGAGATAACTTTCCCCTATGTTCCTCGGTACCAGCTGGTAGATACTCTCATTATAGTTGAAGCCTTGATTGAAGGTTTCGGTGAGAAGAGTTTATGTAGATGGAGGCGGTTCATCGGAGATCATGTATGAGCATTGCTTTCAAACTTTGATTATCGATAAGATCAAGGCCAAAGAGTCGTATACCGCTGGTAGGATTCTCGGAGAAGTCGACCACCCGCTAGGAGTCATTGATTTGGAAGTCACTATGGGAGAGTATGGCGGGACCGTAATCTGATCGATGGAGTTCGCGGTCGTGAATAGTCCGTCTCCATATAATGTTATATTAGAAGAACAGGATGAGGAGTTTGAAATTTGTAGCTTCAACAATTCATGCCATGATGAGGTTCCCCCACCGGAGGAATAGCCACAATCGTAACCAAGAGAGAGACACTAAGGGAATGCAGGCAGATCGAGGAGGCTCAGTGCTTCAGTCGGAATGCCCAAATACCTAGTTCAAGTCGGTGACAGACATCGTCAGGAATAGCGGGTCCCGGGAGCTCGTCGGTTCCGAGGGATATACAACCTCGCGAAGAGGAACTCCATCCGCGGAGACCAGGAAAAGAACCAAGCCTGCTAGATAATGGTAAGGACCATGCTTCCCCGAGTAATGATAAGGCAAGAGCATCAAAATCGGAAGAAAAGGTAGTGGTAAACGATAAGTACCTTGAGCAACTCGTGACCACTGGTGGTAGCTTCGTCCACGTGCATGTAGAAGAGCTCTAATAGAGACCTCGGGAGGAACGCAGATGTGTTTGCATGGATACGCATCGACGACATGACCTGCATTCCCAGCAACAACGGAACATCGCTTGGACACTTACCTCATGTTGAACCAAAGGTGCAGAAGAAGCGTAGTCTAGCTCCAGATAGGAGGAAAGTAGTAACAGATGAGGTCAACGAATGGCTCAAAGCTGGAATTGTGAAACGGGTGCAGTACCCCACCTGGGTCTCCAACCCAGTGCTGGTAAAGAAGCTAGATGGGAGCTGGAGAATGTGCATAGATTTTAAGGATCTTAACAAGGCTTGCCCCAAAGATCTTTATCCTCTCCCGGAGATCGACTGGAAGATAGAGTCCCTCATGGGATTCAAGTACAAATGCTTTCTAGATGCATACAAGGGATACCATCAAATCGGATGGCCAAGAAAGATGAGGAGAAGGCGCCTTTCATATCGAGGAAGGAGTCTTATGTTATCTGAAGATGCCATTTGGTCTAAAGAACAGGGAGCAACATACCGAGGCTTGTGGACTCTACATTCAAGGATCGATCGGGTAAACTTGGAAGCTTATGTCGATGATATGGTAATTAAAAGTCGCATGCAGCGGGATATCATTAAGGATGTAGAAGAAACTTTCGCTACACTTGGAAGATTAATATGAAACTCACCTCAAAGAAGTGCTGCGTTCGGTATGGAAGAAGGAAGTTCTTGGGGTATGTGGTTACCTCCGAAGGAATCGAGGCTAACTCGAGAAGACAAAGGCAGTCATGGACATGCCTTCACCAAAAACCCTCAGCGGATGCAAAGCTTAAGTGGGAAGTGGCAAAGACTCAATCGCTTTATCTAAATCAGAAAGGTCTCTACCTTTCACGACACATTGAAGAATTGCACAAACAAGAAGGATTTCAATGGACAGAGGTCAGCAAGCATTTCTAGAAATGAAAAACTTGTCTCGAACTACCAACCTTACTACCCCAATGAAGGCGAAACCTTGATGATGTACTTATCCGGCGCGGAGGCGGTTAGTGTAGTGCTTCTACGGAAAGGAATGGAAGGCAAATGCCTATAAACTATGTCACAGATCATTGTGCGGGCGAGGCAAACTATGTCCGATGGAGAAGCTCACTCGCATTGGTCCATGCGGCTAGAAGGTTGAGGAGATACTTCGTGCTCATCCGATCAAGGTTATCACGCATGTGCCTATCAAACAGTATTAAGTAGCACCAAGCGTCCGGAAGGTTAGCAAAGTGGGTCATTGAGCTAGGAGGCGTATGATATATCATATGTCCCAAGAGTCTCGGTAAAGGGCCAAGTCTGGCGGATTTTTGGCGGACACCGTGGCGGAACTACAAGATGACCGTCCTGTCGAGATAGCTCCGATGGTAGAAGACATCCCAGAGTCGTCAAGGGCAAGGGAAGACTTAACTCCAGGTCCTAGGGCCTGGAGGTTGTATACCGATGGTGCGTCGAACGATAATGGCTCGGGAGCTGGACTCATTCTCATTGCTCCGGATAACGTGGAATACCCTATGCACTTCGATTGAATTTCTAACTCAAATAACGACCACCGAGTATGAAGCTCTGTGTGGTGGGTTAAGGATAGCCAAAGAAATGCAAGTAAAAGACATACATGCTTTTGTGGACTCCAAACTAGTAGCTAGTCAAGTGGAAGGATCATATGAAGCCAAGGGTGAAAAGATGAAGAAATACCGAGGGAAAGTCATCGAGCTAGCTGGGTCATTCAATAGGTTCCGGATCAGTCACATCCCTAGAGCTCAGAACAAGAAGGCTGACGCTCTGAGCAAATTAGCAGCTGTGCAGTTTGATCACCTGTCTAAGGAAGTCCTAGTAGAGGTGCTGAATGAGCGCTCCGTTGAAGCAAAGGAGGTCAACATGATAGTGGAAGAGGAAGGCCCTACCTGGATGACTCCTATCCATAAGTACTTGGAGAGTGGGACTTTACCCAAGATCCGTGGAAGCCGAACCCTTAGGGAAAAGATTGGGAACTACACCTTGGAAGAGGGAGTTCTATAAAAATCTTACTTAGTGCCGCTAATGAGGTGTGTGGGACCTCTTGAGCCAATTACGTTATCGTGAAGTGCACATGGGCTCTGCGGGATGCATGATGGACCAAGGCGGTAGTAGCTAAAATCATGAACTTAGGATACTCACCGCCTACTATGCACCGGGACACAAGGGAAGTGATTGAGAAATGTGATAGTTGTCAAGCTCACGCTCGGTGCCAAGACTCCCAAAGCGGATATGATCTCGTGAACATCAACTCGCCATTTAGGAAGTGGGGAATAGACATTGTGGGACCTCTACCGGAAGGTCCCGGTAAAGTCAAGTTCCTAATCGTGGCGATTGACTATTTCACAAAGTGGATGGAGGCAAAGCCACTAGCTACTATCACTGGAAAGCAGGTAGTAAACTTTGCATTTGATAACATCGTCTGCAGGTTTGGAATCCCGGCTTTCATCATCACAGATAATGGAACCCAGTTCGTAAATGATCCCTTCAAGTCATGGGCTGAAAGACTCAAGATTGAGTTAATCTCTACTTCAGTGTATCATCCTCAGGGCAACGGAGCGGTCGAAAGAGCAAACAGAAGTCTCCTAGATGGAATAAAAACCAGATTGGAGAAAGGAGGATCACTGGGTGGAGGAAGTGCCAAATGTGTTATGGGCACGTAACAATGAAAAGACTAGTAATGGCGAGACGCCATTCGAGTTTGACCCTCTCACGGAATGACATTAATCCCAGAGATCGGTATGCCTACGCACCGAACCTCTAGAGTGAACCAGAGACCAATGACAGAGAACCCGATTGAACCTCAACTTCTTTGGAAGAAAGAAGGAGATAGCGACTATAAGGAAGCTAGATACAAGCGGCGGTGAAAGGTACTACAACAAAAGGGTGCGTCATGTGCAATTCAAAGTAGGGGAATTAGTCCTTAGAAAGAATGAAGCTTCCAAGGTAGAAAGCACTAGCAAGCTCGGTCCAAAATGGGAGGGACCGTGCAGGTGACCTAAGCATTTCAGTGGTGCCTACATGCTAAGTGACATGAATGGACGGAGATACCTAGAACACGACATGCATGTAACCTCCGAAAGTGCTATATGTAAGGCACCGAGCACCTTTATTATTATTGTGTACTCTCCGGAGAAGCAATTTTCAAAGTATAAGACTTCTCAGGAGAGGACTTAAGATATTATCGATATATTGTTTCGCATAGGCATGATATGAATGAAACAAAATTTTCCAAGAATTTTCTAAGTTATGAATTTGAAATTGTTCATCATAGTACGACTATGAAACGACGGACGCCTCGCTACCTCGGATTTAATAGGGTAACTCCTACCAATGTGTTCCCCATGGTGAAATCGGTACCATTGGTGGTGTAAAGGTGAGCAACCTTTGCTAATTGACTCCGCAGTGAAAGGGTCGAACAAACACCTTCCTTCCACGCGTAATACCGTTTCTAGTGAATAGCTACTTTCGATAGAGAAAGTAGCACGAGGATACTGGATCCGAAGGCTACCTAGGCAGCAATCGCATATAGCATAACCTTGATCGAGATATAAGAGTAATACAAAGATATTGGTCTAAGTGTTACGAAAAAAAAAAAAAAAAAAAAAAAAAAAAAAAAAAAAAAGTTGAATATGTATGTCGATACACTAAATCCACAAAACACAAGGATAGACGCATACGGTGGGCACCTTGTAGCGCAGCCATCGCCATCGCAGTCCTTGCGATTGTAGCTATCGCCACCGCAGCATTGCAGCCATCGCTATCGCAGCCTGCGTAGCAGCCATCGCCATCGCAGATCGCTTGTAGTTGCGGCCATCGCCACCGCGATCGCTGCAGCTTGCGGCTTATGCGACCGCAGCTCCCGCAATCGCAATGCCCATTGGTGGATACACGTCGAATGTGATATATGATAAGTATTAGAATGTATCGACAAAGACAATAGTGTAATTCTAAAATCAATGTTGTGTTCGATAAAATATGTGAATGACCGGTAGGTTCTACTTTAGTAGACTCCACCTATGCAAGGTCAAGTGTTATTCGTGGAAATAATAGGCACTTCATATGTAAACACTAAAGCATTCAAAAACATACACATAGTAAAAAACACAACAAATGTAGGCATAAAGAGCTACAGCTCCATATGAGATACCACCGTCACAAAGTCATGAAGATACAAAGTCATAAAGTTACAACACAACAAACGGGTCCACAGTACAAAATATCAAAGGTGCTCCCGAAAAGCTACATAAACAAAATAAACCTACTACAACTAGAAAATAAGAAAGTTCTTCACTTGGAGGCTTTCTTGTTCTTCAAATGTGCTGGAGTGCTGGTATAGCCAAATGTCTTGGTGGGCAGAGTAGTAGAACGGTCTAGAGTCTGAATGTCTGAACCTCCTGGTGAAGTAACTGATGTAGAAGATGCCTGGCATAGAGGAAGTATCCCATCAGGCTCAAACTGGGCAATGTCTCGTAAATCACTCTCAGCATTCCGAGATATCTTGCTAAGAAAAGGGAACACCCGAGTGGGGAAAGCAGCCACTGTATCATCAAACTTTTTCTTAGCTCCAGGAACAAAGTTCGAAATACCCCGAGAAATGTCTTGAAACTGAGTCTCTGTACGACCCATACATAGACCCCTCTCAACTCCGGTGTTAACACCTAAATTTACTACTTCTGCAAATGCTTGATTAAACTCTCCACTGCTAAGGAACCTCCGGACTAGCTTCTCGAAGCCATCACGAATGAAAGAGGAAACACTAGTGCAGATCTTCTTAATATCCCTTTCATGCTCAGCAATGAGGTCCTTGCACTTGTGTGTTTTAGACTCTTGCATGGAAAGTTGATGCTTTAGCTCTGTCAAATCAACCTTGTGACGCCGATCTACGACCTAGCTCTGCAAGATCTTGCCCGACTTAGCGCTCACGGTTTTGAGTTCCTTGTTCTTTTATATGACTTCTTGATCTCCTTATATTCACCTACAAAGAAGGGCAAGTTAGTTTTCGTGTGATTTATAAAGTGTTTTAAGTCAAAATAAGAATTATAACAAATATATACCTTTGAGAGCAAATAACTTAGAAGTAAGCTCATCTACCTTCCTATTGGCACGAACCGTAATCCGAGTCTCGATCCATAAGATCCAAGCCTCTTTGCTTGATGGTGCGCTTTGCTCTCGTGATCGATCCGAAAGACCCGCGATACCAACCAAACTAGTAAACCGGAACTCAACTCACCACCATGAGTAAGCATCGACATAGGAGCACACTAAATCGATCGCCCAACCTCGGGAGAAAGTCCCGCCATTCGAAGTGCTCATGGGTGTAGGCACGTTACTAACCACGGTCTTGCAAACTTGGGGATCCTTGAAGAGCTCCTTGTTCAAGAGTCCAAGGTTCATATGGTGAACAAATTCCCACTCTCTCTCTCAGACACCGCCAAAGTTGATCGCTAGAACCTTCATCCTTAGGATAAGGCATATATTAGGGACCAGAGCAAGTGGGACCAACTCCTCTCAAGTCTATCTCCGCTGCTACCCTCACAGCTTATAGTAAACACCATCAACAAACAATGACCGATCGGATCCACCATCCTCATTCTCATTCGCACTCCCATAAGAACCCTGTTGCTTGCTAAAGTAAACAAAATATTCCAAGAATCATCCGACTCTTCAGCTTGTAACATGTCTGATCTTGCTTTTAGCACGACATCGATATCATCAGCTTATCTGCACATAATTTCAAAACACCTAGTTTTTCTTCTAAGAAATAAGAAAACCTGCTTCTAGTGCAGCGTAAATGTTATATTCAAGTGAACATGTAAGAACGCCTTCACCACTCTAAACACCCACTCCTCTAACAGTTTCACAGCTGGTAACCAACTCACAAAAACGATGATCTTTTTTCGGAACACATCTTTCTAAATCACTGCTCCCGTTGAAATCGATACTTCTATAACAATGACTCTCGACAGACTTTTGTTCATCATACTTGGCCACCGCAAACATCTTGCCATTAGAGATAGTATTTCCAAAGGCCCGAACGCCTAGTGTATCCAAGGTCACCAAATTTGTTGAAAGGGACTTCATTACCAAAAAATTGTCTCTCAAGCTCCCAGTAGCTTTAATACCTCCACCAAATCTGAACTTTGACTAGTTCTTGGACTCTCGACAATATTAGAAAGCTCATTAGAACTTAACGGATCATCACTCACCTTGAAAACACCTTGAAATTTTATTGTGTGAGTTCATCGGAAGATCCTCCTGTCGATTTCCTATCACACCGAAGTTCCCATAAACCACATCTAACGCTAGTAGGCTCATTGAATTCTTCTACCGCCATTGAGCTAAAACTTGCCCATCGAGTCTTTCCGATGCGCTCACTATTTCAAAGATTATAACAAAACATCCGATTACATGAGATAATCCCCATCTAGCCATTCCATAATTGGGATCTTGACCATATATAAGGTCTCTCGCTTAAACCTATAATAAATCACCTGAAAACTCTCGACTATTTTCCACATATGATCACCAAAGTTGACGTGGTACCCTTCATTATCCAATTTCCTTAACGATATCAACATCCTCCCGATACTTGGAATGAACCTCTGATCCTTTAGGATCCAAACAGTTCAATTGAAGTCTTGAGGACCACATCCATACTGCTTAAAATATCAAGAATCTTCATATTTTCTAGTCTTACCTTTCAGTACAATGCTTGAAGTTCTTAAGCATTACTCTACTCGTAGTTACATGGGTGAAGCACCAAGATTCATAACATAGGATTATACTTATTCCTTTATACTAAAAATCACTGCAACTTCCAAATCATTAGTGATTTGATTGCCTTTGTTGCAAACAATTCGACATGTGTCACGATTTGTTTTTCTTTGTTGACGCTTCCATTCGAAACCCAACCTACACCGACTAGCCAAGTAATCCTCGATCATCGATATACACCGAGCAATAATCCCGATCAACAGCTTTAACTCGTAATACACCAAACAACCATAATCTTGAATTTTACTTCTTGTCCAATTGCTCCCAAGATTCTCAAACGTGGCTTTGATACCACTTGTTGGGACTAGTCCAATCCGACACACTACTTTGGGGCCAAATAAGTCTATCATATAATAAAGATTACACTAGGTTCCACCGCCGTGTCTCGACAAATGATAACAATAAATGTAATAATCGACAAAGAATAATAAACAAGAAAAGACTCACAAAAACAAACACGGAGAATTTATAGTGGTTCTCACAGTTGCTGATGGTCAATCTAGTGTGTGTTTGGAAAATGTAGCAGTAGCAGAGTGTGCATTAAAAGTGAGCAGTGTAACATTACATGTATTGTTTTTTTTATAAAAACGTTTGGTAACATAGTTGTAGTTGTAATTATAATGTGTAAAAAAGCTCCTAAATGCTACTTTATGGAGCGTTGAAAAATGAGCATTCGGGAAAAAAAATACAAAGCTACTTGTTGCTTGCCAAACGAGCATTAAAAATCACAACGCTCAACGTTCATCGTGTTGGAAATTTAGTTTAATTGAGGGATATGGTCATACTTGGAAATTTAGTTCATCGTGTTGGAAATTGAGTGTACACCCATTAAGTCCATGAATACCCGACTCATAGTGGTTTATGTTCTAGTTGGTCTCATCGGTGAGTTAAGATCCGATGTACTCATCAAGGAGTAACTCATCCAAGGTTCAATCTTTCGATGAGTTATCTCATTGAGAGTGAATACTCATCGATAAGTGACATCCGTCGAGACCAAATCATCAAGGTTAGTTCTTAAGTGAACATACTTGATGAGTGTTTATAATGGGTGAACCACGACTTTGATGTAGTTGGTTTGTAATCGCTTTGACCTATTAATGAACAGCTTCAAACTCGTAATTAAAACCTTAATAACTTGGTCTTGTAACTACTATTGAGATAATAAAGGAGCATTATGAGGATATTAATTGGCCGATTAATTCTCATAATTCCATTGACTAAGAGTAAATCACTTCCTATAAATTGGAAACACATCTGCATGGGAAAAGACACGAAACATAAACACTCGAAACCGAACAGGTTCTTTTTTTGTGCCTAAAACAAGAACAATACTTGGTCTTATCCCATAGAGATATTCATGTAACCCAGGCATTAGGGTCGAATAGTTTCTATTGAAAAGTGATAACACAATTTCAAGTGATATATGGTACTCATTGATTATCTACACCCAACTGGAATACAGCTGTATCACCAAACAATCAATAGAAACTAATTAGTGATAATCAATGTCACGCTATAAAGCAATGGTCGCTAACTTCTCAAAATTAGAGAAGTTTGAAGGTGTCGATTTCAGAAGATGGCAAAAGAAGATGCACTTCTTGTTGCCAAGCATGAGTGTGGTGTATGTCCTGAGCACACCTATTCCATATGATGGGGACAATGCTATTATGGAACAAATGAGGAAAAAGAGCAAATGGGAGAATTATGACTATATTTGCAGAGGTTTAATCCTAAATGGTATGTCTGATCCTTTGTTTGATAATTATCAAAATCTGGTAAATAACTATGGGATTCCTTGGAAGCCAATATATGGCTGAGGATGCATCAAGTAAGAAGTTTCTTGTAAGTAATTTTACCAATTACAAAATGGTCGAGATTCTAGACATGTCATGGAACAAAACAATGAACTTCTTAGTATACTTGGTAGATTCACACAACACAAAATGAACATGGATGAGGCTATTTAGGTCTCATGTGTCATTGATAAACTCCTTCCTTCGAAAGATTTCAAGCGTATGTTGAAACATAAGAAGGAGGAATTAACTCTTGTCGAGTTAGGTACCATTTACGTATCGAGGAATCACCGGAGCGCAAGACGGTGACAAGCTAAAGAGTAGCAATGTTATCGTCCATCAGTTGTCAATATGGTGGAGCATAACAACTCCACCAAATACAATGACAACATGGGCAAATGTAAGCATCAGGATAACACCAAGGCTGATCTTAACAAAAATCCAAAAGAAATTTGTTGGAAGGGTGGGAAAACTGGACACTTCAGGAAGAATTGTAAGGGTGTTAAAATTGGTAATAAATCTAATGGATCAGGAACAAGTGGTTCAGGGACTGGTTCAACCAACCCTTTAAAAGGTCACATAGTGTTTAATAAGTCTTTTCGCATTTATTATGTTACATATATATCTCGAGGCATACTTTGTGCAGATGATGATGTTGCGTTGTGGGTTGACTTTGGTGCAACAATCCATGCGGTAAAGATAGAAGTCGGTTCAAGACCATGAGTCACCGAATGATGGTTATATTCTTCATATGAGAAATGAGTCAACAAATTTTGGTGCATGGAAGAGGATGTGGATTTAAAATTTAGTTCGAAAGATTGTTTCTATTTAATGTTTTACATGTTCCAAATATTAGAAAGAATTTGATTTCTAGTAGTGTTTTAAATAATTGTAGTTATAAACAAGTTATTGAATCTAATAAGTTTGTTTTGTCTAAACATGGTGTGTTTATTGGTTTTGGCTATTTTTGTAACCAAATGTTCATGCTTAATATTGATAATGATATTGCTAATTCGGCCTTTATGTCAACCTCTAAACTAAACGATTCAACCCTATGGCATGCTAGACTTGGCCATGTACACTTTAAGAGAATGCTAGATATGTCTAAGGATGGGTTAATTCAGATTTTGATATGGACACCGAGAAGTGTAAAACTTTCATGATGACCAAAATAACTAAGAAACCATTTTAAAGTGTAAAATGTGAAACCAAGTTTTGGAGCTGATATATAGTGACCTGTGTAATTTGCATGCTACTCTCTCTTTGGGGAATAAGAAATACTTTGTCACATTTATTGATAATGCTCCTTGTTTTGTTATGTTTATTTGTTACATACTAAGGATGAAGCATTAGATAAATTTAACTGTTTAAAACTGAAGTTGAATTGCAACAAGAGTTCATGATCAAGAGATTTAGGAATGATAGGAGGTGAGTACATGGATACTTTTACTTTCATTATGTTGGTATAATCCATGAAACGATCGCTCCTATACTCCACAACAAAATGGTAACTCGAAAGGAAAAGCAGTAATCAAGAAGATGGTTAACTTCATGTTGTCCTATTCGGACCGAGTCGGGGGTTACGGGTGAATCTATGTTAACAACTTGCTATTTATTAAATAGATTTCCTAATAAAAGGAACAAGGTTACTCCTTATGAACTATGGACTAAAAGGAAACCCAGCCTGAATTATCTCAGAGTGTGGGGTTGTAGGGTAGTTGTCAGACTCTCTGATCCAAAAGGAAAAATTTGGGTGAAAGAGGCATTGAATGCATCTTTGTTGGATATGTTGAGCATTGGTTCGTTATTGAACCTAATAAAAAGGTTTCAATTAACTCAATAATTTAATTATGGATACAATCTTTGATGAGAATAGATTCTCATCACCCCTAGACCAAGTCGAGGATTCCAAATGCACCGATGATATTGGTGTTTAGAGGTCCCTAATGAGGTTGTGGTACAACAACCTGAGCTCAGAAAGAGCAAAAAGGTCAAGACTCCAAAGTCATTTGGATATGAGTTTCAGTTATACTTAATTGAAGGAACAAGGGATGAGGTCTCTGACTAATACTCCTATTGCTTCATTGTTGAGGATGATCCCAAGACATTTGAAGAGGCAATGAAGTCCCAGGATGTTGCTTTCTGGAAAGAGGCAATTAGTGATGAAATTGACTCCATCATAGGCAACAACACTTGGGTGTTGGTTGATCTACCACCTGGTTGCAAGCCTTTGGGTTGCAAATGGATTTTCAAAATGAAAAAGTAGATGGAACTATTGAAAATTTCAAGGCTAGACTAGTCATTCAAGGCTTTAAACAAAGTCATGGATAGACTATTTTGATACTTGTACCCTTGTGGCTCATATCAGGTCCCATAAGATTGTTGATTGCTTTGGCATCAATTCACAATCTAATTATTCATCATATGGATGTGAAGACGCCTTTCTTAAATGGTGAATTGGATGAGGAGGTTTACATGAACCAACCTCATGGCTTCATCATGTCAGGGAATGAAAACAATGTGTGTAAACTTATTAAGTGTTTTATGGACTAAAATAGGCACCTAAGCAATGGCATCAAAAGTTTGATGAAGTAGTTTTGTCTAGTGGTTATGTTCTTAACCAATCTGACAAATGTGTATATAGAAAATTTGATGGATGTGGTAAAGGAGTCATCATTTGTCTATATGTTGATGACATGTTGATCTTTGGCACTGACCAAAATCAGGTAGACCTGACAAAGGAATTTTTGCCATCAAGGTTCTCCATGAAAGACATGTGGGAGGTTGATGTTATCCTTGGTTTAAGGATTAAACATGAAAGTAAAAGAATTTCTATCTCTCTGTCTCATTATATTGAGAAGGTACTGAAGAAATTTAATTACTTTGAGTGTACTCCAGTGAGTACTCCTATGGATACAAGTGAGAAGCTGATGCCTAATACTTGTAAGGTTGTATCTCAACTTGAGTGTTCTAAGGTGATTGGCTGCCTGACGTATGCCATGACTTGTACAAGACTTGATATTTCTTTTGCAGTGGGTAAACTAAACAGGTACACTAGTAATCCTAGTGCTCATCACTGGCAAGAAGTTAAGAGGGTGATGAAGTATCTGAAGAGAACTATGGATTATAGTCTTTTATATATTGGTCATCCTTCAGTGTTAGAAGGATACACTGATGCAAGTCGGATCAAGAACATCAAGTAAATTTGTCTACCGGTGGTTGGGGTATTCTACTTGGTAGAGGTGCAATTTCTTGGTCATCTAAGAAACAAACTTGCATCACGAAGTTCAATAATGGAATCAATTTGTAGCTCTAGCATTTCACCGGTAAAGAGGCTAAATGGTTGAAAACTTGCTTCGAGATTCCTTTATGGCTCAAACCTATAGCACCTATTTCCATCCATTGTGATAGTGCAGTTACATTGGCAAAGGCTTATAGCTAGATGTACAATGGGAAGTCTAAACACTTAGGTGTCAGCATAGCATGATTCGTGAGCTCATCATGAATGAGGTGATATCAATAGAGTTTGTTAGATCTCAACAAAATTTAGCCGATCACTTGACGAAGGGATTGGCTAGAGACTTGGTTATAAAGTCTGCTAAGGGATGGGTTTAAGTCCAACTTAGTCACTGAATGCTAAGACACCCAAATCCCTCCTTAGGAAACTTGAGAACTGAGTTCAATGTGGAAAGTCGAACATTCGCTGGGTGGAGCGCATGTTTTACAATCATCCCAAGGTTGTGCTTAGAACCTACTGGTAAGGAGGATGAAGTCTCTACTTCTTAATGGTTAATTTCTTTGAGAAAGTGCTTGTCAGGAGCATGAATAAAGAGGAACCACCTATGTGAATGTTGAAGTTTTGCCGCTTCAAGGAGCTTTGGACTTTTGGCTCTTACAACATTTATGAATTTGATATGGACACATGGCTTGTATAGTGTCGGGAGCGTTTAAGTGTTTGAAAACTTTGTGTGTATGTTATCTTCAGGTATTCAATTGGGTTGAAGGATTCGATTCTTAGAACACCCTGATTCTCGAGTATTTGAACGTGTAATGTACTAAGATGGGAATTCAATCTTCAAGATATTTTCATTTATGCACATGTTTTGTTTTATGTTTATTTTCATGCAAAAGGAATTGTACTAAATTGGGGAGGATTGTTGGAAATTTAGTTCAATTTTGAGGATATGTCATACTTGGAAATGAGTTCGAGGCAATGGAAGTGTACCCATTAAGTCCCCGACTACCCGACTCTCATAGTGGTTTTATGTTTCGATGGTCTCATAAGTGAGTTAAGGTCTTATGTACTCATCCGGGAGTAACTCATCAGAAGGTTCAATCCTTCAGTGAGTTATTTCATCATAGAGAAATTCTCATCACAGAGTTAATGCTCATCAGCAAGTGGTATCCGTCAAAGACTGAAATCATCAGAAGGTTAGTTCTTAAGTGAACATACTCATGAGTGATTCTGATGGGTGAACCACGACTTTGAGGGAGTTGGTTTGTAACTGTTTTGACCTATCAATGGGCAGTTTAAAACTCATAATTAAAACCTTAATAACTTGGTCTTGTAGCCACTATTGAGATAATGGAGTACATTATGAGGATATTAATTGGCCAATTAATTCTCATAATTCCATTGACTAAGAGTAAATCTTCCTATAAATGGGAACGAATCGCATGGGAAAAGACACGACACATAAACACTTGAAAGCTAATGTGTTCTTGTTTTGTGCCTAAAACAAGAACAACACTTGGTTTTATCCCATAGAGATATTCGTGTAACCCGCATATTGTGGTCGAATAGTTTCTATTGGAAAGTGATAACACAATTTCAAGTGATATCCGGTACTCATTGATTATCTACACCCAACTGGAAACACAGTTGTATCAACCAACACACCGCTCTTAAATGCTTTGCGCCAAACACGCCCCTACTCTTCAAACTATGGAAAAGATCTGAATTGGAATTGGAATCCTAAGGATTCTGGTGGAATTGGAATCCAATTCCATTCCATAATGTGTTTGGTTGAAAAGTTTAAAGAATTTGGAATCTCAATTCAATTCCTTACTGTGTTTGGTTGGCAAACGGAATGGAATGAAATTCCTTCAAAATCCCATATATATGGAATTCAACATTCCATGGAAGGATTGTTTACAATTTCATGGAATTCATATTATTTGTATCATTGTATTATTATTATTATTATTATTATTATTATTATTAGTATTATTATTTTATTTATTTATTTTATTTATTTTTATTTTTATTATTTATTATTATATTTATTTATTTATTTTTATTTATTTATTTTAATTTATTATCATTATTATTATTATTATTATTATTATTATTATTATTATAAACGATTATTTAATTATTATTGTTATTATTATTATTTTTATAAACAACCATGTTATTAAGATTTAAAATTATTATTTATTTAAAAAATTATTATTATTATTATATTTAAAAATTATTTTTTTTAAATTGAATATAATTTATTTATAGCTTACTTTTTAATTTATACTTTAAAAATACAATTGTATTTTATATAAAAAATTATTTATTTAATATATTAGTTTATTTAATATTATTTAAAAATTATTATTATAATTTGATAAGTAATTTATTTATTAAATAATATTTAGTGTATTAATCTTAACCTAAAATTAAATTTTAAATATTTTAATATAATTGTTTTTTCTCATTTCATTTTTCCAACCAAACATGCGCTAGTATTTGCAAATTTCAATTCCATCAGATTTTAAATCCTAAGGATTTCAATTTTTAACAGATTCCAATTCCGTCAAAAACATTCTGCGAACCAAACGAGCCCTTAATTTACTACATCTACCTATGTGAGAACCGTATCACCGATAGTATTTGTAAAGTTTGAAGTTAATTGTCTCCGACCCAACAAAGTATTCTCACTAACCGAATTTAGTGCTAACCGAATTTAGTGATCGCTTTTAAGTCGTTGTTGACTATTTTTTGTCATTAAAATGGATTTTTATTGTTATGAGAATGGACACTTCACAAAATCATCAAAAGCACAAGGTGTCAGTGCCATGTCTTGAGCCATCCCCGAAAACACAACTTGATGGCACCATGAGCACACCATAAGTGGCGTTTTTAGTGTCGAGCCATCACCACCGGTACCGAGATGGTCCCGAAAATGCCACTGATGGCGGCAAGACCACACCGGCTTGAGTTTTCGAGTAATTTTGTATGTTTTCAAATTTTGTTTAATAATGTGTTATTTTAATTATATAAATTAAAATAATTATAAACATTTGAGGTAATTAACTGCACCGTAAATGTGATGTTATGGACGGAGGAGTGTTTTTGGTGTTATGCAGATTTCGGTGTTATGAAAACGACGATGATGCAGCGCTTTTTCCACAAGACCAACTTGATGGCTTTGTGGTACCTAGTGCTCTTACGACTCTCAAGGACATGACATATTTTGAAACCGAGGGACTGGAATATGAGATAGAATACTTGAAGTTCATGTTAGAGTGCAGGTACCCGAGTTTCCGTCGCGTTTTCTCCCAAAACGCCACACGACTTGCCGCGCCACTGGGTACCGGGCTGCTGAGTCTTGAGCCCTTGTGACCCCAAATGAGATGGTCTACCTGTCTTTCGCTTTTCCCTTTTTGTCGTTATTGTTAATTTAGTGTGTCTTATGGAGGAATAAGGTCGTTAGATTTTTTTTTTTTTTTTTTTTTTTTTCTGTTAGATCTATGTTTTTTCTTTATTTCTTTTTTTTTTAGGGTAGCTGAAAAGTTGCTTTTTCAATTCATGATAGTAAATGATAAACCCTACAACTGGTAGTTGAGATTTACTTATTTGAGATGAGTGGAAGTGTTTAACGTTTTAGTCCATTGGTACATTGAGCATTCGGCCCATTACAACATATTTTTAACCCATCGCAAACCAATATTTTTTTTGGAAAACTATAAAAACATTTATTTTAGAACTTTGAATTTTTTTTAATGTATTTTTTTTATTAATGAAATTTTAATTTTAGTTAAATATTTTGTTTTGTTTAAATAAATGAAAAACTAAAATAAAATTTGTGGGGTTCATGGGTGACGACGACATCAGAATTTGGTGTTATAGGAGGGAAGAGTGTTTTTTGTGTTATGATGGATTCTAGTGTTTTGGAAAAAGGTGTTGATGTCATTTTTCTCGTAACACGAACGAGACGGCTTGAAGGGTACCTTATGCTCTAATTATATCCACAGGGATTGCGAAGGGAAAGAATAGAAGTACTAACGTAGGAATCATTGTTGGTCCAATATTAGCAATGGTTGCCATGACTGCAATAGTGATCTTTATTTATAAACGAAGGCTTCAGAAACAGAATCGAGGTATAACAGCCTCTTTTTTCCATCTTTTCAGTTTTGTGACAGAAGTAAAGGATATAAAACTATATCTCATATTAAAAAAAAGTGATTTGAAAGGGGACTGATTATAACTAAACCAGGTTCATTTGAGTTCAGCAACAGTTCAATTGAGGGTAATGAGCATGAAGAGAAAGATGCTGAAACACGGGAGATTAATTTATTTAAATTTAGGACTATACAAGTTGCAACCAACAACTTTTCAGCTGAAAATAAGCTCGGAGAAGGTGGTTTTGGTCCTGTTTACAAGGTAACGGACACTTTCTTTTTTCCTATTACTGTACGTGTGGTCGTGTGGAACATTGTAGATTTTATGTATTTTTTTCAGGGTAAACTACAAGATGGAAAAGAAATAGCTGTAAAGCGGCTATCTAGTAACTCCGGACAAGGTGTCCAAGAGTTTAAGACAGAAGTACGGTTGATTATAAAACTTCAACACAAGAATCTTGTTCGGCTTTTGGGTTATTGTGTTAAGAGAGGCGAACGGCTTCTTATCTATGAGTTTATGGCTAACAATAGTCTCAAACCTTCCTATCTGGTTTGTCTTTGCTCAATTTCATCCCAAGTGTAGTATTATTTTACGAATGTATTTTCATTAAATGAAACACAGCTGATAGGTTTTATTCGGCAAACTTCTCGGTTACCAAAATGATTTTCTAAGATTTTTTAATTGTTTAAATGAAAATTGAGTGTTTTTTTTTTACTTCCTCCAATATTGGTAATCAATGCAACAGATCCCAACAAGCTTAAAGATCTCGATTGGGCTAAGCGCTAACATTGTAACCTGGATTGCAAAGGGACTTCGATACCTACACGAAGACTCACGCCTCAAAATCATTCATCGTGACATGAAAGCTAGCAACATCCTTTTGGATGCAGAACTAAACTCCAAAATCTCAGATTTTGGTACTGCTCAATTTTCGGAACCACTGAAATGGAAGCAAACACAGATCGAATCATTGAACTTAGTAAGCTCACAAGTTTGCTGCTCATAAATAGTTATTACTAATATTATCACCGCAAACATCCATTTGTGCGCTTAGTATATATGTATTTATTTTCAAATGATTTGTGACAGATTTTGCTCTAAAGAGAATCCTATATTTCTTTTCTTCTGTTAATGACGATTAATGTATATGACAGTGGATACATCGCGCCGGAATATGCAATGGATGGCTTATTCTCGACAAAAACAGATGTCTATAGTTTTGGTGTGCTTTTGTTAGAAATCGTCTCCGGACAACAAAACAACAGATTTTGTTTTGAAGATGAGCCCGGAAACTTCCTCTTAACTGTAAGCAATTTCCCTTAATTCTCTAGATTAGAATAATTGTCAGGTTTACGGTTTGTATCTTCAGTTTAAATATTCATTCATTATAAACTTTTGATCACTAAAGGTGAGGAACTTATGGAACGGAAACAGAGGAGAAGAGTTGATAGATCGTTGCCTGATTCAAGATGTTCCTATTTCTGAAGCTCTAAGATGGATAAAGATCGCTATTATGCGTCCAAGAAAACCCCAAGACCGCCCAATCATGTCAGCCGTTGTTCACATGCTCGAAGGACAATGTTCCTCAAACTATTCCACCATAAGCTACAAGATCGTGATATCCTAAGCTCTTGATATCCATTGTAAGATATATAAGTCAACAACATAAAAATTTTAAAACTTCAGAAACTCAATCATATAGAATATAAATTTGAGAATAAGTTATTTGGAGGTTTTACCAATGTTATTACAAGAAATAAGAAAACAATGGTTTGATTCGGATGCATTTAAAATGGCGTGTACTCGTGTCGTAACATGAGTAACCATACATGTATAGGAGTTTGGCTCATAGAAAGTCTCATTTGAATATTAAAGAAGAGCAGTGTTATTTAGACTTACAACACGCATAAATATATGTTTAACGTAAATCGTCAGATAATCAGACATATATTTTTTTTTTTAATTTTCACCAATTATTAAATATATTTGTAAATATAATTAGTAGACACAACAATCATTTTTCATTTAAAAAAGCTCATCTGCATGTTTAAAACACACACCGGAAATAGATGCACAAAGTGATTTTTAATCATAATCACCTAAGTTGTATGAGTAATGGAAAGCCAATCTATTTATTTTTAGTTAAATCAGTACATGGAAGCTAATCATATCAGTACTTGGAAAGCTCAATCCATTTACTACATAAACTTGGTCTCAGATGATACTAATTCGTTGAGGTCAGATCGAGATAAAGACCACTTCAATGCAAGACAAACTTTAAAAGTATTTAGAGAAGAGAAGAGAATTATTTGTTTGACATAACTATGTTTTTCATTAATGAATGATTCGATATTTATACCGAATAAACCCGAACTTGTATCACAAGTTGAATACAAGATAAACTCCTAAAACAAAAGATTTTTTTCTCGATAATGACTAACATAACACAATCCTAACATGACTCGAATATGACTTAAAGAAAGATAGTAATCCAAAGGCTTAGCATTCCCCACTCATGTAGTTCCGTGATCCCACACCTTCACTTGTAGTTCACCCTCTTTGGATTATAAGAAAACGGCATAAAGTGCATCAAAAGCTGCCAAGGTTGTCCATAATTTGCATGATTGGTGTCCAAATTCGCATCATATATAACTTTATTTTGCCCAACTTGAATGACAACATAAAACTTTGATTTCATCCACACGAGGCACCTCATCTCTTTTCTTTCTTAGTGGTTTCCGTGGAGGTGGTTCAACAAAGAGTTTTAGGTAGCGTTGTCAACAACGGTCGCTTAACGACTACCGAGATTTCCGGTTTGGCGATCCGCTGTTGTTGCTACTCGCTTTGTTGCTGAAAGAGACGACCATTGATCCTCAAAACGTGCTTCTGTTATGCGGGCCAAGGGTAAGGCTTCTCCCAAAGTTGTAGGATTCAACCTCAACAGTTCCCAAAGTTGTAGGTCCGTGAAGCGTGCTTCCGTTGCTCGAGCTAATGTAAAAGCTTCGCCTAAAGTTGTGGGGTTTGATCTTAAGAGTGCACATTGTAGAGTCGGTTTAAGTCAAGAGATATAAAACGATTTAAGTAAGTTTTCAGAGATCCCCGTTACTCGATTTATAAGTACCTCAAACTTACTCTGATATTCGGCCGCGGTACCCATTTGCAAGAGCTTAGATAGTGCGTCCCGATCGCTGCCCGATGCCAAGAATAGTAACACGGGGGAAAAAATCTGATGACACTACGATGAACAATACTCGTTGAATAGTGATCAATGAACAGTAAGTATTTTTATTGGAACCCTAATTTGGTAGCCCTCTCAACGAGAGCACCAATTGATACGACCCGTTGAGGTTGTATCGAGATAGGGCACCACTTCAAGCGGGCGCAAACTCCTTAAAAGTATTTAGATAAGAGAAGAGAATTATTTATTTTGATATAACTATGCTTTTCATTAATGAATGATTCGGTATTTATACTGAATAAACCCTAACTTGTATCACAAGTTGAAGAGAAGATAAACTCGCAAAACAAAGAATACTTTTCTAGATAATGACTAACATAACACAATCCTAACATGACTCGAATAAGACTTAAGGAAAGATAGTTATCCAAAGGTGTATCACAATATGATTGTTACTACTTCATATGACGTATAAGTAATGGCTCGAGAGTAGGACAAAAAGTCTTAACCTTATGCCGTATATATGGCACAACATTAGTCGTGTGAAAAATAGAAAACGAAAAACAACGAATCCAAAGCCGAAAAAATAAGCCAAAACCTACACCGATCAACACCGGTTATTTACCATAACCAGTTCGGTTTGGCAAAAAATGTCGATATGAGAAAATGGCCGTTGTATAGGTTTGGAACCACATAGGGACCGGTTAGGTTTGGAAAAAAACGGTTAAAAACCGATTTTTTAACGTTAATAAATCAAAAGCTGCTTTTTTACTGTTGGAACTTGTTCCTTACCCTTCTTTCTTGTCCCTTACCTTTTTTTTGCCCGTTTTTTGTTCCAAGTTTTAGAATAAATTGCCCATTTGAGTATGATTTAGTCACAAGATCTCACAACACTAAAACACTTTCAAAATACACTCTTGAAACACTTAAATCGCTCACTAATGGCAACTCGTGTTTGTTTGACTAAAACCGGTGTTGGTTCTTCAAATGAACAAACGATTGATAAAGTTTTAGAAACAAAACAAAACCTAAACGTTTGGTGTAATTTTGACATGGTGTGGTTGTAGGATGAGAATAGAAAGGCTCATTGTAAACAAGTTTTTGAAATCAGAATCTAACTCAAAAGTTGAAGGTACATGTCGATAATTATTGCGAAGCACTCAAATCCAATCCATTAGTGGATCAAGCATCTATGTCACAAGAAGGGGTATGCTTACATATAAGGCGGATCAAGTTCGACAACAACTTAATTAACTAAGGTGATTCAAAATACTCTTTAACCGCGATATATTCATGTAAAACATGCTACTCTTAAACACGATAGCATGAAAGCTTGGGAAAAGACTAAAATTAGACTAAAAAGGGTTTTGAAAATTTAAATACAAGTGTAAACTTAACAATCGATGTTCAGTTAGCTCCTCATAGTTTGCCTGGTTCATACTTTTGTGTTACCGCACATTAAGTTGATCACGTAACTTGGCAAATGATGAAGCGTACAATTGCTTTTGAAAACTTTAAATCCTCACATAGGTCAAAATTTATTTCATATGTTATGAAATTTAATTAAAGAGGATGACTTAAAATAAAATATTTTTTCAATCCAATTTAATAATACTAGTAAAAGTCGAGTAAAAGTACACTAAAAACTGGAGGCTTATGAACCATAAATTACATATTTACTCACAAAAATATCTATGATATACCATAAAACTCATTTAAGTATATCATTTTTAGTAATTAGTAAAAGCTATCTAATCAAATTAAAAAGCTAACATCCCTTAAAATCTAGAAAAAAATGTTTCGGGCCAAACAGGACCAAAATCTATTTAACCGGAGAAGAAAAATAAATATTCAAAGAAAAATAAATAGTAAGAAAAAAAATAAATGCCTCAGATAGTCGATCTAAATCATCACTATGAAAATCAGTCGGTAATTCCAACTTAGTTTTTAATTCCTCATTGGCATCTTTTACAAAAAAAAACAATAGAAATGTAATCGCAAAAAACGGCTCTGTGAATGAACGGTAACAAAAAGCAGTTCACAGGTTCCTATAAAATTGCGAAACACACAAAAGTTTGCTTTCGGTTCAATCATAGCATCACTTCCGGTCAATGCTTTTTTAGCTACCGGTGACGTGGCATCGAACCTTAAAATAATAAAAACAAACAAGATAAACCTCAGGAGACCCGTTACAAATCACACACACAGTGGAACAAGGTTATGACAAGTGTTCCGACCAAAAAACAGAACATAAGATCGAGTTTAAGGATCGGATATTCTGTCGGTTGGTGGATGGAACACCTGACGCCGTGAGCCACTGCTGTTTAAAGTGTCATACGGCACTTCCTATCTTTATAGGGGATTTCTTCCTCATAGGTAAAAACGAACTAGAAAAAAAGTTAACAAAATATAAAGGTTTTTAAAGGTTTTGTTGAATGAAAATGTGGGACTGATGAAATGTAATGATAGAAGATTAGGTTATATAGATGGTTGTGATGTAAACCCTAATTTGTCTAGGAAGTTAGGGTTACGAAGCCCATCAAGTAATATTGGTATCAAACTGAGCCCAGTCAAGATATAAAGCTGGACTCTGTACAAAAAAAACTTTGTAGGCCCAATTAGTGTATCCAATATTCCAATTGTGCATATCGGAAATTGTAAAATGGTCCAAGAATATCTGTAAGGACTAATGAGGGGAAAATAAATAGTGTGTTACTGTATTTATTTTTATTATTTTGTTTGAACTTGTGTTATTGATTTAAACTTGAGTTATAGAGTTGTCAAGTATTTTTTGGGTTGTCGTAGCTTATCTTCACCCTTGAGATAAGCCTCTGACACCGCTAAGATGAATAACGTTAGTCTCGCCCGGTGTTATCCCGGACCCGACTCCGTGAGAATGAGTATGTGTTTAACCGAAATGTATAGTATAAAATGTGTGTGAGAAAATGATACCTTATTCACAATTATCAGATGCGATTTATACTACCCGACGTCGTTATCTCGATCCCCGGTCCGCTGACTTCATGGGACCGCTGACGCTGCTGTGGCTGTGACTGCCCCTTACATTGTCCTCAAGGCCCCGTCGACATCCAGAGAATGAGACAAAGCGCATCCGAGCTAGATGCCAAAGGTACTGTCAGTCCGCGCCCTGGACGGATGGTTTGTCGATGTATCCTTCTGATGTACCGAATGCTTTGTAGAATATTGGACCCTTTCGGTATAGTGTTGGACTCTTCGATAGAGTGTTGGTCCTTCGGTTCTTGGACCGAATGGGCATATACGTCATGTCCCCCACAGTATCATGTTATTTGTTCAAAACAAGTGACGTAATACTTAATTTCGGTTGTCCGTTGGGCTCATTCGGAGTGACTGGGTATGCTCTGCTTTTATGGGCTTCGCTATGGGCAATGGGCCCAAGCCCATTGGGTGGAAGCGAGTTAAAATAATATATACCGTGTCTCGTGGGATCGTGACACGGGGTGTGGTATTCGTTGATGGTTCAGATTCGTCCCCTTCTGACACGACGTGACATTTTGTGTCCCCACTTCTTTGCCTATATAAACCCTTTTACCCTCATTTGTTATTTTTACTTTACTCTTCACTTTTTACTATTTGCTTTCAATATTCCGTGAAATTTAGGTGCCACTTTTCTTTATTTCATTTCGTCATACCTCTTGGGATTCTATGGCTTCCTGGTCTGAGCATCCGCTTCGGTTCGGATCATCCGGCCCGACCTCGCCCCAAATCGGATATGCATATATATTCCTCCGTGCTTTCCGAAGGGGAGCTGGAAGGTCTCATTAATGAGTATGGGATTCCTATGGACCTCCATCCTCGTCTACCTCCGATGGATTTTACCATGGATTGTCACAATTCTCAATTTCCGGCCAGTTTTCAAATTTATATTTCATTAACGTATATATTTCTTATTAAATAAACGCTATCGCACGATCATTCATTTTGAACAATTGATCCGAAACTTCCAAAAATTTATTCAGATATATTTTTATACTCATATTAAGATTATAAAAATAATATTATTACTTTACCCGATGTTTTCAATTTATTTTGTATATAAATTGTTATGTATAAAATTTTACGACGGTTTTCGTAAATATTACACGATAAATATTTATTCACTCAATACTTGTGAGAAAGGTATTTTTATAATTTTATGACTTCAATACAATCTATTTTGTTCCGTTAAAATTTATTTTTAGCTAACGCCACCCTAAAAGCTCAAATATACACAAGTTACTAACTATCCTTAAATAACTACACTTTACTTATACATGTAAATACTTAACAATAATAAAATGCATCTAGTCTTTTTTTTTATATATGTCGACACAAAGGGGTGACTCACATACATTATGTGTACAAATATCTACTTATATTATACTTATATTCATTTTTCACTTACAAATTCACACACACAACATTATCTCAAGGTGTACAAGATTTTTTCCTCTCTTCCTCTTTGCATATGAACCGGCCATGGTGAGCCAAGACAAGGAGATCATATTTTTTTTCAAGTCAAGTTAAATTCACAACTATAGCATACTCTTAATCAAGGTTTTGGAATAAAAACCTAGGGTATTTAGGATAAACCTTGTTTATTTAACCTCATCAAGTAACTAGTAAGCATTTCATGGTCCTTTTCATATTTCATTTTCATATTATGTTCATTTCATCATGCTTGAGAAAACATGCAAGTCATATTGATGTCTATACCACTTTTATTGTTTTAAGTGCTATAAATATATATTCATCATCCTATAATTACTCCTTGAAACATATCACTTTTGGTGATGTCTAGGAACCCATGACACCCTAAGAAGGTGTATGGTAGAATTAGAATAGCTTCGAGTTGTTTTGAATTGGTTAGAATAGGTTTTATGCAAGAAAAACTCATTTCGACAACTTTATTTAGAGGTCTGATCTTATTTTTAAATTCTGGAATTCTCAACAGAGGTAAAAATTTTGGGCCAGATATTTGGAAAATATACTTTAAAACGAAAACGTGGTCGCTGAACGGGTTAAAACAGAGTTGTAACGAAGAAGATATGAATTTTTCAAGTTTGATTACCTAAACAATAAAAATCAGAAAATTCAGCATATTACTTCCACTTTTTACTAGTCAAAAACGGGACAAGAATGTTTGTAAAGTAGTCAAAATATTTGGAGAACAAAATTTGGAGAACTAAATTTAGAGAACTAAATTGGAGAACAAAAATTGGAGAACTAAATTTGGAGAACTAAATTTAGAGAACTAAATTGGAGAACAAAATTTGGAGAACTAAATTGGAGTACTTTTTCTTATAAAAATGATGTTTTGTAGTAAAAGTAAGTTCCTAGCCTATTTTCCAAAATGTCCAACCGTTCATCAAGCGAAGTTGTAATGAATAAAATACGGTCACTTAAACTTTGCCGAAAACCACCCTTAAACAATATTTTGGACACAAGTACCATACTTCACCTATGTTTTTCTCCATGATCGAGACCTCTACGATAAAAACTTAAATGCTAAAACTTTGAGATAATGATACAAGCTTTCCAAAACCGTTGAGTTTGTTTTCTAACACTCAATGTGCATCATTTTACGACTAGCTTTTCAAGGCCGTTTAGTCACTTTCATAAGTTGTCAAATTATATTATTTTGCTACGAAAACTATAATTTCTTAATAAATCACTAAATGATTATCGAGGATATCATTTCGACGTAAATACCGGTAAAGTATTTTGTAACTTGACAAGAGGTCATAAACATATATTTCGACGATAAACATTATTTTCAAATGTACAAGTGGTATGGATATCATATGAGTTTGCATGCACGACATTGTTTCATGACTTATATTAGATCATATCATTCATAATAGGTCGCGGTTAGAGAGTTGCGCCTCATTTCGTGCATCCACTTTGTCATCATAACTATTGCAACAGTGAGTTCGTAGTCCCACTTTTACTCGCTTAATTGTTTTATAAACTCTTCTGGGAGATACATGTTGATAACGCCGATTGTGCATGTTTTTAGTAGCGTTATGTGTACTTTTATATCATTATTTGGTTATATTTATGTGATTATAGTACTTAATCGTATCAAAAGATGTTTGTCTAGTGTTTATAACCAAGTGTAGGAAATGGAGGAAAAGAAGAAATATTCAAAGAAAGTTAAGATTCCCATTTCAATAAGACTAAATCAAGAACTCAAGGCCCTTTGAAGACCTCGGTGATGAAGAATCAAGTTCTACAAAGTAAAGTGAAGAAAGATCAAGTTTTTGTATTCAGAAGATCCAACCGATCCGGTTATAAACCGAACCGGATCGGTTGAAAACGGTCGAATCAATGCTTTTACCATCACCACCGATCGGTCGCAACCCGCAACCGGATCGGTCGGCTAGTTGTTATTGAAGACCAAACGGATCGGTTGGTCGATGACCGATCCGGTTGGAGAAGTCTGCATTGCCAAATCTTCATCACTAAGCTTTCCTTTGCATCCAAACGATTCTAGGTCCTTTTCTTGGTGTATTCTAGTCCCTTCCTCACTCCTGGTGGCCAAGTTCAAGATTTAATACCCTAGGCCTTGGAATTAGTATAAATAGAGGCTAATTGTGAGCATTAGAGACACAACCTATAATACAAATCTCTCTACTCATCAAACAAAGCCTTAAGCTCTAAAAATTCGTCCTTAGAAGTCCGTAGAAGTTTGAGATCCAAAAGTTCACCATTCGAGGCCAAAACACCAAGAAGTCTACCTCAATCCTTTGGGAATCATTACTACACCATTTGTAATCTTATTCCAAGCATTGTAAGACTTTCAATCATGTTTTCTAATGTTCAAAGTTCGAGTTTATGTTTATGTTTGCTATGAGTGGCTAGTTTCTTTATGCACTTGCTTAAATGATGTTGATTATCATATGATTAGTTAGTGGTTTTGTTAACATGTTTTAATTCAATTTCAAGTTGATTCTAAGATCCAATTGTGCTAAAGTTTCATAGTGACATTTGTTAATCAAGTTTGGCTAATTGATAATAATCGTTGGGGTCGAAAGAACTTCGTTTTATTCAACTAGTCATAATCATTTTGTCTATGGATGATTGTTTTTACCCATTATTCTTGATTATACAAAGGAACTAAGGTGTGGTTGTAATAGAAGCGCTTTTGATTATCAAATTGGATTGGTTGGAAACATCTAAATGGTCGTAAGATTAGTTGTTGAGAATCAATTGTAGCCTTTTGTCTATGATCGGTTACCTTTTGTATTGACCATTTCTTAAGCAATTTGATGAACAAGTAGATGTTTTGTGTTTAAGTTTATGTATGTAGACTTATGAAACTTGAATTGATTGGTTAAACTTAATGCTTGTTTTATAAACCAAAATCTTGACTTAAGGTTTAACTTGTAAGAACAATAGATTAGTTTTCAAACCAATTATCATAACCAACATGTTAAGAGGTTAACACAATCACATTAATCTATGATATGAAACTAGTTTAAGCAAGTGTAGTTTTAATCATCCAATTTCATTATATCTATTTGCTTTGTTATATGTTTTGGATAGACTCGTTAATTCAAACTTGTGTTTAGATTCACTCAAATCTCTGAATCCATCCCGACTTACCTTTATAATCTTGCTATAACGACGAGTATACTTGCTCGTATGTGTTATTGGTAATATTGGTAATTCACCTTTATAAATTTAAAACTTGCACCAACCGGCACATCAAGTTTTTGGCGCTTGCACGGGATTTGATTGTGTTTCAACAAGTTTTGAATTCCCAAAGTCGATTAAAAAATATATATATTTTTCTCATAAACCTTAACCGATCCGGCTGCCCCTCAACCGAATCGGTTACGTGTTTGTCCATCAATCAACTGTTCGACCGATCGGTCGCGCCCCGCAACCGATCCGTTACCTACTCGACCCATAGAAACTATTTTCGTTGTTTGTCCGTGTGTTTAGATATTGCCCGATTCTCTAGGACATTGTATGAACACTCGAGCAATGAATTGAACCAATTACACCTCTTACCAACCCCGAACGCTTGATTCAAGAAGAAGGAGAACACGTTTCATACCATTGGAAAATCGTGTACCAAGAGTACCAAACCCACCATTTGATAACCTCATTGAAGCCAAAGTTGTTTACAACCCTTTCACCAATTTACCTTTTCCCATGGCGGACGATCAACCCATGGGAACCAATCAACCGTAGCACCAACACCCGAAAGTGCTATTGTTGCTATTAACCTTGGTGACAACTTCACCGTGAAGGGACATCACCTTTCTATGATCAAAGACCGACAATTCGATGGCCGCGCTGGCCGATCCGATAAGCACATTGTCAATTCATCGAAATTTGCGGCATGTTTCGTTATGGCGACACCGATGTCAATGCCATCAAACTCAAACTTTTCCCATCATCACTCCGGAGATGCTAAAGTATGGTACAATGAATTAACCCCGGAATCATCAATACTTGGGAGGAGATGAGGCAAGCTTTGTGAGCCGATTCTTTCCACCGCCATGTTTGATCGACATGGGAGAAATTGCTTTCAACCAAAATCCAAACGATCACTTGTCAAGCTTGGCTTCAATGAAAGATTTGCTTCAGAGTTGTCATGGACATGGGCTATCAAAAGGAACCATTATCCAAATCTTTTACCATGGACTAGATGAAATCTCTCAAGGCATCCTTGATGTCGGAGGAATTTTCTCTATAAGACTCCAACGATGCACATCAATTGCTCAAGATCGAGTACTTCTCAAACTTGATTGGTCCAAAGATTCCAAAACCAAACCTCTCCGAAAACCATTGCTTTTGTCGAAAACACCGATACCTCAAAACTCATGGAGAAGATGGAAGCGTTAACTCAAAAATCGACTCGCAAAGACAAAGATATCAAAGATGAAATAAAGGAAATGCGAGACGGATGCAACAATTGTGGAGGAAATCATCCATCGTCCGAAAAGCGACGATAAACCTATGGGTGGACCGAAGGTTGGAGAAGCAAGTTACGCCAAGGAGGATACCGTGGAGGAGGATATCGTAGTAATTATTACGGTCGAAATTCGAAATTGGCAAGATCGCCGACCAAGGGATGACAACCGTGATTCTCAACCACGAACCGATGATCCACCACCACAAAATCCCGACAAAAGATGTAAGAAACCGAATTCAAAACCATGAGAGAATTCGTGGTCGGTCAAAATCCGCAAATGATTTTATCAAAATCAATTTTTCAATCTCAAAGCCAAAGTTGAGCAAGGATGAAAAATCATCAAGCATCTATCCAAGATCTTGAAAACAAGCTTGGCGATTTTTCGTCCAACATTCCTCTAGACCATCCGGTTCATTGCCAAGTAACACTCAATCCAACCCAAAACCATCAAATGATAAGACGCATCATTCACCACAAACAAGAAATGAACATATCAATGCTGTTTTCACAAGAAGTGGTCTCTTGTACGATCCACCACCTAATCCTAATGCTCCTGTAACCATTGATAGTGAGGATGAAAACGAAGAACCAAACACAACTCAAACCACCAAAAAGAAAAACATTCCATCCGTCAATGCGTATACACCAAAAATTCCTTATCCTCAACGCCTAAAGAAGGAGAAGATGGAAGAGCGTTATAAGAAGTTTATCGAAATAATCAAAGAGGTTAGACTCAATGTTCCTCTCGTTGATGTTATAGCCGGAATGCCCAATTACGGGAAATTTCTGAAAGAACTTCTTAATAACAAAAGTAAGCTTGAACAAATATCAGCAGCTTTTCTTAATGAAGAATGCTCAGCTAAAGTTCAAAACTAAATCCCACCAAAGCTCGGAGATCCTGGGAGCTTTCTTATTCCATGTACTTTCCGGAATAATGTTAAATGCAATGCTTTGGCCGATCTTGGTGCAAGTATCAATTTGATGCCTTATTCACTCTATTCCAAGTTGTGCAACAACAGCCTGAAACCAACAAAATGAGTATCCGATTGGCAAATCATTCATATCAATATCCTGGAATCACGAGAATATGCTTGTTCAAGTCGGAATTCATTTTTCCGTGGACTTTGTAATCTTGGAAATGGAAGAAGATAGTAAAGTCCCACTCATTCTAGGAAGACCTTTCCTAAATACCGATGCAATCATCAAAGTGAAAGGAAAAGAACTCAACCTTGGAGTTGGGGAAGATCGAATCACTTTTCTTATCGATAAAGCAATGCGCTACCCACATTCCAAAGGATGACACTTGTTTTAACGTCGATGTTATTGATGAAGTCACCGATGAGGAATTAGATGCACATCGAATCTAATCCGATCCATTCATGACTACTCGAAAAAATCAATGAAACAGATTTTGATAAAGAATTTGATGATTTCATGAAAGTAGAATTCAAGGAGAGAACTCGTAAGAAGAAGACATAGAGGAAGAGGAAGAAAATTTCAAGAAATAACTTTCAATGACGAGATGCTAATTAAATCCTCTATCGAAGAAACACCCACGATCTCGAACTCAAACCTCTCCCGATCATCTTGAATATGCTTATTTGGAGGAAAACTCTTCTTCCAAAGAGTCATATCTTCGTTGCTCGAGGATAATGAGAAAGAAAGTTTAGTTTCGTCCTCAAAATCACAAACAAGATTTTGCTTGGAAAACATCCGATATCCCAGAATTAGTCCTAATTTTGCAAACACAAAATCAATTTTGAAGAAGGATTAAACATGTGGTAGAACGTCAACGTCGACTAATCCCAACATGAAAGAAGTTGTTAAAAGGAAATCATAAAACTTCTTGATGCTGGAATCATTTACCCAATTGAGGATAGCCCTTGGATAAGTCCTGTACACTGTGTTCCCAAGAAAGGAGGAATGACGGTTGTAACTAATGAGCGAAATGAACTAGTTCCAACTAGAACTGCCAATGGTTGGCGTTTGTATTGACTATCGTAAGTTAAACAAAGCCACCGTAAAGGATCACTTTCCGCTCCCATTCATGGATTAAATGCTTGAAAGACTAGCAGAAATAAATTCTTTTGTTTCCTCAAAGGATTTTCGTGATATTTCCAAATTCCCATCGATCCTAACGATCAAGAAAAGACCACCTTTACTTGTCCTTTTGAACCCACGATATCGGGCGATGCCTTTTGGTCTTTGCAATGCACCGCAACTTTTCGAGGTGTATGATCGCCATATTCCAAGACATGCTAGAAACCTCCATGGAAGTTTTCATGGATGATTTTTCATCTTTGGAGACTCATTTGAAGCTTGTCTTTCCAATCTCGATAAAATGCTCGAAAGATGAGAAGTCGCACATCTTGTTCTCAATCGGGAGAAATTCCACTTTATGGTAACCAAAGGAATTGTGCTTGGCCACAAAATCTCCAAAGGCGGAATGGAAGTAGACAAGGCAAAGGTCGATGTAATCTCAAAACTTCCACCACCAACTAACGCCAAAGCCGTTAGAAGTTTTTAGGACATGTTGGTTTTACCGCCGATTCATCAAAGATTTTTCCAAAATATCTCATCCAATGACGAAACTTCTTGAGAAAGAATCTATCTTTGACTTCAATGTTGATTGCATAAAAGCTTTCAAACACTCAAATCTCAACTTACTAGTGCTTCGATCATGGTCTCACTAAATTGGTCACTACCTTCGAACTTATGCGCGACGCAAGCAATTTTGTTGTTGAGTCATCTTAGGTCAACGCGAAGGAAAACATTTTCGCCTATATATTTTGCTAGTAAGACACCGAATAGTGCCCAAAGAAAATTATACCGTCGCCGAAAAAGAATTATCGCCGTCGTTTTGCATTCGACAAATTCAGATCATATCTTGTGCTCTAAAAACAAATGCTTTTACCGATCATTCGGCTCAAATATCTGTTTCACCAAGCAAGACGCTAAACCACGCCTAATTCGATGGATTTTACTACTCCAAGAATTTGACATCGAAATCAAAGATAAGAAAGAAGCGGATAATCTTGTCACGATCACTTATCTCGCCTCGAAAATTCCAATCTTGAGGAATTAAAGAAGAAGAAATCGATGATTATTTTCCGATGAAACTCTCATGACCATCGATGAAACCGACGATCCTTGGTTTGTCGACTTTGCGAATTACCTCACGGAGGAATTCTCGTAAAAGGTCTAACTCATGCTCAAAGAAGCAAATTCTTTTCTAACTCAAATACTACTTATGGAAGAGCCATATCTTTTCAAAATGTGTCCGATGGGATGATAAGAAGATGTGTTTCGGTTCCAAACCGAAAAATTCTTGACGAATGTCATCATGGACCAACTGGGGACATTATGGTCCTTCCACCACAGCCTAAGAAAGTTTTTGATGTCGGATTCTATTGGCCAACAATATTCAAAAAGCACACACTTGTTCAAAATTGTGACGCTTGTCAAAGAACCACCAATCTCTCGAGAGATGAAATGCCATTAACAAGCATTCAAGTGTGCGAAATATTCGATATTTGGGAATAGATTTCATGGGACCCTTCCCTAAATCCCACAAATTCGAATACATTCTCGTTGCTATAGATTATGTGTCCAAATGGGCGGTCAAGCTTTACCAACAAACGATGCTCGTGTCGTGGTTAATTTTCTCAAAAGCTTTTCGCCGTTATGGAATTCCCAAAGCACTCATAAGCGATCGAGGAACTCATTTCTGCAATCAACAAATGGAGAAAACCATGAAAAGATATGGAGTTCATCATCGATTTGCGACTGCCTATCATCCACAAACCAGTGGTCAAGTCGAAAATACCAACAGAGCTCTCAAAAGAATACTCGAAAAGACAGTAAAGGACAATCCTTCATTGTGGGCAAGAAAACTTGACGATGCTTTGTGGGCATTTCAGACGGCTTATAAAACACCAATTGGCACAACTCCTTACTGCACTCTTGTATGGGAAGACTTGTCATTTGCCGTTCAAGTTGAACATCGTGCTTATTGGGCGCCGACATTGTAACACCGATCTCAAAATAGTCGGAGAGAAAAGACTTACGCAATTGCACGAACTCGATGAATTAAGACCCAAGCTTATGAAAACTCCAAACAGATAAAGCCGTAACAAAAGCTTATCACGATAAAAGCTACAAATTCGAAAAGAATTCAAAGCCGAGATAAAGTTTCGCTTTTAACATGAAATTCAAATTCAAAGCTCCTAAGTTACAACCAAAATGGTTTGGACCATATGTCGTAAAACATGGATATCCATCCGGTATGTCGAACTCTATGACAAACAAGGTGGAAGTTTCATTGTTAATGGACACCGAATCAAGTTATATTACGACAAGGAGCAAACGAAAGAAGTTTCGATTGATGACGTTGTCTGGCGACACCATGAGAATGAATTCAAACTATCACCTTTGTAGCACCATTTCCGTGAAGAATCCCACAAACTGCTCCATGGAAACCATCTCACGAGTTCGTCTGGGACGATATTGAAGCTACTGGTGAAGAATTCATGTATATCCCCGAACTTTTTAAAATGTTCAAAGCTACCCTTGCAGCTAAATAAATTCGGGAAGATTCGAGTCAGGCTAAGGACTCGGTAATAAATCAAGCGCTTCTCGGGAGGCAACCCGTGTGTTTTGTGTTTTGATGGTCACTCCCCAAAGTCTTAACCTTTGGTTGAACTTAAGTGTGGGGGGTTGCCATCCTTTTAATAGAACCTTTTGCTTGTTTATAAGATTGTGTGCAGGTGATGATTTCTTAAGTGAAGGCCTGAGTGAAGAAGAATTTTGTCGATAAACTCGTTGACATATCTGGTTTCATATCTATTTTCCCTATTTCTATACTTTGAAGTTCGTTTTCATTGAGGACAATGTCTAACTTAAGTGTGGGGGGTGAATAGGAAAAATTAGAGTTTTCATGCTTAAATTTAAAATTTTGTTTGCCCTTGTGATCTAGTTGTTTTCACACTTTTAGGATTATCTATTAGAATAATCGGATCATTCCATGGTAAAATTGGTAATATTTGAAACTTGAGATGTGTTCCGATTACTATTGCAATCCATTTTGGGATCGATGACATTTGCTAGCACATATTATACCCTTTCCACTAAATTGTGAGGATTTAAGCCTATTTCTTATTAGCATACATCTTTTATGCTTGGATCTTTTGCTATGAGTGTGTCGGTGATTTTATTTATTCTAGAACTTGTGCTTGTAAATCATTACCGCATCCGCAGTGAGATTGCATTAAATGCGATATAAGTGAATTCGTGTGATAAAGAGGCACCTTAGGATTTAACCCAAATGGCCTTCCATTTTACATCTAATGATATATTAGCTAGCCTCATTGGTTAGTTAACCACCCACATGAACCCATTTGTAATGCTCATTTTAAGCACTAGATACCCCTAGTTACACCTTCTGAGCCATCCCTTTCATTTTTGTTTTACCCAGAAAATACAAAAAGATTTTACACTTTAAACCTTAGCCTACCCCATATCAATGTCTAAACGGTAGTTGCTAGTCACCTGGAAAGTGAAGATTGTTCAAATGATTATGAGTACCACATCCTGTGATTGATTGATTGAGCCATGCGTTATGGTTAAAAAAAAATAAAAAAAAAAATTGTTGTGTTGAAAGTATGGAAATAAAAGCCAATATGCTATGTTCGAGGAACAATTGTCATGGCAAAGCAAAAAGCTGTGGAAAACGGAAAAGAAGAAATTGAAGCTATAATCATTTATTTGGTTCATGGAATGTTTGGTAGCTAGCAACATGGGAATTAGACTTGATTTCATTTTTATTTTAACACCAATTTCATAACATTCCCATGCCTTATCCATACCCTTAACCCTTAGCCATATCATTATAACCCGAATAAAAGCCCTCTTTAGATGTTTTTACTTGGTGCTCATGCCACGTCGGTGGAGTTTTGTTTCTTGTACAAGCTTATGGTAATAATCTAATCATGGTGAGCAATGAGTGTGATTTATCTTGTTACTCCCCAAAAATGAGTGATTGAGTGAATTATATTTCGCTCATTTTTCGTGAGGTGTTCAAATGTTTATCATGCAAGAAAAACATTGGATATTGTCAAACATCTTGATGTTTCACCTTTATAAAGCATAATTGATGAATCCTCTCTCGTATATATACTTGGTTGATTTGCATAACATTTTCATAATCACGATCTTGCACCGGTGGATGTTTTTCCTAGATTTGCTTGAGGGCAAGCAAAGTTTAAGTGTGGGGGAATTTGATAACGCTCAGATTGTGCATATTTTTAGTAGCGTTATGTGTACTTTCATATATGTTATTTGGTTATATTTGCGTGATTATAGTACTTAATCGTATCAAAAGATGTTTGTCTAGTGTTTATAACCAAGTGTGGAAATGGAGGAAAAGAAGAAATATTCGAAAGCGAAGATTCCCATTTCAATAAGACTAAATCAAGATCTCAAGGCCCTTTGAAGACCTCAGTGATTGAAGAATCAAGTTCTACAAAGTAAAGTGAAGAAGATCAACTTTTGTATTCAGAAGATCCAACCGGATCCGGTTATAACCAGAACCGGATCGGTTGGAAAACGGTCGAATCAATGCTTTTACCATCACCACCGATCGGTCGCAACTCGCAACCGGATCGGTCGGCTAGTTGTTATTGAAGACCAGCCGGATCGGTTGGTCGATGACCGATCCGGTTGGAGAAGTCGCGATTGCCAAATCTTCATCGCTAAGCTTTCCCTTTGCATCCAAACGATTCTAGGTCCTTTTCTTGGTGTATTCTAGTCCTTCCTCACTCCTTGGTGGCCAAGTTCAGCATTTAATACCCTAGGCCTTGGAATTAGTATAAATAGAGGCTAATTGTGAGCATTAGAGACACAACCTATAATACAAATCTCTACTCATCAAACAAAGCCTTAAGCTCTAAAAATTCGTCCTTAGAAGTCCGTAGAAGTTTGGAGATCCGAAGTTCACCATTTGGAGGCCAAAACACCAAGAAGTCTACCTCAATCCTTTGGGAATCATTACTACACCATTTGTAATCTTATTCCAAGCATTGTAAGACTTTCAATCATGTTTTCTAATGTTCAAAGTTCGAGTTTATGTTTATGTTTGCTATGAGTGGCTAGTTTCTTTATGCACTTGCTTAAATGATGTTGATTATCATATGATTAGTTAGTGGTTTTGTTAACATGTTTTAATTCAATTTCAAGTTGATTCTAAGATCCAATTGTGCTAAAGTTTCATAGTGACATTTGTTAATCAAGTTTGGCTAATTGATAATAATCGTTGGGGTCGAAAGAACTTCGCTTTTATTCAACTAGTCATAATCATTTTGTCTATGGATGATTGTTTTACCCATTATTCTTGATTATACAAAGGAACTAAGGTGTGGTTGTAATAGAAACGCTTTTTGATTATCAAATTGGATTGGTTGGAAACATCTAAATGGTCGTAAGATTAGTTGTTGAGAATCAATTGTAGCCTTTTGTCTATGATCGGTTACCTTTTGTATTGACCATTTCTTAAGCAATTTGATGAACAAGTAGATGTTTTTGTGTTTAAGTTTATGTATGTAGACTTATGAAACTTGAATTGATTGGTTAAACTTAATGCTTGTTTTTATAAACCAAAATCTTGTGAAGGTTTAACTTGTAAGAACAATAGATTAGTTTTCAAACTAATTATCATAACCAACATGTTAAGAGGTTAACACAATCACATTAATCTATGATATGAAACTAGTTTAAGCAAGTGTAGTTTTTAATCATCTCAATTTCATTATATCTATTTGCTTTGTTATATGTTTTGGATAGACTCCGTTAATTCAAACTTGTGTTTAGATTCACTCAAATCCTCGCGAAACCATCCCGACTTACCTTTATAATCTTGCTATAACGGACGAGTATACTTGCTCGTATGTGTTATTGGTAATATTGGTAATTCACCTTTATAAATTTAAAACTTGCACCAACCGGCACATCACATGCTCAACTTCATGCTTTTACTTTACACTTATATGAACTTAAACTATATTGTTTGAACTATCATGAACTTGTTACCTTTTGTTTTACTACTTATGCTAGTAAGAGATTGCGCCTTAACTAAATTGATCACTATGTTATGAACACTATTATTTGAACCACTTTCCGTGATTTTGAGCCCTTCGACATATATATTTGAACTCTTTTAACTTGATAGGAACATGTTGGCATAGATTTGAACACTTTAACTTGATTTAAAACATTTTGACATATAAGTAATCTCTTTTGACGTAATATTGAACCCTTTGACCATTTTGAACCTGGTTTGACTTTATAATGAACCCTTTTGATATATTTTAAACTTGTTTGACGTGATTTTGAACGCTTGACTATCTTGAACCTTTGATATTATTCGAGCTCTTTGACTGCTCGAACTTTTGAACTCGACTTAAATCTTTGAACTTAATTACGAACTTTGAACGGAACCCTCGAACTTAAATATAAACTTATGACTTGTATGAACTTATTAAACCGGATGTGTTATGACCTTGACCTAAAGCCTCCCGGTCCGGAGCGTAATGTCTCCTTATGGGAACGGAGCATTTTCAATCTAAGTCTCGATTGGTGCAAACCGTCAAGTTTTCTCACGCAGTTAGCCACTCATGAATGACCACCGTAAGGAACTTAAACAACTCAAACACCAATTGCAATTTAGATCGAGAATACAAGGATTCCCGGTCGTTAAGTCCCACGGAGGATGACCGGTGTTTTAACACATCGATGTCGAATAACCACTAAGGATAGCGATCAAGAAGGATTTTGATGGATAATTACCTAAAGAAAAGATTTGTAAATTACAATGACTTAAATGCAAATTAAAGGAAATTAAAAGTTAAATTCTATTAAATAAATACTATCACTATTTTTAAACCGATGTTTTTGATTTTTTGTTTTATAAAACTTAAATTAAAACTACGCGACGATAAATAAAACGTGAAACTTACACAATATTAATCATAAAATGTGAAATGATATTTTACAAACCTAATGATATGAGAAACTTTTAGAAAAAGAAAATTATTTTTATAACTATTTATTTAATTATTATTAATTAAAAACTATTTTAACTATTTAATAATAACCTAAAATACAAGAAAATAGGAAATAAACCTTGAAAATAAAATTAAGACTTGGAAAATCTAAAATAACAAAAGAGAATTTTCAAAACTATTTTATATTTTTCGATTATTTTCTATTTTTATGAATTTTAAACTATTAAAACTAATTAAATTACTAAAAATTACAAAATAAACTATGAAAAATCTGAAAATTACTTTTTTACTTTTTATATTTATCTAAACTTAAGAAAATTGAAAATTATTTTTTGAACTTTTCCGATTTAATTGTATTAAAAGCTATTTAAAATTACCTAAAAACTGCTTTTTAATTAAGAAAATAGCAAACAAAGGTTGGAAAATTATGAAATTTCGTGAAAAGTCTAAAATAATATCCCGAATCTAAGAAAATAGAAAACATGGGCGTGTTTGGAAGAAAATGAAATCATATTGTAAGTGCTTATCAATAAGCACTGAATAAGCCAAATGATCACCACAAGCTACCAAACCGAAATAGAAGCATTAATATACTAAAACTACTAAAATGAAGCAAGAAACAACAATTTTAACCTCTGGATTAGACAATGCTATGATCTTGATTGATTTGAGTTTATGTGCAAGACAGATTCGAAAGTGCTACTTTGAGCTTAAGCACTTGCTTATTAATAAGTCAGAAATGAAAACCACAGTTGGAACTTAAACTAGACCTGGTTGGCAACCTTCAAACCAAAAATGAGACTCGAAAAGCTCAGGAGCTCGACAACCCTAGCAATAAGCCGAGAAAATCTCACCGATCGAGTGTTTGAGCAGGCGAGATAAGCCCCGCTGATGAGCTTTTGTAGAGCTTATAAAAATTGATAAAATCTACTAAAATAACTATAAGAAAGTGGACTGTTGAACTTTAAAACCCTCGCCACTTGATATGACCCAAAGATGAGACCAAGAAAATTCACCTAGTGGCCAAAACCGAGATTTCAATATTTTTGACTTTTTTCGACAGTTGAGAAGTTTTGACTTTTTCCAACTTTGAGATTGATTTAAGGACTGATGTTGATGATATATGATGAAATAAACCCACGCAACCTATGTTTATGATATCTAAGCACTAAACAAGATTTTGTTTTCAAAACTCAACAGTTGAGATTTAAAGGCAGTTAATAGATGATGTTGACTTTGATGTTCAGCACAAAATTAAGACAAATGTGAGTGTATATGTTCTTAACAAGCATGAACCAATGAATCCACTTTAAACAAACCTCAAGCACAATTAATCACAGAATCCAAACACCCTATTTGAAACTGCTTTTGCAAATTTAAACTACACTAACCATTGATTTAACTCATTTTATTAATTAAACCAACTCTACTATGCTAATTACTACTAATTAAACCTATTTAATGACCAAAGATTTAAATACAAGCACAATAATAAAATCGTATTAAAAGTGAAAATGAGAAAACAAGCTACAAGTGTCCAACTAGTACGCAGGCTACAACCAAACCCCAAGACCACTACACTAAGCTATATCCAACCCAATACCAAGTCCTGATCACCCATTCCATTTCAATGCCTGCTTAACCAAAATTCCTTCCCCGTTGACTTTTGTTGACCATAGATGAAAACGCCAGATTGCTGATAAGCTCACTAAAAGCTATAAAAGCTTTAATGAGCTTATTTGAACTTAAAATTAAGCTTGTTGAAGCTTGGATAATGCAGTTTGATATTTAAACTTGAAATGTTGAACCATGAAATTTAAAACTTAATCGAAACTTTGAATCGAGGCTCAAAACAGACACAATGATCAAATTACTTAAGTTCAATACATGAAAGCTTGAAATTACACGGTTGAAAACTAATTAAGATACTTTAAGGAAAACGACATACATTAATTGAAAAAGCTAACTAACCGCCTTCTCTCTTGTTCCTCTTCCTCTTTTATGCTCTAGAATTCTTCCACGTGGCCTTCTGAGAGTATCCCACCTCTAACTTTGACCAATGGGTGAGTTTTGGCCATTTTAGCCGTTTTTATCAATTTGGCGGGAAAAGACAGTTTGACTTGTAGAGCTCTGATTTAGCTAGTAGGGGGGGTGGCATTTAATGCAGTGGTTTGTGATGATGAGGGAGGTGGTGGGCAGGAGAAAAGGTGATGGGAGAGGGCAGAGGTGTTGCAGGCAACTGGTGGAAGAGATAAACAGTGGTGGGCTCGCTTTTTATCTGCTTTTGACTTGGGTTGACCAAAGGTCCAAAATAGAGGGGTCAAAAGGTTAAGGCAGGGGTCACAATGGCATATGGCAGGGTCAAAGGCAGTTTTGACAAGGCATGGTTAGGCTTAAATGACAAGGACTAAACTTGCAAATCTGATTTTTGAAGGACCAAACCTGTAATTATTCCAAGGTTAACACAAGGACTGAAACTGACAACCTTCAATAGTACAAGTACCATTTTTGACATTTTCAAATTCTCAAAGGACCAAACTTGCAAATTTCAAAGTTCGTGGACTAAAGTTGTAATTTTGTAAATTTGAATCTCAAGGACCAATTTTGACAACTTAGGAATCCCTAGGACTTAAAATGATATTTTCTTTATTTGGATTTACCAGGACTGCTTTTGACAACTTTTGAAACTTGAGGGACTAAACCGCCAATTATGCAAATTTGATACGTTTTCACCGATTTTGATATTTTGCATTTAAAACACATAAAACACTTATTTGTGATATTTTATCATTCGATGTATTTCGAAAGTGTTTTCGATGTTTTTGCAATCTAATTTGTACAAAAATAATGAGTATTTACACACTCATCAATCCCCACACTAAGATATTGCTAGTCCCTAGCAATGTTTTGAGAAAATTAATGGATTTTATCTCTTTACCAAAAGCCATTACTTCGGAGTAGCCAAATGTTTCAGTTCAAGTAAGAACCTTGGTACACCGATAACCAAATGATTTTGAGCAAATCACCGCCCAACGGATTTGATTTGTCTTTACCGAAGCCGCTTGCTTCGGACTAGCCAACTCTTAGATAAATTATTAATATTATCTTTGGTGAGTGATTACCATACAATTTTGGGCAAATTGTGTCGTCAACGGATTTGAGATATCTTTACCAAGAGCCGTTTGCTCTGGATTAGCCAATCCTTTTGTTTATTAGACAAGGCGGATCGATAACTATAAGATGAGTAAGTGAAAACACTTACTCCAAAAAAATTTTGGCCAAAATGGGGAATTGGGGGTATAATTACATGATAAAATTCGCCGTAATCCCCCACACTTAGAAATGAATATTGCCTCAATATTCAAAGTACCGGTGGTTATGCCGAAACATAGAACGAAAAGGAAATACTAAGGCCATTATTTAGCATGATTTTTTTTTTTTTTTGAAACTCTTATATATACACAACATGTGGGCAACTCCCCACACTAGGGTGGTAGAAAGTAGAAAGAAGAAGCTAAACCATCAAGTTTAGTCACACAAGCTAGCCACTTGTGAATGGCTAACCGTAACAAACTTCGTGACACTTTAAATACGGGTGAAAACCCATATGGCATGCTACTGTTTTTGATTACCGAGTCGCTAGCTTGACTCGATCCCCGCATTCATTGGTTCATGGGGAAAGTTTGTAGATCTGGGACAATCACAGGAGGAATGTCCTCTCCAAAGTAATGCTTCAATCGATGACCATTCACTTTAAAGTTTGGACCATCGGGCTGAGATAACTCAATGGTTCCATAAGGATAAACCTTAGTGATGGTGAATGGACCAGACCAACGGGACTTAAGCTTTCCCGAGAAAATCTTCAATCTTGAATTGAAAAGAAGGACTCGATCACCAACGTTGAAAACGCGGTTCTTGATTTTAGAGTCATGAATCTTCTTTGTCTTTTCTTTGTAGATCAAAGAGTTCTCGTAAGCTTGATCACGGAGTTCATTTAATTCATTCATTTGAACTTTCCGGTGATCACCAACTGTCTGAATATCGGTTGGCATGTTTCAAGGCCCAGATGCCTTGTGCTCAAGCTCAACCGGCAGATGACATGCCTTCCGCACACAAGCTTGTATGGAGTACACCCAACGGGTGTTTTATAAGTCGCACGGAAGGCCCGTGAGCGCCATCTAGCTTATCCGACCAAGAGGCACGGTTTCGCCAACCGTCCTCTCAAGAATTCTTTAATCCCGGTTGAAACTTCCACTTGCCCACTAGTTCGGGGTGGTGCAGCAGAGAGAGACGGTGAGTTACACCATACTTACGCATGACTCTTTCAAACCGGTCATTGCGAAATGCGCATCACGATCACCGATTATGGCTCGTGGAGTTCCAAACCTAGCAAAGAGAGATTTCAAGAATTTCACAACAACTCGGGCATCATTGGTATGCAAAGCCTTAGCTTCAACCCATTTTGACAAGTAGTCAACGCCACGAGTATGTACTTATTACCATGAGAAGAAGGAAATGGCCCCATAAAGTCAATGCCCGGATGTCAAAAATCTCACACACTTGAATGGCGTTTATGCATTTCATTCCTCATGAGATATTCCCGTGACGTTGACAAGCGTCGCTGTGCTTTGACAAATTCGTGGGCGCCCTTATAGATAGTGGGCCAATAAAACCCGAATCAACACCTTTTGGCGTGTAGTTTGGACTATGATGGCCCCGCTGGTCCAAAGATGGCAAGCTTTGAGAATGTCAAGAGCTTCTTGTCCACACACATCGCTCGATGACTTGATCCAGCAGATTTTGAACAAGTAGGGTCGTCCCGTAAGTAATGTTTAACATCTTTGAAGAATTTGTTCTTCCGTTGGGACGACATCCCTTTCACTATGAAGTTACCCGCATGGTAATTTGCGAAGTCAAGAAACCATGGGGTAGAAGAGTCTCCACGAAAAGAAACCGCATTTAGTGTTTCGAGAGGAAATGTTTCATTTATTTCCTTTTTCTCAAACACATCCCGATGAGGGTTTTCTAAACGGAAAGATGATCGCCACTGTGTTCTCTCCTTTTTATCACGTATAATGATATCAAATTCTCGGAGGAGGAGAACCCAACGGAGCAATCTCGCTTTGCATCTTATTTTGCAAAGAGATATTTGAGAGCCGAGTGATCCGTATACACCACGATTTGGTCAAGATGAGGTAGGGTTTAAATTTTCAAACGCATACACCACGCCTAATAGTTCTTTTCCGTAGTGGTGTAATGGGTTCGAGCTTCATCATAGTCTTACTTGCGTAGTGGATAGGTGAAAATGCTTGGTTTTACGCTGCCCCAAGACCGCACCGATAGCAAAATCACTTGCATCGCACATGAGCTCAAAGGGTAAATCCTACTGGGCAACTAGAATGGGTGCTTCCGTAAGCTTTTCTTAAATGTTTCAAAAGCTTCGACGCACTCAGAGAGAAGATAAAAGGAGCTTTTTCAAGAAGATGGGTCATAGCCGAGCGATTTTAGAAAAATCCTGTATGAATCTACGATAAAACCCGGCATGACCAAGAAAACTCCTAATACCTTTGACGGTAGTAGGATGAGGCGCTTTAGCAATAACATCGACTTTTGCTCTATCGACCTCAATCCGTTTTTGAAATTTTATGGCCAAGGACTATGCCTTCTTCGACCATAAAGTGGCTCTTCTCCCAATTTAGACAGAGATTGGTGTCTTCACACCGCTTTTAGCATTTTGTCTAAATGGGAGAGACATGTCTCGAAATGAGTCCCCAATGACCGAGAAGTCATCCATAAACACCTCCATTGTTTCCGATCATGTCGTGGAATATGGCCATCATACATCGTTGGAACGTGCTGTGAGCATTACATAAGCCAAAAGGCATACGTTTGTAGGCAAAAGTTCCGTATGGGCAGGTGAATGTGGTCTTCTCTTGATCCCGTGGATCAATGGGAATCAGTAACCCGAGAAACCATCAAGGAAACAATAGTATTCGCTCCTCGCTAATCTCTCAAGCATCCGGTCCATGAAGGGTAGAGGAAAATGGTCTTTACGGTGGCGTCATTCAACTTACGATAGTCAATACACACACGCCATCCCGTAACCACCAAGTTGGAATTAACTCGTTTTCTTCATTCGCGACAACAGATTATGCCACCCTTTTTGGAACACGGTGAATCGGGCTAACCCAAGGACTATCTCGAGATTGGGTAAATCAACTCGCATCAAGAAGTTTGATAACCTCTGCTTGATAACATCATGGATTTTGGATTTACTCTTCTCGATGTTGAACTGCTGGTTTGAAGTCATCCTCCATTAAGATTTTGTGAGTACGTAACTCGTGGTTGATACCTTAATGTCGGAGAGTTTCCAAGCAATTGCTTGCTTGTGCGACTTCAAGACCTTTATGAGAGCAGATCTTTTCATCTTTACTCAAATCTCGAGAATAATGACAGCAATTTATCATCGCCTTCAAGAAATGCATACTCAAGATGAGGTGGTAAGTCCTTAAGTTCGACTTCAGAAATTCTTCGCTTTTCTCAACCGACTTGACTTCCTTGTTATGAAGGTTGACGGAGGGAGAGGAGGAGAAGTGTCCGATTTAACAACTTCTCAAGAATAAGAATATCTCCTCCGGATTAATCTCATGGTGATTAATCTCTTCCGAATTGCATCACTAGTATGAGGGGTTAATGAGTGATCATCTTTAAGCAACTTCTCAATGAGAAGTATGTCCCCTCGATGTCAATTGAGCGTGATCAATTTCCTATGGAATGTAATCACTAGCCAAGTATGCTTCAATCTCTTCCAAGATGAAGTCGCCTCAAACGGAGTGAGAGAAGGAGTAGAATTGGCTATGATAGGTTGAGAAGATGTGGGATTCCCACTCACGTAATTATGAGAATAACCAAGAACTTCGAGAGTACTCTTGAAGCAACATCAATGATATCTATTCGTTAACCGACTCGTAATCATAGTTTCATGGAGTACCTCAAGTTTGATCAAGGTTAAAGGTGTGACTTCATTACCAACACGTAATGTGATTTCTTGCTCAAATACATCAATAAGAGCACGGCCTGCTCGTGAATCCTCTTCCAACAATGAGAGGAACCCGTGGATCAAGATCGAAATCAACAACTACAAAGTCACCGAAAATGGAACTTTCCTACTTACAAATACGCCTCTGCAATTCCAAGAGGACGGATATTGTACGATCCGCAAGCTCGAGAGTCATGCATGTAGGAGTAAGGTCCGAAGAGAAAGTTTCTTCCATACCGAATGAGGCATCGTGTTTATGCTTGCACCAAGATCGGCTAAGGCAAAGCATTCAACCATTCACGGAAATACACAAGGTAAGAGGAACTTTCCAGATCTCCAAGCTTCTCGGGAAGCTTCTTCAAGATAACCGCAGAGCGCCTCGCTCGAGAGGAGTTTTAGCCATTTCAAACAAATTTTTCCTTGTTGCTTAACATGTGTTTGAGAGTTGATGCAAACTTGGGCATCAACATGATAGCATCCATGAAGCTTATGTCAAAATGAAGTTCTTGGAAAATTTGAAAGAATTTTTCCATTTGTTGACCGGCTTTCTCGCTGGAGCTTTTGCTCATGTAAACGTGATGGGTAAGGAATAGAAGATTTGGATTTGGTATTTTCAATGGGAGCTACAGGAGGTTCAAAACAACTCATGGATTGGATTTGGGTTTCGGACAACCCGAGGATGGACATTGTTGGTACTTCCGCTATTAGTAGGAAGTTCCTTGTCCTTTGTCGCCTCGGGTTCACTTTCCACTACCTTCGGGAGAAGAAGAAGAGGTAGTAGGAATAGCAGGTCCATCATACGAAACACCACTTGGTTGTGATCGCTTTGCATCGCCCCTCGGATTAGCGATCGTGTTGCTAGGTAAGGCACCGAGGCGAGGGTCGATCATTTAAAGACTTCTTTAATTCAATGATCCGACCGACCAACAACCTGTTTGTCTCCTCTTGAGTCTTCATGAATTGCTTTAAAAGCTCATCGATGTTGATACAGGAGGAGTGGAGGGATAATTGAGGTCGTATGTTACGATTATAGCGAATTTCCTTGATTAGGATTCATATTCCCCGAAATTGATTCCTCGATTGTAAGTGTTTTGATTAAGATTTCCTTGATGTTGAAACCTTGATTGGGTCCGAATAGAAATTACCTTGGTTTTGATAACCTTGGTTCATTCTAGGTTGGTTTCGATTAGGCTAGGATTTCGTTGAAACCGGTGGTGCTCGATAAGTGTTAGCTCGGTAGTTTGGTTCATTTTGAGGACGGTATTGATTACCTCCTTGATTTGAAGTACCGCTATAGCATTAGCTTCAAAAGGACTACCATCGGCGAAGACAGCTTGTAGTATGCATGAGGACCACCACAAGTAACACAAACTTCAACTTTCTTCACTTCACCATATGATGGTGCTTGTGTGAAAGTGACTTTCTTTGTTAGCAAGAACCAAAGCTCGAACAATATCCGTGAGTTTGTCAATCTTAGCATCGGTGCTAGATGTACTCACGGGAGATGAAATAGAAGGTCCAAGATTAGACTCGGAGATGATATGTCTTTGTGCGGAAAGGACGGACCGGGACTTGTTTTCAATGATTTGCAAGGCTTCTTTTGTGGTCTTGCTCAAGAAATTACCTCCGCGGAGGCATTCAAAGAGTCTTGATTAGTCCGGTTCGCACCATTGTAGAAAGTATCCATTTGCATTAACTCGGTAAAACCATGATGCGGACACTGCATGAGCAAGTCTTTGTAACGATCCCATGCCTCCCCGAATGATTCATCAAATCTTTGAGAGAATTTCATTATCTCATTCTTAAGACTTGTAGTTCGGGATGGAGGATAGAATTTGTTAACAAACTTTGTGACAAGATCTTCCCATGTCTCAATGGAACGAGGGGTTGTTTCTCAAGCCAATTCCGGCTTGTCCTCTAGAGAAAATGGGAATGAAGAAGCTTGATGGCTTCATGTGGGACATTCTTGTACTTGATGGTAGATGCAATCTTGTTAAACCATCGAATGTGTGCATGAGGATCATCCCGCTCAAAACCATAGAATTGGCTTTGGGTTACAGATTAAGTAACCCGTTTTGAGCTCAAAAGTATCGACCACGATGGTTGGGACAACAATAGCATCTCCGTAACCCTCGATGGGTGCTTGGAGAAGCTCATTCATCGGCTTGTCTTCCGCCATTACAAAGTGGTGGTGGTGGTAGACGCCTCGATCACGGTGAAGGAGCCGAACGCCCTCACGCTCACGAGGAATCTTTCCAAGTTCGAAAGTGGACTTGTAGAACTGGAAGAACGAGCGCATGCACTAAGTATAAAATCGCCAAAACAAATGCGAGGCAAAACGACAAGTGAACTTAACCAATAATCACAAATGAAATGGCTTCTTTGAAAAGGTACACCAAATCACAAGGACACAAAGGCAAGTTTTAAATCGATGTTCGGAACTTATTATGGTCACACCCCAGCTAGTAGGTGTACCGCCTTGATTTGCGGTGGTTGATTTTTATGTATCTATTTAAGTAACATCGAAAAGACGAGGTATAGATTTGTGCCGATGGGTTTAAAACTTTTGGACAATATTTTGGTATCGTCTCGCTTAACCAAATCGTATTTCTTTAAGAATCACCTTAAAAGAAGCACAAGCTAGAAAACGTTACGATTGTTTTGTTGTTTTATATTTTGTTTGGTGTTTTAACACTTTAGGAAAAGTGTTAATGAACTTTTGATTTTGTTATAACTTTACAAAAACTTTTACAAACGTGGTATGTGTGCAAGCACGGGTCCGAAAATGCTTAGAACACGCCTGACCTCCCGAAGGGCCTAAAATTTGATTGGTGCAAAACCGTCAAGTTTTCACGCAGTTAGCCACTTGTGAATGACCAGTCCGTAAGGAACTTAAAACAAACTCAAACACCAATTGCAATTTAGATCGAGAATACGGTGGATTCCGGGTCGTTAAGTCCCAGGAGGATGACCGTGTTTTAACACAATCGATGTCGAATAACCACTAAGGATAGTGATCGGAAGGATTTTGATTGATAATTACCTAAAGAAAAGATTTGTAAATTACAACGACTTAAATGCAAATTAAAGGAAATTAAAAAGTTAAATTCTATTAAATAAATGCTATCACTATTTTTAAACCGATGTTTTGATTTTTTTGTTTTATAAAACTTAAATTAAAACTACGCGACGCATAAATAAAAACGTGAAACTTACACAATATTAATCCTAAAAATGTGAAAATGATATTTTACAAACCTAATGATATGAGAAACTTTTAGAAAAATAAAATTATTTTATAACTATTTATTTAATTATTATTAATTAAAACTATTTTTAACTATTTAATAATAACCTAAAATACAAGAAAATAGGAAATAAACCTAGAAAAATAAAATTAAGACTTGGAAAAATCTAAAATAACAAAAAGAATTTTCAAAACTATTTTTATATTTTTCCGATTATTTTCTATTTTTATGAATTTTAAACTATTAAAAACTAATTAAATTACTAAAAATTACAAAATAAACTATGAAAAATCTGAAAATTACTTTTTTACTTTTTATATTTATCTAAACTTAAGAAAATTGAAAAATTATTTTTTGAACTTTTTCGATTTAATTGTATTAAAAGCTATTTAAAATTACCTAAAACCTGCTTTTAATTAAGAAAATAGCAAGCAAGTGTTGGAAAATTATGAAATTTCAGGAAAAGTCTAAAATAATATCCTGAATCTAAGAAAAATAGAAAAACATGGGCTTGTTTGGAAGAAAATGAAACTGCTATTGTAAGTGCTTATCAATAAGCACTTGAATAAGCCAAATGATCACCACAAGCTACCAAACTGAAATAGAAGCATTAATATACTAAAACTACTAAAATGAAGCAAGAAACAACAATTCTTAACCTCTGGATTAGACAATGCTATGATCTTGATTGATTTGAGTTTATGTGCTAAGACAGATTCGAAAGGTGCTACTTTGAGCTTAAGCACTTGCTTATTAATAAGTCAGAAATGAAAACCACAAAGTTGGAACTTAAACTAGACCTGGTTGGCAACCTTCAAACCAAAATGAGACTCGGAAAAGCTCAGGAGCTCGACAACCCTAGCAATAAGCTGAGAAAATCTCAGCTCTGACTGAGTGTTTGGAGCATGGCAGATAAGCCCTGCTTGATGAGCTTTTGTAGAGCTTATAAAAATTGATAAAAATCTACTAAAATAACTATAAGAAAGTGGACCTGTTGAACTTTAAAAACCCTCAGTTTCACTTGATATGACCCAAAGATGAGACCAAGAAAATTCACCCTAGTTGGCCAAAAACCGAGATTTCAATATTTTTGACTTTTTTGACAGTTGAGAAGTTTTGACTTTTTCCAACTTTGAGATTGATTTAAGGACTGATGTTGATGATATATGATGAAATAAACCTACTGCAACCTATGTTTATGATATCTAAGCACTAAACAAGATTTTTGTTTTTCAAAAACTCAACAGTTGAGATTTAAAGACAGTTAATAGATGATGTTGACTTTTGATGTTTGCAGGCACAAAATTAAGACAAATGTGAGTGTATATGTTCTTAACAAGCATGAACCAACAGAAATCCACTTTTAAACAAACCTCAAGCACAGCTTAACTGCATAATCCAAACACCCTATTTGAAACTGTTTTGCAAATTTAAACTACACTAACCATTGATTTAACTCATTTTATTAATTAAACCAACTCTAATATGCTAATTACTACTAATTAAACCTATTTAATGACCAAAGATTTAAATACAAGCACAATAATAAAACTGTATTAAAAGTGAAAATGAGAAAACAAGCTTACAAGTGTCCAGCTAGTATGCAGGCTACAACCAAACCCCAAGACCACTACACTAAGCTATATCCAACCCAATACCAAGTCCTGTATCACCCCATTCCATTTCAATGCCTGTTTAACCAAAATTCCTTCCCTGTTGACTTTTGTTGACCATAGATGAAAACTGCTTGTACCTGCTTGATAAGCTCACTAAAAGCTATAAAAAGCTTTAATGAGCTTATTTGAACTTAAAATTAAGCTTGTTGAAGCTTGGATAATGCAGTTTGATATTTAAACTTGAAACAGTGAACCATGAAATTTAAAACTTAACTGAAACTTTGAATTGAGGCTCAAAACAGATTACAATGATCAAATTACTTAAGTTCAATACATGAAAGCTTGAAATTACACAGTTGAAAACTAATTAAGATACTTTAAGGAAAAACGACATACATTAATTGAAAAAGCTAACTAACTGCCTTCTCTCTTGTTCCTCTTCCTCTTTTATGCTCTAGAATTCTTCCACGTGGCCTTCTGAGAGTATCCCACCTCTAACTTTGACCAATGGGTGAGTTTTGGCCATTTTAGCCGTTTTTATCAATTTGGCGGGAAAAGACAGTTTGACTTGTAGAGCTCTGATTTAGCTAGTAGGGGGTGGCATTTAATGCAGTGGTTTGTGATGATGAGGGAGGTGGTGGGCAGGAGAAAAGGTGATGGGAGAGGGCAGAGGTGTTGCAGGCAACTGGTGGAAGAGATAAACAGGTGGTGGGCTCGCTTTTTATCTCGCTTTTGACTGGGTTGACCAAAGGTCCAAAATAGAGGTCAAAAGGTTAAGGCGGTCACAATGGCATATGGCGGTCAGGCGCTTTGACAAGGCATGGTTAGCTTAAATGACAAGGACTAAACTTGCAACGATTTTGAAGGACCAAACTCAGTAATTATTCCAAGGTTAACACAAGGATGAAATCGACAACCTTCAATAGTACAAGTACCATTTTGACATTTTCAAATTCTCAAAGGACCAAACTTGCCAAATTTCAAAGTTCGTGGACTAAAGTTGTAATTTTGTAAATTTGAATCTCAAGGACCAATTTTGACAACTTAGGAATCCCTAGGGACTTAAAATGATATTTTTCTTTATTTGGATTTACAGTGGACTGCTTTTGACAACTTTTGAAACTTGAGGGACTAAACCGCCAATTATGCAAATTTGATACGTTTTCACCGATTTTGATATTTTTGCATTTAAAACACATAAAACACTTATTTGTGATATTTTTATCATTCGATGTATTTAAGAGTGTTTTCGGATGTTTTGCAATCTAATTTATACAAAAATGATGAGTATTTACACACTCATCAGTCTCCCATGTTCGGAGCATCACTATAAAGTCTCCCTTGTTCGGAGCAAATTAAAGCCTCCCCGGTCCGGAGCAGAATGTCTCCCTATGGGAACGGAGCATTCTCAATCTAAGTCTCCCTTGTTCGGAGCATCACTATAATTCTCGCCTTGTCGGTGGAGTGTTCTCAATAATTCTCGCCTTAATGGTGGAGTGTTCTCAATAATTCTCGCCTAGGTGGTCGAGTGACAAAGGAGTCTCCCTTGTTGGAGCAGTACAAAGACTCCCATGTTCGGAGCATCCCTGAATTATTATATACGTGGTGCAATATTGTGAATTATTATGGTAACTTATACCGACTACTAGACACACTATATTTTGTGAATGGGTTGTGAACACACGTGTTGCAAGTTTTGTATGGGCGGAACTTGAACCGAGTGGATTCACAATTCCTTTGCTTTGTGAACTATTATGATAATGTGCACTTGACTATTAGACATACTACTTTTGGCAGTGGGTTGTGAACACACAGGTTGCAAGTTTTGTATGGGCGAAACTTGGAACTGAGTGGATTTACAATGCCTTTGCTTTGTAGACTATACCTAATGACCAAAAACTTAGTCTTTGCTGCATGAACATTCTTTAAAGGCTTTACAATTCAACCAAACTCTATGAACTCACTCAACCATTGTGTTGACACTTTTAGCATGTGTTATCTCAGGTATCTAAGGCATTCACTTCATGGCATGCATGTGGGCTTATCATAGAGTCGCGGTGTCGACGCGTCTCATCTATATTTTTGCACTTAACCATCGCTTGATTGTAACAAACTTATTTTGGTACCTTGAAATCTTTTGAGACCTATGTTTTGTAAACTCGATTATTTTACTTAATCAAACGATATTTTCAAAGCGACACTTTAGGTCATTCGATATAAGCGTAACTTTGATGCTATGATAGTCATCCCCGTGAATTCAATTCCCGCAAAAGCAGTAATTTTGGGGTGTGACAGATTGGTATAAGAGCATCGGTTATAGAGAACTAGGTTGCATCATTGACCCTAGACTATAACTACATCATCATAGCATCTCATCATATCATTATAAGTGCATACTCATTATACATGCGGACTTATGACTCAACACCCAACATCATATGAGTCGATTAGTCCAAGCATTGCATAGTTACTCCTAAATTATACATAGCCTGATCACCTATGTCTAATTCAGGAAGAATCATGCAATGAAGGGAGTAGTAGTCTCATATGTGTAAGCAATTCCGTAATCGAGCCAAATTAGATTTTCTTCAAACCACTTGTTTCCAGTTTGATCCGAGCGACAGTTCTTGTTTGATGAGTTGCAAAGATCAAGCTAGAAACAAGTTGTTGCTCAAACCGATTTAGCCTAATCGTATGACAGTTCTTGTTTGATGAGTTGTGGGATTAAGTAAAAATCGGTTACCTAAAAGTGTTGGGAATTACAAGTTTGAGTTGATAAAGACAAAAAGAATGAAACAAGAGGGACTTAATATGACAAGAAGGAAACCTACTAAAAGATGGAAGGACTTGCTTGCAAAAGAAGTTTTATTTATTAGTCCTTATCCTCTAGTATATAAAGAGGACATAGGTGTAGGTTTTTAATTAAGTCTTCCAATATGTAGTCGATTAGTAAAGGTGTGTGTTTAGCCTAGACGTTAGGGAAGAACGTCTAGGGTTTTAGATTAGTGGTTCCTAGGCGTATGGTTCATTGTAAACGCCTAGGTTATTAGTTTAGTTAGTAGACGTGTTCCTATAAACGTCTAAGATTATTAGAGTATTAGTGAATGAAAAACCTTGTTCAATAACAAAGTATTGTTTTGATTATTCCGCTGCGTATTATATTTATTATCTTTGTTATTGATCCCTAGCTGAGCTTATAAACGATCTTACCAAAAAGTATTTTGAAAATTTTGCTCGAGAATGGGAAAGCTTGCCTCACCAAACCTAAACCATAAGAGAGCATGTCTTTAGAATGGGAAATGGTCACGATAGCATGAGAACGTACCTAGTTGGACGAGGAACCCATATGCATGAGCATTGACATTATCATTTAGACCATACACGAGCATAAACTTTTAGAACCCTTGTCGCGGTTTGGGCTATAGTTATCAATAATCGAATCACGAGGACGTGATTCCTCTGACAAGGGAAGAATGTCACAATTCTCAATTTCCGGTCATTTTTCAAATTTATATTTCATTAACGTATATATTTCTTATTAAATAAACGCTATCGCACGATCATTTATTTTGAACAATTGATCCGAAACTTCCAAAAATTTATTCCGATATATTTTTATACTCATATTAAGATTATAAAAATAATATTATTACTTTACCCGATGTTTTCAATTTATTTTGTATATAAATTGTTATGTATAAAATTTTACGACGGTTTTCGTAAATACTACACGATAAATATTTATTCACTCAATACTTGTGAGAAATGTATTTTTATAATTTTTATGACTTCAATACAATCTATTTTGTTCCGTTAAAATTTATTTTTAGCTAACGCTACCCTAAAAGCTCAAATATATACACAAGTTACTAACTATCCTTAAGTAACTACACTTTACTTATACATGTAAATACTTAACAATAATAAAATGCATCTAGTCTTTTTTTTTATATATGTCGACACAAAGGGGTGAATCACATACATTATGTGTACAAATATCTACTTATATTATACTTACTAGACGAGTACCCGTACCTAGCGGTATCGGTTTCTAGCGACAGACAATTAACGATATGCGATATTGTGGTGAGTGTTTCGTATAACGTTCAAAATAGAACGTGAAAAGATCAAAATGTAATTACAAACGGTTGTAACATGAGATAATTCAACTCTAGTAAAAATTCTTAACATGTATCAAACGACATATAAAAATATTTAATGAAACTTAAAATAAAACATTACATCAATTATAAAATATTAACTAACAACACACGTTACTCGTCGCGTAAAACTTCTTGATACACGACATTTGCAGGGACGAATCTAGATAGTAAATGTGGGGGCAGCCGCCCCCCATGGCTAGCCGAAAAAGTTGATATTTTAGTGTAATTTTTATTTAATTTTGACTTTTTTTCGAAAGTGACATCCACCAAAATCTGAAATTGCCCCCCACTCACATACTAAAATCCAACATTTAACTCTTTAAAGCCTTATAAATCCGTCATGTCTAAGTAAAAATACTCGATTTATCATTAAGTTTCTAGTTTTTTCTTTCGCATTTTGTTGCTATCGTAAAAAAAAATTTTGCCCCCCACATCCTATTTTTCTGGGTCCGTCACTGGACATTTGAGGTATAGATTCCTGCTTGATGGAACTCTTTAACTGATTGATTGGCTATGAAAATACATTGTGTTTATATAAGCAATAACAATATGCAATGTTCAATTTGAAATTTCCCTTTTCCCGCATTGAAATATATGTGTTTAATAACGAAGGTCTTTTACTCCATAGTCAAATGTTTTCATCAATTAGTGACTGTATTTTTTTTTCTTAAAAATGATTTATAGCAAACATGTTTTTTTATCAGCTATTGTTGTTTTAAACTTTTAGTCTCTACATTAGTCCAATCGCTATATTAAGCATTAATCTTCTCAATCTTTTGCATCGTAACTTTCAAAATTTTCAAACACATGATCATCAAACTCTTTTGAGCTAGAAAGTGATATGAGTATAGACTTTTTTTTTTAACAATTTTAATGTTATTTTGTCCTTTTTAAACAAATTAAAGTATAAATAGATAGGCATAAAAGTTGCGTCACAGTAATGTTTTGTTGTTACAAAAAATAATCGTCTTCGATAATTCAAAATTTGAACTATCTACCAACCTTTTTTTATTTTATTTTGAACACTCTACCAACCATTTTGATGTTTGCTCTTTATTTCATCAAAATTTTCTAACTTGCCATAATTTTTATTTCAGATTTCAAAGTCTCATGCTACATGTTCTTTAAATTTCAATAAAATAGTTACCAACAAAATTTCACTAATATAATCAACATCAAAATTTCGGTAACTTAAGTTTAAAGAGCAGCAATATTTTTCACAAAATATACCATTTCAAATCTCTAACAAAACACATGCCTAAATTCCCGGCAACCAACATTTTTGACGGAAAGCCACATATCCGAAATATCGGCAGCAGATTCCGGCGACTGCGACGACAAATCTGAGGGAAAAAAAGTAAAAGAGCATAAAAATAGATAGATTTATAAACAAAGATATATCAATCAATAAAAACCTCCAAGTGATGAAAACTACATTTTACCCAATTATTTTATATAAAAAAAATAAGATTGTTAACAAGCATATCGCTTAAATAATAACTCTTGTGTAAAATAATCTTGATGATTTCATGCTTAGAATTATACAAAACTCGAAATTATTCAACCCTTTTGACTTACTCGACTAGTTCCCTGTTTAGCTAATACATAGATTCATATACAAATATTAATATCTTTATAAATAAAACATACATATTCCGAAAAAATAAACAGTTCAGCGGCGACGGAAATTTTTTCGGCGAAACTACGTCAGCAACAACAACTTTTTTCCGACAAGAAGCGGTTGCAGCGGCGCTATGTGAAGGTTGTAACCAAAACAACGCTAAAAATTAATATAAACTCAAATCTACAAATAAACCTCAGAGATCTAAAATAAACATTAAAAAAACATAAAAAAACACATTATATAGATCTATAAATAACTCATAAAAAAATACCTCAAATGATTTAGCTACTGGGTTTCAGAGTTTGTGCATCTCCCTTGTTTTTTGGGGGTTGTTTATATAGGCAAGGTTCAACAATTTGAATTTTCCCGCTTGAAATATTGTATGTATGAAACAAGTTTCTTCTCCATCAATATGTTTCCTGAATTAGTTTGTAATTTCATACGAGATTTTAATAAATTTCGAAACGCATGTTGACTTTCCAAACACATGGTGCATTTTGTTATTTTGCATGGCTGTTTTCTATTATATATTATAATTTCAAAAATTTCAATATGTTGACTTTCCAAACGCGTGGTGCATTCTGTTATTTTGCATGGTTGTGTTGTATATTACAATTTCTAACATTTCAATATTTCCTTATATAGTTATTTCAACATGTAGTTAAGATTTCATTTTTTCCACTTTTCACTTTTTCAACATTGACCATGTTGACCATTTTTCCTTTTAATGTAGTATAGATTGAAATATTGTATGTATGAAACAAGTTTCTTCTCCATCAATATGTTTCCTGAATTAGTTTGTAATTTCATACGAGATTTTAATAAATTTCGAAACGCATGTTGACTTTCCAAACACATGGTGCATTTTGTTATTTTGCATGGCTGTTTTCTATTATATATTATAATTTCAAAAATTTCAATATGTTGACTTTCCAAACGCATGGTGCATTCTGTTATTTTGCATTGGCTGTGTTGTATATTACAATTTCTAACATTTCAATATTTCCTTATATAGTTATTTCAACATGTAGTTAAGATTTCATTTTTTCCACTTTTCACTTTTTCAACATTGACCATGTTGACCATTTTTCCTTTTAATGTAGTATAGATATTCATTTTTCACTTACAAATTCACACACACAACATTATCTCAAGGTGTAAAAGATTTTTTCCTCTCTTCCTCTTTGCATATGAACCGGCCATGGTGAGCCAAGACAAGGAGATCATATTTTTTTTTTCAAGTCAAGTTAAATTCACAACTATAGCATACTCTTAATCATGGTTTTGGAATAAAAACCTAGGGAATTTAGGATAAACCATTGTTCATTTAACCTCATCAAGTAACTAGTAAGCATTTCATTGTCCTTTTCATATTTCATGTTCATATTATGTTCATTTCATCATGCTTGAGAAAAACATGCAAGTCATATTGATGTCTATACCACTTTTTATTGTTTTTAAGTGCTATAAATATATATTCATCATCCTATAATTACTCCTTGAAACATATCACTTTTGGTGATGTCTAGGAACCCATGACACCCTAAGAAGGTGTATGGTAGGATTAGAATAGCTTCGGAGTTATTTTGAATTGGTTATAATAGGTTTTGCGCAAGAAAAACTCATTTCGACAACTTTATTTAGAGGTCTGATCTTATTTTTAAATTCTGGAATTCTCGACAGTAGGTAAAAAATTTTGGGCTAGATATTTGGAAAATATACTTTAAAACGAAAACGTGGTCGCTTGAACGGGTTAAAACGGAGTTGTAACGAAGAAGATATGAATTTTTCAAGTTTGACGACGAAACTATAAAAATCAGAAAATTCAGCATATTACTTCCACTTTTTACGAGTCAAAAACGGGACAAGAATGTTTGTAAAGTAGTCAAAATATTTGGAGAACAAAATTTGGAGAACTAAATTTAGAGAACTAAATTGGAGAACAAAATTTGGAGAACTAAATTTAGAGAACTAAATTGGAGAACAAAATTTGGAGAACTAATTTGGAGAACTAAATTGGAGTACTTTTTCTTATAAAAATGATGTTTTCTAGTAAAAGTAAGTTCGCCTAGCCTATTTTCCAAAATGTCCAACCGTTCGTCAAGCGGAGTTGTAATGAATAAAATACGGTCACTTAAACTTTGTCGAAAACCACCCTTAAACAATATTTTGGACACAAGTACCATACTTCACCTATGTTTTTCTCCATGATCGAGACCTCTACGATAAAAAATTAAATGCTAAAACTTTGAGATAATGATACAAGCTTTCCAAAACCGTTGAGTTTGTTTCCTAACACTCAATGTGCAATATTTTACGACTAGCTTTTCAAGGCCGTTTAGTCACTTTCATAAGTTGTCAAATTATATTATTTTGCGACGAAAAACTATAATTTCTTAATAAATCACTAAATGATTATCGTAGGATATCATTTCGACGTAAATACTGGTAAAGTATTTTGTAACTTGACAAGAGGTCATAAACATATATTTCGACGATAAACATTATTTTCAAATGTACAAGTGGTATGGATATCATATGAGTTTGCATGCACGACATTGTTTCATGACTTATATTAGATCATATCATTCATAATAGGTCGCGGTTAGAGAGTTGCGTCTCATTTCTGTGCATCCACTTTGTCATCATAACTATTGCAACAGGTGAGTTCGTAGCCCCACTTTTACTCGTTTAATTGTTTTATAAACTCTTCGGGGGAGATACATGCTCAACTTCATGCTTTTACTTTACACTTATATGAACTTAAACTATATTGTTTGAACTATCATGAACTTGTTACCCTTTTGTTTTACTACTTATGCTAGTAAGTAGATTGTGCCCGAACTAAATTGATCACTATGTTATGAACACTATTATTTGAACCACTTTCCGTGATTTTGAGCCCTTCGACATATATATTTGAACTCTTTTAACTTGATAGGAACATGTTGGCATAGATTTGAACACTTTAACTTGATTTAAAACATTTTGACATATAAGTAATCTCTTTTGACGTAATATTGAACCCTTTGACCATTTTGAACTGGTTTGACTTTATAATGAACCCTTTTGATATATTTTAAACTTGTTTGACGCGATTTTGAACGCTCGACTATCTTGAACCTTTTGATATTATTCGAGCTCTTTCGTATCGCTCAACTTTTGAACTCGACTTAAATCTTTGAACTTAATTATGAACTTTTGAACGGAACCCTTGAACTTAAATATAAACTTATGACTTGTATGAACTTATTAAACCGGACGTGTTATGACCTTGACCTAAAGCCTCCCCGGTCCGGAGAAGAATGTCTCCTTATGGGAACGGAGCATTTTCAATCTAAGTCTCCCATGTTCGGAGCATCACTATAAAGTCTCCCTTGTTCGGAGCAAATTAAAGCCTCCCCGGTCCGGAGCAGAATGTCTCCATATGGGAACGGAGCATTCTCAATCTAAGTCTCCCTTGTTCGAGCATCACTATAATTTCGCCTTGTGCGTGGAGTGTTCTCAATAATTCTCGCCTTAATGGTGGAGTGTTCTCAATAATTCTCGCCTAGGTGGTCGGTGACAAAGGAGTCTCCCTTGTTGAGCAAGACAAAGACTCCCATGTTCGGAGCGTTAGGAATTAGAAATTCTGTAGTAAAGAGTCGGTCACCTCAAGTATATGTAATCGTTAGAAAGCTCGTAGTCGTAGTTCTTTAAGTTAAGTAGTAATTTAGTTAAGTAACACCGTGGAGGACTGACGGTCTTTACCCACCGAATGCCCGATCCACACCGTAGTGTGGCGAATTATGTAAGACTATAAATACTCTCTACCTTCCAAGGTAGAGAGTGGAGCTCATAATAATATCTTTCACTTTCTCTCACTAAGTTCCCTAAACCTCTAACTTTCTCTCTAGAATTCCATCTTATTCGCCACCTTGTGTTATGGTTTGATGTGTATGTGAAAAGTTATATCTTACAATTGGTATCAAGAGCCATGGTTAGATCATATCTTGCACATCTTTGGATTTATAGTGGTTTTAGGTGGTTTTGAGTTTGAAAAGTTTAGTGGTTTTTGCATCATTTGGTTGATTTCTTGTGTTAAAGTTTGAATTTTGTTGGTACTTTTGTGTTTAGAATCATCAAAAGTGTTTAGGTTTTCATTTGGTAAGCTTGAATCATCTTGGTTGGGTTGTTTTGGATTGAAAAGTGGTGTTTATAAGGTTTTTCATGGTAGCGAGTTAGCTCACGGATAACATTTCTTCCTAGCGACTTACAAAGTTGTTAAAAGTTAGCGAGTTAGTGCTAGCGAGTTAAAGTACAAGTAGTGGAATCTCCACCACGCTTAGCGACTGTGGTAGCTTAATTAGCTCAGTAGCGAGTTGCTCTTTAGCGACTTGCATATCTAGCGACTGTGTAGCTTAATCATCGCACAAATTTGGCTAGCGACTTAGTCCAGAGCGAGTTACTACTTAGCGACTTGCTTTTCTCGTTGGCGACTGGGACTCTAGCGACTTAGACGTGTAGCGAATTAAGGGTTAGCGACTTAGTGCATTAATTTCTAGCGACTTAGTGCACTAATTTCTAGCGACTTAGTGCATTATTTGGCAGCGAGTTAGCACGTTATCATCTAGCAACTCGAGTGATTGTTTACGGTTTCTCTTGATTTAGTAAAATCCCGTGAAAGAATCTATTTCCCGCTTAATCATAGAGTTATAAAATCCCGTATAACTGCTAACATGTCTACCAACATTCCCACTGCTCCCACCGTCATTTCCATCGCTGTCGAGGATGTTCAAGCACTGCTCGGATACTCGCCCACCAATGCTTGACAGAATCGACTACGATTCTTGGGCTCAACGAATCGATTGTATTGCCTTGGAAAGGAAAATGGTGTAAACATTCTCAAATCCATTGATGAAGGACCATATCGGGTTGAAACGACTAGAGACATACTTGATACTAATGAAGATGGTACTCGCTCACGGAATGGATGGACCTAAGATGTACAATGAGCTTGATAATGAGGAGAAAAGAGATTCGATGCGATATCGTGGCTTCAAACATTGTTCTTCAAGGTCTTCCCAAAGACATCTACAAGTCGATCAATCATAACACCGATGCAAAGGTCGTTTGGGATAACGTTAAGATGCTTCTCTCTCGTTCGTAATTAACTATGGAAGATGTGGAATCCCAACTCTATGATGAATTTGAGCACTTCAAGATGAAACCGATGAGAGTGTCTATGAGTACTATGTGAGATTTCATAAGTTAGTGAATGACATGAGGAACATCAAGATGACTATGCCTAACATTCGCTTGAACTCAAAGTTTGTGAACAACATGAATCCCGAATGGCACAAGTTTGTCACATCCGTGAAACTCACTAAAGGATTGAAGCATACAAACTATGAGCAACTCTATGCCTTCCTCCTTCGTAATGAGAGACATGCTATGTTTGAAAAGTTGATTCTCAATCGCTCAAAACCAACTGTGGTGAGACAAGTTCGCCTAATGACTCAACAAATTTTCTACTCAAACATTGGAATCACAACCAAAGCATCACAAGTCATTCCTTGGGTAATGGTAATCACAAACTCATCCCCGATCCTCGCTCAAACAAGTCGATGCCGATGCACGCGTGGATAACATCGTTAATCAACTAGCTCTACTCATTAGTCAAAACATGAACTCTCCCACAAACCAACAACAACCCACGAACCGCATCTAACCCACATAATCAAGCCACCGTTAAAGATGGAAGGATCGGTGCAACCAGCTCAGAAAGACAAGATGATCGTGGGAGAGGTGGAGCCGGGAGAGGTTATGTTGGAAACCGTAATCGAGGAAGAAATGGTAACCAAGGTCAAGCTAAGCCAATCAAATGCTTTAACGTGGTGGTGAGGACACTTTGCAAGGAACCGCACATCTCCAAAGCGCCCACAAAATGCCGAATACTTCAGAGATAAGATGTTGCCGGCTCAAGCTCGTGACAATGGTGCTACTTTGAATGAAGAGGAATCACTGCTTTTGTCAAGGCAATGCCAAGACCTATGATGCGATGTAGATGAGCAATTTATTGTGAGATAGGTCACAATCATCAAAATGCCTTTCAAGTCGGTGATCGCGATGCTTACGACTGATGTGGATGATGGACCCATCGCACACACAATATTTATGGCTAGCATCTCTCCCATGGTGTCTCCCAAGGTCACTTCTTCACCACAAGTCGCCCATCAAAGGACAAACTCATCTCTCGAGGTATTAAAGCTATATGATGATGTCGATGTGCAAAAGATGCATGACAAAGTACAACCAACCGAAACTTTTGAATCAAATATTGAAAATACGGTAATATCAATATTGTCCCATATGATCAATACGAGAAACAAAGTGAAAGTGAAGTTGTACCTAGTGATGCATCTTCGCATCAACAATGACTATGTTTTTGATGAATTCACCGCATGTGCTCCTCGATGATTCCATTATCTCCGAACTAAATGCCTATAAGGAACGTGTTGCCATTTATGAACAACGTGCAAAATTTGAGTTGACCACCGTGAGCAGGTGAAATGGATGACCAAGTGCATACAAGAATTAGAAAAAGTAACTTTAGAGAAGAAGTATTGAAACAAGAATTAAATTCTTTGCAAGAAAAACTTTCTAAAACAAATAAGCAAAACAAGAACTTCAAGAAAACGTGAAAATGCTTAAGCAAGAATTTAATGCAAAAGAATCAAAGCTCTTGAGAGATTTTTCTAATCAAAACTTTGAAAACAAACTTGAAAACAAGTTGTACATACAAGGAAACACCATTCAGATCGCTCACATGGTCACCAAACATCGAGTCTTAAGCGATAAGCATAGCATTCCCTTGTTGAGGAACCAAATCCAGAGGTAATCAAAAGGCTAGAAATGCTCATAAGGTGATTTATGATGGTAATGAAATTCTTAAGCCTAGGCGTAAACCTAGTTGCGTTGAGTGCATCGAGGAAGATAAGAAATCGATGAAGTCACTAGGAAAGGATGAACAAAAACTAGATGACCCCAAATGCAAAGAGAAGAACATAAATATCACTCCTCATGATTATAAGAAGGAAAACTGGATTGCATTAAACAAGTTTAAGCCTCGACTTTGTTGACTCTCGAACAAGTCTTTCGAAAATGGATTTAGATAAGCGTAAAGTCGAAAATATTGTAAAACAAATCCTCCCTTTGAAAATGCCTAAAGCTACCGTGGTATCCTCCTAACACACCAATGCATCTTGTTCCTAGAACAATTGCCACTAAAAGCAATATCTTAATTAGCCAATACGTTATTTTTCAACTATTTGTTGATTTTGAGAAAACTTGCAAGAAAAGGATCACACCCATCGGCATAATCAAGGAGAAAGGGTTTTGAACAAATGAAAGAATGTTATTTAACCGAGGTCATGCCCTTCTTTAAACTTTTAAAGGATCACTTTGAGAGTCTTAAAAGGGATAGAAATGTATATTAAGGGGATGGAAAAGGAATTTGATGCAATAATAGTTGAAATTAGTGATTATGAGCGTGCATTAAAATATAATGAGATCGAGAGGAAGAACCGCATACATTGAATGAGAATCTTATTATCGAATGTGTTGCTCAAGATGTCTTTTTATCGCTTCAAATTGCTCTATTAATGCTTCCAAATTTCATGAACTATCTCGCGCCCCGAAAGTCTCCCATGATCGTGTCATTGAGCTTGAAAAACTAATTCTAAACTTAATGAGAAAATTGAATCGATGATCATGACAATTTGGTTAAACATTTTTCTAAACTAGAAGTTGAGTATTTTAATCTACAACTAAAATATCAACATCTCAAAGAAAATGTCAAAACTTCAAATTTCAAGACATCTTCGATGTTCCGTAGTTTGATGCGCTTTTCAAATAAACAAACGAGATGAACAGATTCATGCTCTGTAACACGATCGTAAAGTTGAAAGTCCAAATCTCTCAATTAAAGGGTCAAACGAACAATATGACAGGTTCCCAAATGCCTCCTTCTTTAGATTCTCAGAATTCTCAAACGTTTCATCTTCAAAACCTAGTAAATGCTTTACAAAAGGAAAACGAAAGTTTCCTTGAAGAGAATGAAAAGGTTAAACGTCATTTCAATGAGTTGTTTGAATCAATTAAAGTCACTCGTAACAAAAACAACGAACAAATAACTTCATTGCAAAAGGAAATTGAGAATCAAGAGTCGTAAAAAGGAAAATGCCAATGATCAATGCGGAGAATGTTGTATCTAAGGTTCTCTCGGTAATAAATCTACTTTATCTCGTGACATATGTCCCCTCACCTAAGGAACAACAAACTTGCCATTCAAACATATTTCTCATCCCTTAAGGATTGCTTAGAATGCTGCGTGAGATTGTTGAAGAGGATAAGCTAGTGAAACCTCATGATAATGCAATTGGACATGCATGCTTATATGCCAAACGATCTCAAGAAATCTTAGAATGTTTGATCACTATATGCCCAAAGACATTAGAGAGAGTTAACCCTTGATTCCATGCTCAATGCCTAAGGCCAAACATGACATGCACTCGATTCCCAATAGTTTGAATGTGAGGAGTAGTGCAGTTGAGTAGTTCGATTTTAGATCCGTCAATACTAGGAAAGTGAACTCAAATGTGCCTTCTAGGAGTACTAATCTCAAGACTCTAATGTTAAGAAAGTGAACCCGAGTGCACCCGCATGTAGTTCGATCCCAAGACATCTAAACAGTGGTGCAAAGAGTAGTAAAACAAACTAATGTTCCCATTCCTCTACAGAGTAATCATGACATTAAAGGGAGCAGTCAAAGTCTCAAGACAATACAAGGAATGATAGGACCTCTCAAGCTAAGAATGTGCACCGAAGAGAGAAGAACAATCTAGGAACCTTAAGTTTGAATCGAATAAAACGAATCGTGTTGATTCTAGTATTAGCCATAGGCGCATCGTGATTAATTCAATTCGATGCTATTTGCAAACCTTGTACCGATGATTGCTTGAATTTCGCTTCTAATCATGAATGTGATGTTAATGTTTTGCCTAATGATGTTAATTGTCCAGCTTAATGTTGTTAATGCTAAAATTCATGCTAAAAAGGCTAAAAGGCAAAAGCGAAAGAGAGTTAGAAAACAATGGAAACCCACAGAAGAACATTTGCAGTAATAGGCTTTTATTGATACCGTTGGTCATAAGACTAATCGATAATGCCCACTAGAAAATGGATGCCCACCGGTAGAACTATTCCTTAAGAAGTGGTCACATCAGAATAGGCTAATACGTACACTAGTATTGCATCTATTCACAATGATTCCATTACTTCACCGTCTCGATATGAATGCTTCTATTTCGGCGCGGGTGGTCCAACTGCTGTTACTAACCAAATGGAACCCATTCTTGCATGGGGATCCCAAATATCCGCTATCCATTCTTGTCTGTGTTCAACCGCAGATCGCTCAAATCGCTCGTGGTACCGGACTCAGTCGTTCCAAGCATATGACCGGAGACCGTCACGCTCATGAACTTCGTGAGCAAATTCATCGGACCGTTAGATTTGGTAATGATCATTTCGGTGCTATATGGGTTATGGAGATTATGTTGTTGGTGATAGTGTCATCTCCGTGAGTGTATTATGTGGAAGGTTTAGGTCATAACTGCTCTCGCTGGTCAATTTCGTGATTCTCGATCTAGAAGTGGCCTTCGTAAAACATACCGCTTTGTTAGAGATCTTAATGGTAAGGAACTGCTGAAAGGAACTCGTGGCTCAAACCTTTACACTATCTCTATCGATGACATGATGAGAGCTTCACCAATATGCTTGTTATCAAAGGCTTCAAAACAAAGTCATGGTTATGGCATCGCTGCCTCAATCACTTGAACTTCTAAGACAATCAACGATCTTTCCGTAAAGGACTTAGTTGTAGGTTTACCTAGACTAAAGTATGAAAAGGATCATCTTTGTTCAAGATGTCAATTGGGAAAAAGCAAGAAGTATGCCCATAAACCCAAACCTACTAACTCGTCACGTAAGTTCTTCATATGATTCATATGGATTTATGTGACCAATGAGGGTGCGTAATATCTTTGGGAAGAAATATGTGTTAGTTGTGGTTGATGATTATTCTAGATTCACTGGGTCAAGTTCTTAAGGACAAAGGATGAAACTCCCGATATCATCATCAAACTCATCAAACAAATGCAGTTAGACTAAACAAAACCGCCGTAATTATCGTAATGCATAATGGAACCGAGTTTGTCAACAAACAACTTAGTGAATTCTATGAAAGCGTTGGAATCACCATCAAAGAAGTGTTCCACGAACCCCTCAATGTAACGGTGTAGTTGAAAGACGAAATCGCATTTTGTTGAAGCCGCTAGAACAATGCCGATCTACTCAAAGGTTCCAATGTTTCTCCGGGTCAAGCAATTGCCACCGCATGCTACACACAAAATCGCCCCCGATTCACACCATTCATGGAAAACTCCATACGAACTTGTCCACAACAGAAACCTAATCTATCTTTCCTTCGTGTTTGGTGCATTGTGCTATCCAACTAATGAGGTCAAGACTTGGTAAACTTAGAGCTAAAGTCGACATTGGAGTATTTGTAGGATATGCACCCAACAAAAAGGGATACCGAATCTACAACAAAAGAACCCGAAATATCATGGAAACAATTCACGTTACGCTTGATGAGTCGACCGGTCAAATGGCTCCGGACACTCCACCAGACCCGCACTTCAAAACAATCCTATTGGTTCATCTCTTGTTCCAAACTCCTCTCAAGAAACTCCATATGTACCTCCATCCAAGATGATGTAAAGAAACTGTTTGATCCCATGTTTGATGAACTGTATGAGTCTACTACTAATGAGGTGCCGATCCCTACAATGAGGATGCTCATATTCCGTTGAATGAAGTCAATTCATCGCCTCTATATCTCAGAAGTCAAGAAGCACCGTCCGATCCTTCGCCTCATCAACAAATCATCTCTTCAAATGTACATCATGGAAATGTTTCGCACCAATGATGAAGTTAATCCTTTGCAACCTCAAGATGCTCCATTTGAAAACATATTTGCTACTCCTCGTATCATCATCGTAACCATCTTCTTCAGAGACATCGACTCGCCTACTTCAGCCTCAACAAATGCCACATGAACACCTCGTAAAATGGACTCACGATCATCCATTAGACAACATCATTGGAAATCCTCTCGTCTCAGATCAACCCGAAGCAACTCGCAACCGATGCCTTATGGTGCTTCTTCAACTCCGCACTATCTAAGATCGAACCAAAAGACGTTAAACCGCCATGAATGAAGATAGTCGGTTCAATGCTATGCAAGATGAAATTCATGAGTTTGATCGTCTGGATGTACGGGAGTTAGTACCGCCCAGATCGTGCTATGATTATAGCTCTAAAATGGATCTTCAAAGTAAAACTTGATGAGCATGGTGATGTGTTGAAAACAAGGCTCGATTGGTTGCTAAAGGATATCGCCAAGAGGAGGGTATAGACTTTGAAGAATCATTTGCTCCAGCTTGCTCGAATCGAGGCAATCGTAATCTTTTGGCTAATGCCGCAAGTAAGAACATGGTGGTATATCGATGGATGTAAAGACGGCATTTCGAACGGAGATCTTAAAGAAGTCGCTCACGCCGCCCAACTCAAGGATTTGTGAATCAAGAGCATCCTACTCACGCTTATCGCTTGAAGAAGGCTCTTTACGGTTTAAAGCAAGCTCCAAGGGCTTGGTATGATACACTCTCAAAGTTTCTTCTTTCAACCGGATTCAAAGAAAGGAGCAGCTGATCCTACATTGTTCACCGTGAAGTCGTGCAAACATTTAACTCATGTTCAAATTTATGTTGATGATATTATTTTGCCTCGACCGACCCAATGGAATGTGATCGTTTTCTAATGAAATGAGTTCAAAGTTTCAAATGTCAATGATGGGACAAATGTCATTTTTCTTAGGATTACAAATTTCACAAAGTCCCGAGGCATTTTCATAAATCAATCTAAATATGCAATGAGATTTTAAAGAAATTTGATTTGATTCAAGTGACCCGCTGACACCCCCATGATCGACCGAACCAAACTAGATGAGGACCTCTCGTGGATCATGATCGACCAAACGAAATATAGGAGTATGATTGATCCCGATGTATCTCAACGCTAGAGACCGTACATCTTATTCTCTCAGATGCATGTGTGCTAGATACCGTGCTGCCTACTAAAAAGCACCTTGAAGCGCTTAAACGGGTCTTTCGGTATCTCCAAGGAACCATCAATATGGGACTATGGTACCAAGGACACCGGTATGTCACTAACGGCCTATGCGATGCCGATCATGCAGTTGTCAAGATACACGTCAAGCACGCCGAGGTGCTCGCTGGGTGATAAGCTTGTGAGTCGGTCTTCAAAGAAGCAAATGAGCACTTCTATTTCTCTACAGAGGTCGAATACATAGCCATGTCATCTTGTTGTGCTCAAATCCTATGGATGAGATCTCAATTATCCGACTATGGCTTTGAATTCAACAAAATCCTCCGCATCGTGATAATAAAGTGCTATTGCTCTCTCATGCAACAACGCTCAACACTCAAGAGCAAAGCATATCGACATTCGACATCATTTCATCAGGAACAAGTGGAAAAGGTGTGGTGGAACTATATTTTGTGAGGTCTCGAATATCGCTAGCGGACATCTTCACCAAAGCTCTTCCAAGAGAACGCTTGAGTTTATTCTTCCACGCCTTGGTTTGAAAAGTCTTCAACCGAATCTCTCAAACGCCTTCGTGGAGGAAGACGAGGAGTAAAGGTCTATCTTCATCTATCTCTTGTAAATAGTTATTCAAAAACAAAATAGAAAATTATAAAACTTTCAAAATCCATAAAAATTAAAAATTCAAAAAAATCTTCAAAAATATTGTCTTTTTGTCATGTTTTTCACCGCTCGATTATATCTACTTGTTTTGTGTTGTCATTCAAAGAATGACACGGACTTTAGATGTTGTTCGAACTCTTTAAAAAAAAAAAAAAAAAAAAAAAAAAAAAATTCAAAAATTCAAAAATATTTTGGGAGAAAGAGAAATGGTTTATTGTCATCTTCAGCAATAACCCGGTTTTAAAGAAAGAACAGAGCCATATCTTACCAAGTTTTCAAATCTTATGCTCGATTCTATAAACCCTATCTCATGAAAACTAAATGCTTTGAAAAATAACTCAATCTCTATTTTTGATAATCATCGACTTATTTGTCAAAATCTTATCTCTCAATCAACAACCTACGCCATTGATTGAGGGGAGAATGATTTCAATTAAATTAAAAGTTATTTGGCATTAAAATTGTTTTCAAAAGATATACATGCATGTTTTATAAATGGAGTTTAAAGTCTTAAAATCCGATCCTTATCGCTCAAACGCTTTCACAATCAAGTCACAATTCTCCTTAAAGCTTTCAAAATCAATTTAATCTATACGAGATCACAAATTTCAAATGATTTGATAATTGTGATCGGGGAGAATGTGTGATTTAAATTGGATTTAAACCGATAATTAGGTAAATGGTTATAAAAGGATGTACATGCTATCCTTCCCACATGTGACAAACGATTTCAATTTTTCAATGCACATGTTGAGGGGAGCATCTATCTTAAACCTTTGATTTAAAACGTGATCATTTATCCCAATGTGTGTTCCTCTAGTATGTGCAAAACTCTTTTCAAACCTCGAGGCACATATTGAGGGGAGCAAAATTCATGAAAACCTCATCCTTCCGGAAATGCTTTTCCAACTTGATCTTTTGAGGAAGTGATGTTGATATCTTTAGAAAATGGTAATCAAAAGAAGTTAATTTTTCTCTTGCCTCCGTGTGCAAAACATTTTCAATACTTGATGCACATGTTGAGGGGAGTTCTCGTTCTAAAATATCAAAACAATTCAGTACAAAATGCTTTGATAATATATCACAAGTATCCGAATTGATTTTCAAATGGTTTTCAATTCGATCCAATGGCGTATGAACAATACCAAATTGACCCACCAACTTTACTTTATGTACGGTGATATAAGGATGATAAGGTTAGGTATTGGTTCCCATGATCCGCCGTAACCGGAGGGATCTACCAGGACAATCCACTAGTTAGTGTAGAAGTCCTTAGGTATGATGATAAAAGGAGAAAATGAGATAAGGGAAGAGTGCGGACTAAGACCGAGCTAGTAATCGAATAAACCCAACAAGGTTCTAGCTATGAAGTCTTGGTAAGCAATCAAGGGGTTGAAGAATTAAAAAGAATTGAATGAAAATAGGGTGAAAACAAATAGCCTCCATTAATTCAACCTTAGGCGTAAACCGGTTCACTTCATATGCTACCGATGGTAACATCGGTATTGAAGACAAGACGTCATGGACCCAAAGGACGACCGCACTTCAACTTTCCAAACCACTCAAGTTCCTCTTAAAAGGGCTTGTTTCATTCTCACGGGAACCGACATTATCTATCGACTTTCTTAGAGATGGTTGATATTGAAAAAGGAGACCTCTCCCTAGTCTCCCTATAGGATCCAAATATGCACAAATTGAGTCTAGAGCCACGAGATCATCAATAAATCTCATTAGGACACTTTCAATGAAGACTCTCTGCTTCACACAATGTGGAAAGAGAGATTATATCTTGAGTCCCACGATTATCCTTGTGGTATTGCCGTAACATCCGAGTGATGTGTTTACATATTCACAATGAAGATGGAAAGCCTCGAGCCAACATCAAACAAGCTCCTCGGTAGGTGGCATGTGAGATCTATTATATAGATCAACCATGTGACAACCGAATGTAAACAATGGGCGATTCAATTTCTTGAATCAATCCTCGGTTCGAGTTAGGGATTGACGGATACCTTTGAAAACCGTCTTTGTGCTTATAAACTCTTTTCTTTAGCACATCGACCGTACTCATTTTTCAAACCAAAAGGTATTTTTATGATTGATAATTGATTTTCAATAAAACCTTCGTTGTATTGCAAAAACAATTTCTATTGAGCAATACACGATTGTTTTTCAAATCTCTTTTCATCAATCGCTGGACTTAAAATTACCGGTTCACTCACTCCGTGTTGTCTTCTTTGAGATGTTCGGTTTGAGAACAAACTAGAACAACCGCGAAACCCCGTCAAGGAGATTCTTATGAATCCCACCGATCACAGCAAGATTTGTATCGATCAACGGGAACCGTGGACCGTACTCAATTCAACGAAGTGATCAAAGACACTTTCGTGCGATTTGTTGCTAATCGTTGCATGCGTGCACGCCCGACGCTTGCAAATGATCGTAATGAAGCGGTCAATCCATAGCCGCATGCTCACTTAACACATTCATCTCAAAAGAAATCATGATTAGTGCATCAATGACTCGATATTTTCACTCCAAGCTTCGCTACGCCGCCAATATCATGATTCAACAAATGCTTCCGCTACTCGATGAGAAGATATCATGATCCAAAATGTGAGCATGTCGGTCCCAAAGTCACAACATCACAAAATACCAACACCACAAAGGATGTCTCGAGATTGTTGATAGCCGATGATCTCAAATGATGGCTCAAATTATTATCACGTGGATCAAGAAAGACCTCCACTGAATAACCAAACATGCAATGTGAAGAATCAATGACTACGAGCTTATGAGCAAAGGACTACATCAAGAATGCAAGATCAATTGTTAATGTAATATCTATTTGTATTCAATGTAATTTTGGTGTATAATTGAGGTGACCTCCTTTGGGAGATTGTTAGGAATTAGAAATTCCTGTAGTAAAGAGTCGGTCACCTCAAGTATATGTAATCGTTAGAAAGCTCGTAGTCGTAGTTCTTTAAGTTAAGTAGTAATTTAGTTAAGTAACACCGTGGAGGACTGGACGGTCTTTACCCACCGTATGCCCGATCCACACCGTAGTGTGGCGAATTATGTAAGACTATAAATACTCTACCTTCCAAGGTAGAGAGTTGGAGCTCATAATAATATCTTTCACTTTCTCTCACTAAGTTCCCTAAACCTCTAACTTTCTCTCTAGAATTCCATCTTATTCGCCACCTTGTGTTATGGTTTGATGTGTATGTGAAAAGTTATATCTTACACTTTGCACTTAACCATCGTTTGATTGTAACAAACTTATTTTGGTACCTTGAAATCTTTGGGACCTATGTTTTGTAAACTCGATTATTTTACTTAATCAAACGATATTTTCAAAACGACACTTTAGGTCGCTCGATATAATCAGAACTTTGATGTTATGATAGTCATCCCCGTGAATTCAATTCACGCAAAACAGTAATTGGGGTGTGACATGGATAATCTGCCAAGGATGCCATTGATTGTATGAGCGAAGATTTTAAGTTTTCGGAGTTCGAGTTCCGCTTTCTACCTTTCTTCCGAGGGTAATAAAATACTTCAAGGTTCACATATCGCAACTTGTACCCATCGGGCTGAATAGGCTTGTTATGTTTGAAATATATTGTCAAGTCTTGAGATTGAGCCGACCGTGAATCTATTTCGAGTTTTTATAAATTTGAAATGCGAGGCACCTTTGGTTTTCATTCGCTAGCGGACCGGCGGAACTCTCCGGGCGTATTTTTAAGGAAACGTGCTCGAGTTTGAAAATTGAAAGACAACTTTTCTCGATAGACCGAGAGCAATCCCCGATGCTATGCCCCGAGACATCCGGACTCAAGAGTTTGGACGATGCCCCGTGGGGGGTTATTCTTGATGCCGATGTTGCAAAATTGTGTGAAGGGGTAGTGAGTTGAGACCGCTCATTCGGTCTTTTGTACGAAGTTGGGTTGACGAAGGTCCGAAGCATTCTCGCTTTCGTCCGGAGTTTAAGGATATCGAGAAGAATGGTAACGCAAACTTTTTTTTCACTTATGATTTTCTCGACTTTGTGCACTCGACCATGTCTCGTTATTTATACCGAGGTCCGATCAAGGATCAAGATTGGGGAAAGGCCGCTCTTCTTGCCGAGGAGAGGAGATACTTCAAGATGTGACTCCCCTTCGAGGTGGGAACGCAGTTCGGAACCCAACCAGTGCGCTGGATCGTGGAAAAGGCCGATCCTACCGCCTTAAAGGCCAAAGAGTAAAAAGAAAGCATCGGAGAAGAGAGGATGGAGCGCCCTCTTTGTTAAAGAGGAGGAGACCTAACACGCCCATTGATCGTCATCAAGTCCGAACAACTCCTGGTGGCTCACCGGTGTCACCTATAAATACTTGAGGCCCGAAGGTATTGTGGATGATACCGAGCAAGGAGCGTGGGTGGTGGTGGTGGTCCTGAGGGTGGTTCTCGTGGTCGAGGATCCTTCATTTTTCGGGCGCCATTCCCTATCCCTCCGGTCAAGGTATGCTCCTTAAGCTTGGGATGAATCTTGTTGTTCGCTTACGCCATCACCTTTTCTTTTCTTTTTTACAAGTGTTTTCTTTTGAAGGTCAAGGACGAGCGCGCCGATGACGAATGTTCAAGGTGTTACTCGAGTATGCACTTTTGTCGGAGGTACTTCACGGTGTTTCATTATTCCGAGACTCTCTTTTTCTTATTTGTGTACATAAGTCCGACCCTCTCTTCTCCAGCGGGTTTGGCGAATGGGTTCTGGGGAACCGTTCATTCCTAGCTGGAGCTTGTCGATTAACACTACCTTGAATGATGCTATTCAGTGTCGGGATATGATGAGTAATCTCGCCCCTCCTTTCATTTTGGCGGAACAGGAGGATTTGGCTGATGACCGAGCCTTGTATAAAGGATGGTTCGAGTTATGTCATGGGGCTATGGCTGTTGCAGATGTGTTCAAGAGATTCGAACGCTTGAATCATCATTATGCAGAGCTCTACAAAGCTCATTCCACCTGCTGTAGCGTCGACTCCCAGCTTTCCGAGGCTTAAAACAGTCTCCGGGTTCAAACGGAGGTTAATCAAAAACTTGTTCAAGACAATCAAGCCCTCCAAGCATCTCACAACGACTGTGGCCAGAAGGAAGAGGAGACGGGTTCCCGTCTCGCTTCTTTGGAGAGGGAACTAAATGAGTTAAAGATTAAGGATGAGGAGAGGGAGAAGAAGGTGGGATTGTTGGAAGAGGCTTCAAGAAGAAGACGGAGGATCCGGACGAATCCGAGAAGGAAGTTGCGGTTTAAGAGCGATGTTGAGAATTTCATTCGTAAGTGCGGGCCATGAGGAGATCTTGAGGTTTAATTATGTGAAGGAGTCGGTTCCCGGTCATCCGACGCTACACGGAGTGACGAATACCAAGAAGCTTGGGGAGTGTTTTCAACGCCGCCATAGATTCAGTTATTTGGACGGCCTTAAGGAAGGACGCGATGAGGAGGAGGTCTGCAGGATCCTCTCCAAACAAAAGATTTTAATATGCAAGCGGTTGAGGATTTACCGCGCTTACAACGAGATGTTCGAGAGGTCTTTCCTTATATTGAGAAGATCTGCTGCCCTATCACCGCCTCATGGATTTGATGAACATACTTCTGAAGGATCCGGATCTACTCAACAGCACTTCCGGAGGACCCTAGATGTTATCTTACCTTGTAATCTTTTGAATGTTTAAGACAATGTTATGTTTGCATTACGGTGGGCCTGCGTGCCTTTGGGTTGTAATTAAACAATTTACTTTCGCATCTTCGTAATGTTATTTAGGTCATCCGTATATTCGGACGGCCACTTTTGATATGTAATCAATTTACTTTCGCACCTTTGTAATGTTATTTAGGTCCTTCAGATATCCGGCGATCGCTTTTGATATGTATATGCTCGTATGTCTTTTGTGCTTTTGCTAGTGACTTGGCATTTTCGCGTTAAATTATGCCCGTGAGCAAATATGCTGCCTTCCCAAGTGACTTAGCAACTTTGGGGTCTTCAGACGCTTTGCTGGTAAATTTACCGGGGCTCATCCACAGCGTCGTCACGCCTCCTGGGTATCTGCGTGCTTGTTTGGGCATATATGCCTCGGCTCGTCCCTTAATGTCTTAGCATTATCCGGGGTATGCAATCGCCACCGAATGGTATGTGGCCTTCCAGTGTCATTGCACTTACGGGGTAAATTTATTTTAATTGAAGGGTTTTCGGATGTACGGTGAGGTAGCTAATCCCACGGTTCATATCTGTAACACCCCGCCTTATCTCGACCACAATATTGTCCGCTTTGCCCGTAGGCTCACGGCTTTGTTTTGTGGCCTCATTTGAAGACTTCCTGCAGTCACCCAAGCCAAGATATTACTCTCACGAGCACGCTTAACCGCCAGTTCCTAAGAACTCCACCCGCGATGACCACAAAACGCGTTGTGTCATTGTAAAGCGAATGTTATCTTATGAGCCCAGCATCTCTCCGAGCCACGGCCGATGTGGGATTTTGTAACACCCCAAAATGGTTTGCGGCGGAAGAAAAGGTTTTGGGATGCTACTCGATTGGATCATGACACAAAGTGAAAAGTAAAGCTTTTTAGTAAAATATCTCATTTATTGTAGTAAAACAAAGTTTACAAAGTTTGAATTGTTGCGGAAAATGGCCCATTAACAAAGTTTGGTCCCCATCGTAAATCGAGTCATCTATGACCATGCCATGCCAATGCCCAAGCGCCCAGAGTTAGCTATCGCCTTTTCATCCCGAAAATACATGCTAAAAAGTCAACACAATGGTTGAGTGAATTCATAGGTTTAGTAAATAAGCGTTGATCACAAGATTTTCAAGTTTAAGATAAGCCATGGGCTACGTTGTTATCGCCCATAAAAGATAGTTGATATTATTGCACTAAGCTCATGACACCAAACTAATCGCATACACCTAAATTGCGGGTGTAAGTAAATAAAATTGCCCTCCGAGATGTAATAGCCAATTACATAGAGATACCAAATATAGTGCGCCCGGTTATTTCCGATAACCGAGTCGGGTCGTCAATTCCCATAGTACTATCTACGATATTTGCGTTCACTCGCAAGTGATTAATGGTTCATGATGTAGGGACTTTTGGCAAACAACTTAGGCGAGTCATAATATCAAGAGAACGAGATACGCTTTTCAAGCAATTGTGATCATAAAAGCGAGAGTAGCATGTATTCTCCCCAAGGAGTTTATAAAACAGTTAAAAGAGTAAAAGTGGGGCTATGAACTCACCTCAGTCCGAAACAATGCAAGAATCATAACTGACACAACTGGCATCAAGAGCATAACATAATAATATCGAGAGTACAGGTACAATGGTACGAGATCGGCACAACCTAGTAAGAGTTTGCTATCTCAGAATAAATCTAGCAAAGCAATTGAATTTCCGAAAGTCAACGCGTCTTAGTTATCGTGGAATACTTGAATCGATATTTTATAAAATGTTTAGTGTCGTTTCTCGTAAGAAAAGTTTAGTATCAACGTTTCGTGTGGTGGTAAGAAGGACAAAGACTCGAAATTAACTCACGCCAAACATAACTCACACTAAAGCATAATGTATAACCAATACAATATAAGGAATAGTCAAGAAATACTGACCAAGACTCAAGAATACACGCTAAAGCAATAAAACATGTAAAAGAGTTTAAACAAGTAAAAATCAATTAACAAATAAGTAATAAGTAAGTAACAGCTAGAGTTTCAGACATTTACCCGATAATTCCCCATAGTTTTACTATAAGGAATGGGTATATTTTATAATTAAGAGTTTTAATTTAATTAAAACTAAAATCTCATTTTATTACCGATTTTAGTCAAAAGAAGTTTATAAATAACGGTTAAATATGATTTGCTTATTAAAACACATTTCGATAATTAATTGCTCGGTTAAATAAGTTTAGATAATTTAACTTATTGAAAGTAACCATTATTGGGCTTCACAGTTCAATAGTAACACGTTAAAGTTGTCTAATATGAGTTATCCATTACGTAACTGATATTGTCCAAAGAGTCCAAGTTCATTGTCCAATATATGTTAGTCCGTTTAATAACCGGTAAGTGGTCCACTTGTCCAGAAATGTCCAACCGGATATAATATTAGTCCATTATTGTTGTTTAAGTATTAGTCCGTTGATATCTTATGTCTAGCCCAATATGTGTTATAAGTAAACGGTTTGGGCCCAAAGGAAAATGTATAACAGTTTGGCCTAAAAGAAAAAATAATAATACCAGGTTACCCCAAAAAATATAAAACAAGAATACACAAGTTATAGCAGGCACAAATTAAGCAATGAGCCGATCACTAGCTATAAGCAATAAGCAGTCTCTATACAAGCTTTATACAAACAAACACATAGCATATTAACACATCAAATAATGCTTAAAGAACAGCATCCATAGCCAATACAATTGATACAAAACTCATACGCAATACAATACAGTAAGTGGTTGCATTAGCATATCAATGACTTAATGAAATGCATCATTGATAAAATAAAAATAAAAACGTGCACATTAGTATATTGCAAGTACAAAGTATAGAGCCAATAAAAGAATGGTTTATAAGAAACAACACAGTAAAACACATAGAACAACAAAACAGTTATCATGATACAACATACTTTAATATAACGACACATGCAAGGACCCAATATATGATATACAAATCCGAATCTAACCTGTGACCATCAAATGTTATCAGACTCGACCCGTATCACAAAACAAACCACTACACTTTTATAAAAATTTCATACCATCATGATAACATCCGAGCAATCAAAAGAGATCACACCCAATACTAAACGGCAAACTAAATCGTAACAACTTGAAAACATATTAATATCCACGATATTCTTAAACCTCAAATTAAGGTATACATGAAATTGAATCGCTAATAAACCTTACTCATAATCCGGTCGACTTGACCAGAATAAAATAACAATCCAAACACCTCTTATATGATTACACCATACCTAATCGATTATTTGACCACACGGATTGATTTTTTTTTAAAACATGCTTATCCAATTTTGATTCCACGAAGACAAGACCAAAACAATATAACGATCGGTTTTCATTGAGATTAAAACAAAATTGTGGTTCATCTTACCCGTAAGACGGCGAGAGAAATCGAGAGGAGATGGTGGCGACGGCGGTGTCACTCGAATCAAACGAACCCTAGCTGTGGCCCTCCACTCTAAACAGTATCAACACCTCGGTCGTGGACTCCTTCGCGTTTAAATGGTGGTGGTGGCGTGATAATGGACGGCAGCGTGTGGCCTGAGAATGGCCGGAAGAACTGCAGCCGACGGCTGCACTTGAAGGAGAGGAAGAAGCGACGGTGATGGCAATGGTGGTGCTGCTGTGACGGCTAACGAGCATGAACATCCTCAAACAAAGATAACACTTTAACTCCGAATCTTAGATTCAAGATTTACGGAGCGTGAGTGAGCTTTAGGGCGCGTGCACCACATAGACGGAACCACGAGGGTCCAATTTATCATCATGGAGGGGCGGTGAGATATGGTGGGGTGGCCGGACGGTGGTCGAGGCGAGGTGGCGGCTACGAAATTAAAGAGAGGAGGAGGTGATATTTTTGTCGCTAGGTTTGTTATCAAATGATGAAACTAGCTTACTCTTTTATATTGAATAAGGACTGATTTTGTACAACCCAAAGAATAAGGACGCGAACATAAACTAACTACGAGGACCAATTTCAGAATTTTGCAAACTTTTGTAAAATAGAGGTTCGGGACACATTCGGAGGGGTAAACGGACTCGAAAAATTACGAAACTTGCGCCATTGTTCACGAAATCATTCTTCCAATAAAAATGAGTATTTATTCAATTGTTTTCTCGCAAATAGATATAATAGTCCATTTACAATGTTTTAACGAGATTACAATTTTGCCGGTACGCGTAGGGTCTAATTTTTCACATTTCGCGAGATAGCTTTCTCGTTTTCATGTCAAACGAGCACAGAAAAGTTGTAAATGAAAAAGCATTTAATTTTATCGAAACGAATATCCGAAAAAGTACGAGTGGTTCTGGACTTCCCTCCTTAACAGAATCGCGTCCTCGCGATTCAATTCGAGTTATCCGTTAGATGTGAAAAGAGATAAGGATATTTTCTCAAGATTTCGTTTTCACGCCCCACGTGGATTCGGACATTTCTTAAAGTTTCATTGATCAAGAAGATAGGAAAACGACTTCGCTCAAGTCGCTTGATTTCGCGATTCACGATTTCGATAGGTTTCTCAAGATCGCTAGGCGCTCGTCGATATGGATATCTTCCAAAGAAGGACAACAATTTCCTTCAACCTGGGCATTACCTCAAATTACGCATGTAAACGGCATGAATAGCTAAGTTCTAGCGGTAGCTCAAGTCTCTAAGCCACTAGTCTAACTCTAGCAAGAGTCTTAACAAGGATCAACACAACAAAGATTAAACTTTCCACGCTTACTAAACGTATCACACAATCCGTGGTGAGATTTTAAGCATAGCTTCGCCTCCAATCATGGAATTCCAAGATTTCCATCATTTTCAATCACATCCTTACGACGACCGCGAAGCAATTTGCATTACGCTTTTGATCCGAACAAATTCAGATAGAAAGTTGGGTATGTAACGCTTTGAGAAGTTTTAAAAGTTTATGAGCATGATTCATTGTTAAGGTTATGCTTCTCAAGGTGGGGTATATATAAAAATTAAAATATAGAGCCTTTAAAATTTTAGGAGAGAACTTGATGTATGTAAAGAAAATTGCTAAATTTCAACTTTTGTGATGAAAACTTGTTAAATAAGGTCTTAGGCGACAACATGGAATCGGTTCTAAGTTGAAGGTTTTATGTGAATTCAAAAGTTGTTTCAATTTCAAATAATTTTGAAATACCTTAACTTTTGTAGATGATGGATGAGTTTGTTCCTTAGCAATTAAAATATTTATTGTTTTCAAAACAAAGCAGATTTTCACTCCGAAAATTTGGTTTATTTACAAAGAAAATATCTCATATCCTTTAAATTTTTTTTTTTTTTTTTTTTTTTTTTTTGAGGAGTAAATAGTTTGTAAGAAAATTGCAAGAAAGTTTATGAAAATGTTTGTAAAACCACTTTATTGAATAAGAAAGAAACATTTTTATCATTTACGCTTAATAATAAATCTTAGTTGTGGCTTGGTGTTAAAGCAACAACTTAGTAAGGTGATTTTAAAACGACTTATATAGTGATAGAAAACGGCTTAACAATGGTAGTGAAGTATTTTGGTAAGACACAATTGATTATAACATAACTCGTGAAATGATTTGTAAAATAGCTTACAAGAAAACAATTTATCGCTTGTCAATTAATAGAAGATTTCGTAGTTCAATTAATATCAAGATGGTTTATAGGTTGGTAATATAATAGTCAAGAAAGTAAAGGCTAATAGTGCGTGAGGTAAGCGTACCAAGTTTTATGATTTTAAATCAAACAGTGGCTAAAACAGCTCACCAAAAGGGTAGAATAGTTTATAAGACCGTAATATAACTTGCAGGAAAAATTTTCTAATATAGTTTACAAATTGCTATCGCAATTGTTTGTTGTTTCATAGTAAGGTAATTTATCGGTTTACCACTCTATAGAGAATAGTTTGCAAAGCACTAATAAGCTCATTGTTTATGAAGTATGGGGAAGGTTGTAGTTTTTGGTTTAATGGCACAATAGTAAGACTTTTTGGAAAAATGACCGTGAAGTGATTGGTAAAATAGTTGGAAGTAGTTCACGTTAGATAACGACGAGGTTTATTATTTCATAAGAGGGTAGTAGGACGGACCGTTGGTATTTCAAATGAATGAGTGAAAGGTTAGGAACTGTTCCCAAGGGCTTGAGTTGCAAGCTAACTCTTGGTATGTCTTTAGATCCTTTAGTAGTTCGCTTATTATTTGTGTTTAGCGAGGGTTTTTTTTTTTTTTTTTTTTTTTTTAGATTGTCGAGGTGTGATGTTCTTAGAATGGCTAGATATGTAATTCGTTCATCGATTAAGTACGAAGTTTTGGGGTAGAGGTGAAACTCATATACGAATGGGTGATGAGGTGACTTGATCTCAACAACTAGTGGAACGATAATAGGATGGGATGATTGAGACATGAGTTGCAATGACCCAGTAATAGAGGTTTAATGGTCCAGTAATGAAGACGATAAGTCGATGAGATGGGAAACAAAAGACATGGTACTCTAGTAGCCCAAAAATATAATCTAAACATAGAGTAATGTCGTGCGGTATTTAAAATTTTAGATGGTCGCGCATAATCTCTAAGCAAATCTAAATGGTAAATATAATCAATAACTCGCATCATGCAACATTTCTTTGGTTATGTATTATCCGCAAAGAAATCTCATACATAACGAGGCACGGAGGGCTAAGTGGTGGCGTAAAGTGGTCCATTTCAACATGGATCACCGTGATGTCCTTGCTCGAAGTGGTAGTGTGCATCATCCGCCATGCAAATCTCCATGCACGCTAGTAAGTGTAGGCGGAGGCGTGGGTAGTGGTGTAAAATGGTCGGTTTAGAGAGGTAGTAATGAGAAAGGCGTCCACTTAGGAGAAAAGTATCGTAGTGAGAAGATGTTGAGAGGTCGGTGTGAGATGTGTAGGAGTAAGCTTTTATAACTCTTATGATGAACACACATGAAAATTTTACTCTTTTAGAAGTCAATCAGAGGTCAGTGGACATACCACTATTATAACTACTTTCAAGATTGCAACATTCACTCCGAGCCTGGGACATAGGTGATCGGGCTATGTCCCACCGTCCTCGTTCAATATAGGTGATCAAGCTATATTCACCCGAGGTTCAATGAATCTTGCAATGCTTAGCTTAGTTATACTAGTAACATGCCCTAATGTCTTTAAAGTTTGTTATGAAAGATTAAACAAATATTTCATTTATGTTGGGAGAAAGGCGTGGCAGTTGATACGTAAACATACGTATAAGTAAAGCAATCATAGCTAATAGTGAGGCTAAGTTGTCGATAATAAAACAAATATCTTATCAAAGATGACTTCAACGAGTCATAAGTGAGGCAATCACTTGCGAGCGGGCATGTGGCGGTCATAGGATTAAGTTTTGTAAAAGTGGTTATAGTCTAGGTTTTGAAAATTTCCTAGTTCTCTATAACTAAGCATCGATACTAAGCTGTAACACCCCCAAAATGGTTTGCATGTGGAAGAAAAGGTTTTGGGATGCTACTCGATCGATCATGACACAAAGTGAAAAGTAAAGCTTTTTAGTAAAATATCTCATTTATTGTAGTAAAACAAAGTTTACAAAGTTTGAATTGTTGCGGAAAATGGCCCATTAACAAAGTTTGGTCCCCATACGTAAATCAGAGTCATCTATGACCATGCCATGCCAATGCCCAAGCGCCTCGAGTTAGCTATCGCCTTTTCATCCCGAAAATACATGCTAAAAGTCAACACAATGGTTGAGTGAATTCATAGGTTTAGTAATAAGCGAGCTGATCACAAGATTTTCAAGTTTAAGATAAGCCATGGGCTACGTTGTTATACGCCCATAAAAGATAGTTGATATTATTGCACTAAGCTCATGACACCAAACTAAGCGCATACACCTAAATTTATGGTGTAAGTAAATAAAATTGCCCTCCGAGATGTAATAGCCAATTACATAGAGATACCAAATATAGTGCGCCCGGTTATTTCCGATAACCGAGTCGGGTCACAATTCCATAGTACTATCCACGATATTTATGCTCACCGCAAGTGATTAATGGTTCATGATGTAGGGACTTTTGGCAAACAACTTAGGCAGAGTCATAATATCAAGAGAACGAAAGATACGTTTTCAAGCAATTGTGATCATAAAAGCGGAGTAGCATGTATTCTCCCCAAGGAGTTTATAAAGCAGTTAAAAGAGTAAAAGTGGGGCTATGAACTCACCTCATCCGAAACAATGCAAGAATCATAATCGATATAACCGCATCAAGAGCATAACATAATAATATCGAGAGTACAGTACAATGGTACGAGATCGGCACAACCTAGTAAGAGTTTGCTATCTCGTAATAAATCTAGCAAAGCAATTGAATTTCCGAAAGTCAACGCGCCTTAGTTATCGTGGAATACTTGAATCGATATTTTATAAAATGTTTAGTGTCGTCAGAAGAAAAGTTTAGTATCAACGTTTCGTGTGGTGGTAAGAAGGACAAAGACTCAAATTAACTCACGCCAAACATAACTCACACTAAAGCATAATGTATAACCAATACAATATAAGGAATAGTCAAGAACACCGACCAAGACTCAAGAATACACGCTAAAGCAATAAAACATGTAAAAGAGTTTAAACAAGTAAAAATCAATTAACAAATAAGTAATAAGTAAGTAACAGCTAGAGTTTCAGACATTTACCCGATAATTCCCCATAGTTTTACTATAAGGAATGGGTATATTTTATAATTAAGAGTTTTAATTTAATTAAAACTAAAATCTCATTTTATTACCGATTTTAGTCAAAAGAAGTTTATAAATAACGGTTAAATATGATTTGCTTATTAAAACACATTTCGATAATTAATTGCTCCGGTTAAATAAGTTTAGATAATTTAACTTATTGAAAGTAACCATTATTGGGCTTCACAGTTCAATAGTAACCTGTTAAAGAGTTGTCTAATATGAGTTATCCATTACGTAACTGATATTGTCCAAAGAGTCCAAGTTCATTGTCCAATATATGTTAGTCCGTTTAATAACCGGTAAGTGGTCCACTTGTCCAGAAATGTCCAACCGGATATAATATTAGTCCATTATTGTTGTTTAAGTATTAGTCCGTTGATATCTTATGTCTAGCCCAATATGTGTTATAAGTAAACGGTTTGGGCCCAAAGGAAAATGTATAACAGTTTGGCCTAAAAGAAAAAATAATAATACCATGTTACCCCAAAAAATATAAAACAAGAATACACAAGTTATAGCAGGCACAAATTAAGCAATGAGCCGATCACTAGCTATAAGCAATAAGCAGTCTCTATACAAGCTTTATACAAACAAACACATAGCATATTAACACATCAAATAATGCTTAAAGAACAGCATCCATAGCCAATACAATTGATACAAAACTCATACGCAATACAATACAAGAAGTGGTTGATTAGCATATCAATGACTTAATGAAATGCATCATTGATAAAATAAAAATAAAACGTGCACATTAGTATATTGCAAGTACAAAGTATAGAGCCAATAAAAGAATGGTTTATAAGAAACAACACAAAGAAACACATAGAACAACAAAACAGCTTATCATGATACAACATACTTTAATATAACGACACATGCAAGGACCCAATATATGATATACAACCGAATCTAACTCGTGACCATCAAATGTTATCGACTCGATTCAGATCACAAAACAAACCACTACACTTTTATAAAAATTTCATACCATCATGATAACATCCAGCAATCAAAAGAGATCACACCCAATACTAAACGGCAAACTAAATCGTAACAACTTGAAAACATATTAATATCCACGATATTCTTAAACCTCAAATTAAGGTATACATGAAATTGAATCGCTAATAAACCTTACTCATAATCCGGTCGACTTGACCAGAATAAAATAACAATCCAAACACCTCTTATATGATTACACCACACTAATCGATTATTTGACCACACGGATTGATTTTTTTTAAAACATGCTTATCCAATTTTGATTCCACGAAGACAAGACCAAAACAATATAACGATGGTTTTTCATTGAGATTAAAACAAAATTGTGGTTCATCTACCCGTAAGACGGCGAGAGAAATCGAGAGGAGATGGTGACGGCGGTGTCACTCGAATCAAACGAACCCTAAGCGGCCCTCCACTCTAAACAAGATCAACACCTCGGTCGTGGACTCCTTCGCCTAAATGGTGGTGGTGGCGTGATAATGGACGGCGTGTGGCCCGAGAATGGCGGGAAGAATCGCACCGATGGTCGCACTTGAAGGAGAGGAAGAAGTTACGGTGATGGCAATGGTGGTGTTCTTGTGACGCCAACGAGCATGAACATCCTCAAACAAAGATAACACTTTAACTCCGAATCTTAGATTCAAGATTTACTGGAGCGAAGTGAGCTTTAGGGCGTGCACCACATAGGCGGAACCACGAGGTCCAATTTATCATCATGGAGGCGGTGAGATATGGTGGGGTGGCTTGACGGGTTGGAGGCGAGGTGGTATTGGAAATTAAAGAGGAGGGAGGAGGTGATATTTTTGCTGCTAGGGTTTGTTATCAAATGATGAAACTAGCTTACTCTTTTATATTGGAATAAGGACTGATTTTGTACAACTCCAAAGAATAAGGACGCGAACATAAACTAACTACAGGGACCAATTCTGTAAATTTTGCAAACTTTTGTAAAATAGAGGTTCGGGACACATTCGGAGGGGTAAACGGACTCGAAAATTTCTGAAACTTGCGCCATTGTTCACGTAAATCATTCTTCCAATAAAAATGAGTATTTATTCAATTGTTTTCTCGCAAATAGATATAATAGTCCATTTACAATGTTTTAACGAGATTACAATTTTGCCGGTACGCGTAGGGTCTAATTTTTCACATTTCGCGAGATAGCTTTCTCGTTTTCATGTCAAACGAGCACAGAAAAGTTGTAAATGAAAAACAGACGAATTTTATCGAAAACGAATATCTGGAAAAGTACGAGTGGTTACAGATTTGCCTGTGGTGTCACAATCACCCCCCAGGGACTCATCGTCCTCGATGAGGTTTGCCCCACCATCCCGAACGGCCAGAGTGGCTCGATACCACTTGTAACACCCCGCCTTATCTCGACCACAATATTGTCCGCTTTGCCCGTGGGCTCGCGGCTTTGTTTTGCGGCCTCGTTTGAAGACTTCGACAGGTCACCCAAGCCAAGATTACTCTCACATGAGCACGCTTAACCGCGGTTCCTAAGAACTCCACCGCAGAGACCACAAAACAGCGTTGTGTCATTGTAAAGGCGAATGTTATCTTATGAGCCCAAGATCTCTCCAGCCACGGTAGATGTGGGATTCGCTGAGGACAATATCCTTCCTTTTGCATGAGATGTAACCATGGAAAATTTTCCTCCTCCGTTATAGGTAGGGAATATGTCATTACTTACTAATAATAGAAATAACATAATTCATGCCCGTAGGCTTACATTTTTCTTGTGAATACTTTTAAAGAAAACACTTCTTCAAATTCACCGCATGCCACTTCCGGGGTATTTCCTCTTCGTCCAAGGTCTCTAATTTGTAGGATCCGTTGAGGCCCGCTTCCTTGATCCGATAGGGGCCTTCCCACTTTGGTCCCAGTTTGCCTTGATCTTCGACTCTGCTGGCTTCATTCTTAGGTAAGATATTCGCTTGCCTTGAAGGACACCAGTAGTGCTTTTCGGTTATAGTATTTTTCGGCTTTGTTTTGTATCCGGCTTCCATCACCGCCGCTTCTTCCTCCTTTCTTGTAGCAGTCGAGATTGAGGGAATTTCTCTTCATTACGCTCTTCCGTTCGGCGGTCTTCTTGAGACCCTCCCTTATTCTTCTCACCGTAGGTCGGCATGCCTATTTGCCGCCGCAGATACCGCTCACTCCCATAGGTGAGGCTGAAGGGCGTCTCTCCATTACTCGTTTTGATGGACGTCCGGAGCGCCCAGAGAACGTTCGGTAATTCGTCTACCCATCCTGCCTTCGCACGCCCTAACCTTGTTTTGATTCCCTCCATCAAGCTTTTGTTTGCCCTTTCTACCAGTCCGTTGGCCTGTGGATGAGCCACGGCGGTGTTGATCTGCTTTATGTTGAGTTTTTCACACCAGCTCTTGAAGGGGTTATCTATGAACTGTTTGGCATTATCTCGTGACGATGATGGCGGGGAGACCAAGCGGCACACTATGTTATCCCATACAAATTTCGCGACGTCTTTCCGGTGATCCTTGCTAATGGTTTGGCTTCCGTCCACTTGGTGAAATAGTCGATGGTGACCAAGAGGAACTTGACCCTTCCGGCTGCCGAAGGTAGGGGACCCACTATGTCCATACCCCATTGGTAAAAGGGCCATGGGGCCATAATGGCGTCACTTCATTTTCGGAGTCAGGCACTCGGAGTGGATCAGCGTAAGTCACATTTGATTATTTCGTTTGAGCATCCGATTGCATAGTGGGCCAATAGTACCCTTGCCGCATGGCTTTCGCCACCACCGAACGAGGGTCGAGTGCATTCGCATGCTCCCGTGTGTATCTCCCTTATGACGTAGTTAAACATGGGGACCCGACGCACCTCATCATGGGCACTAGGTAGGCTTTTTGTATAGCACCGCCTTCCATGACATATTGGCTAATCTTCATCCTTAGGGTGCGGGCTTCGTTGGGATCTTCCTACCAAATTCCTTCCTCAAGACACGGATGATAGGGGTCATCCGGTTGTCCCTCTTCTTCAACGACATTATTAACTTCCTTACTTTCCGTCGACCTCTCTCAAGACTCCACTAGTACCTCCTTGGTCAAATGGTCGAAAGCGACCGTGGCTAGTTTACTAACGCCGGTTCTCGAGTTATATTTTGATAAGAAAGGAAAGGAAATGGAAACTTTTGTGTTCTTGAGTTTTTTAAAGAGGAAAGGGAAGAGAAAGGAAAAGGGAGGAAGTTTTGTTTATAAAATCTTAGGCCAAAATGGGAGGAAAGGGAAGGAAAGGAAAGTTATGTTGTGCAAAGACTAATATACCCTTTTAAAAGATTTTATATTAACAACTAAAGGGCATATATGTAATTTCAACAAGTTATTTTCCTTTTCCTCCCACTCAAGAACATGATTACTTTCCTTTTCCTTTCCTATTTCCTCTATCTCAAAAACATATCAACTAACAATTCCTTTCCTTTTCCTTTTCTTTTCCCTTTCCTATTCTTTTCCATTTCCCTTCACTCAAAACTCGAGAACCGAGCGTAAGGACATCCGCTTTTGATTACGACCTGCAGGGTAGTTAGGATGGAGAAATTTTCAAAGCCCGCTTATGTACTCTTTTGCCTTCGCCAAATACTTGATCATACTTTCATGACTTGCCACGTAATCCCGCTTATCCGATTGGCCACCGCCTTAGAGTCCACCCGACTTCGAGGTCGCGGACTTTCATGCTTTCCGCTATCCTTAGTCCTGCCGGAGAGGCCTCATATTCGGCTTCATTGTTAGTGCTTTCAAATTCAAGCGGATGGCGTAAGTGAACTCCATTCCTCGGGTTGATCGTTAGAAGACCCGCCTCCCGAGCCCTTGTTGTTGGACGCTCCGTCAGTATACAAAAGCCATTTTCCTTCTTTTTTTTATTGCCTATTTGCTCAAATACTTATCACCCTTTTCTCCGATGGGGTTTTCGATGAAAGTCCGCCAAACCCCGACCCTTGATTGCGCTCCGGGCTCGTGGGTGATGTTGTGGCGCCCAATTCCACCGAGTACTGGCTAGCTTCCGGATGCTTACGGCTTGTCGAGGATCCGCTTTATGGGTTGGTGCGTGATCACCTTTACGGGTGTGCCTCGAAATATCTCCCGAGCCTTCTTGACATGTGTAATAGATGAGTGCTAGCTTTTCGATTAGAGCATAGTTCTTTTCCGCTTCATTGAGTGTCCGACACATAACGGATCGGGCGTTGTTTTCCTTTCCTTTTGGTGAGTAGGATCGCACCGTTGCTTCGTCGGTGACATAAGGTACACATCTGATGCCTCCTTTGCCCTTGGTGTTGTCAACGAGGGGAGGTCCATTATTAACTTCTTCAGCTCCTGGAATGCCTCCTCCGCCTTTTTGTCCACCGATACTCTTCCTTATTCTCCTTAGTGATGTTTTTGAGCGTTTCGAAGAAGGGTAGGGATCTTTAATTTGAACAGGATAAGAAACGATTAAGCCGCCAGGTTGTCACCGAGGTTCTCGTGATCTCCTTCAAGGTCCTAGGTGATCGCATGTCCATTATCGCCTTCGTCTTCTTTGGGTTTGCCGGATCCTTCCGAAGTTACCATATATCCTAGAATTTTCCTTCTTCCATCCGAAGGAGCATTTCTTGGGATTTAGCTTCATGTTTATCTTCCTGAGGTTATCGAATGTTTCGCTATGTCCGCTAGCATTCCCTGTTCTTCTCGCTCTTGATGACCATGTCATCCACATATGCTTCGAGTGTTCCTCCCTATCTGCGGACCGGAAGGCGGAATCTATCATCCGTTGGTAAGTAGCTCACGCATTCTTCGCATCAATGGCATCTTAGTGTAACAAGAGGTCCCCTGCTCGTAAAATGCGCTTTCTTCGTCTTCCTTGCCATCAAGACCTGGTGATATCCTTTATAAGCATCTAAGAAACACTTGTACTTATACCCCATGACCGACTCAATCTTCGATCGATCTCCGGCTAAAGGGTAATAATCCTTAGGGCGGCGAGTTGATGTTCTTGAAGTCGATGCACATCCGCTTGACTTAGTCACACTTCTTTACCAAAACGGGTTAGATATCCAAGTAGGATATTTCACCGGGTCCGACAATCACCGCCTTGACCCATTCCTCTACCTCTTTGTGATCGCCGACTTGATCGGACGCCAACATTCGGCATTTTGGCATACTTGGGTCCACTGAAGGTTAGCATTTAGAGTGTGCTCGATGATTCCTCTAGGGACTCCGCCATATCCGCTGGCTCCCATGCAAATATATCAAGATTCCTTTGCAATGCTCTTGAGACTCCTTTTGCCTTGGAGGATGTGGCACCCCTATCATCACGACTTGTTCGAGGAAGGTGGGTTGATCGTCACCTCTTCCGCCAAACCCACCTCACTGCTTGACCGCTTTATCCTCCTCCCGAGCGACGGCTCAGAACCTTTCTAACCTTCTCGACCAAATGATGGTGGAGCGAGTGACAAGCGTGGCAATTCCTTCGAGGTGTTGGGAATTTCATCATGGAGTGGACCGTGGAAGGTATGGCTCGCAGACCTTCAACTGTTCTTCCTAAGATTACGTTATACGGGATGGTGCCCGAATAATCGCGAACTTCATTCTAACCCTCCTCAGATAACCCTTCATCTCCGAATGAAACATCCAACTCAATTTTCCCCGGTGGCTCGGTCACCGCCCTACGAACCCAAGTAGATCCGTCAGGTTCGCTTCATCCGGCCCTTATCTCACGAGGCAAGTTGTTGAAGCGGTGTTCAAACATTACTTCCACCAAGCTCCTTCATCCACAAAACTCTTCTTACAAGATACCCTCCATTGTGGCTTCGACTACGAGGGATCGTCCGATACGTCTCCTTGGGCATGGGGAAAAGTTATGGGCACGCTCATCCATCTTTCTTTTGCTCTGACGACTTCCTCTTCTTTCGTCCGCCACGCTCGATCATATTGATGACTTTATCTTTGGCTCCTGCTTCATTCTTGGGAGGATCTCTTCTTCCACCCGCGAGCTCCTTAATCGATGATTCAACTTTCCCGACTCTAACGCTAGCTCTAATCGCTTCGAGTTAATACGATCGCTCATGTAATGCCCTTTTTCTCCATGATAATCACAAGATTGTCTTGGTTCTCCTGGGGCGGGTCACGATCGGCTTTGGAGGAGGTAGACGAATGGTGTTCTCGTGGCCAAAATTTCCTTTGGGGCTACGAGCGAGTCTAAAGTTAGACGGGGTTGCCTCGGCTCGAGATGGTCACCGCGATGGGTCACGTAAGGCACCGACCTATCACTGTGGCGGTGCGAGCTTCCCCGATCTTTCCCTGAGTAAGCGTATCGCCCTTCATTCTTTCTATCCCCTCCGTAATGACTTCTGGCAACCCTTTCGTCCTTTCGGAAGGGTCCGGTTGAGGCCCTTCTGGTTGTATCGTAATGCTCCCCTCGAGGTAACTCGGTACTGGCAAAAGCTTCCTCTAACCTTACAAAGTCATCAACCCTAATCATCATCTCCTCCACGGTCTTAGGGATTGTGTCGGCAAACCGTTTGGCCAGCTCAGGGCATTTGCACCCATTCATGAACGAGGAGATTCTCATGATCTCCGGAGCTCCCTGTATGAATCCCGTCTCGGTGGTCCATCTCTCTTTGAACTCAGGCAATGTTTCATTAGCTTTCCTCACTATCTTGGCGATTTCGGTGGGGTCCTTGACACAAGCTTTATGCAGAGAAACGAGTTTCGAATCGGTCCTTGAAAGTCGCCTATTCATCTATGCTCCCCGCTGGAGCCCATCAAACCATCCCCCGCCTTCCGCCTAAAGTCCATTGGAACATGCGGCACCATACCGCATCGGCCACTCTCCATGCCCTGCGACTCCGTGAATCTGCTGAGATGATCTTGAGGATCCGCCGATCCATCGTCTGACTTGAGCGTGGGTGGGCATCTTGTGCTCGGGCGGAGAACTCGATGATTCGCTTTCTTTGAAGGGGACTTTGAAACTTCCTTGAAGCGGCTTCGCTAGATCCTCGTCTCTTACTTTACTCCCAAATACTATCTCCTTCTTCTTGTCTCCGCGGCTTGTCCTTGCAAGGACCACCGTCATCAAAATCCAATCGTATCGGCCGACGATGTCCTTTCTGTTATTGTGCTCTTTATCATAGACTTGAGCACAATTACATACCCTTCTAATCGCTCTCTCGTCATTGGGGTGGAACTTCCTTCCTCCTCTAGAAGTCAATGGAGGTGTCGAACCCGTCATTCTATAGCTCTAGCAGATTGAATGCGGGTCCCACTGATGGCGCCAATGTCAAGTATTTTTTATGGTTGTTGCTTATCTTTCACCTTAGAGATAAGCCTTCAGATACCGCTAAGATGAATAACGCGTTAGTCTCGCCCGGTGTTATCCTGTGACCCGACTCGGCGCGAGAATGAGTATGTGTTTACCGAAAGGTATAGTATAAAATGTATGTGTGAAAATGATACCTTATTCACAATCATCAGATGCGTATTATACTACTCGATGTCGTTATCCGTCCCCCGGTCCGCTGCACTTCATGGGACCGTTGATGTTGTCGGCCAGATCGCCCCTCGACATTGTCCTCTGGCGTCCGTCGACATCCGTGAGAATGAGACAAAGCGCATCCGTGCTAGATGCCAAAGGTATCGCTGTCGTAAGCGCGCCCCCGGACGGATGGTTTGTCGATGTATCCTTGATGCGACTGGAATGCTTGTAGAATATTGGACCTTTCGGTATAGTGTTGGACTCTTCTGATAGAGTGTTGGTCCTTCGGTTCTTGGACCGAATGGGCATATCGTCGTCAAGAGTAAAAGAAGTATGACAAATATGTAATTGGTTACTAAAGCACCAAAGCGATCAGTTTTCTCAACTTTTTGGCAAGATATAGGCATATAGCAACCACTGCGAACATTTCCGGTTGGTCACACGCTTCCTTCAAAAGCTTGGGGAAGTTTTACCTGTAGCAAGAAACAAAAAATCAGGGTTTTCCTTCTAGTGCTGTCACGAGTTTTAAGAGTTTTCTTCATGAAGTTTCTCACAGTGGTTCGGGTGCCCGCTTGCTTGAATTATTTAACTTGAGTGTAAGATTTTAAGTGTGATACCATTCTAAAAAATATAAAATAAAATAAAAAAATAGGCATATAGCAACTCGACTAGTGACACGTTTATAAGGTGGTTTGTTCAGTTGTTCTTGTTACTCGAATGTATTGTTAGTTTATGGTTATGGTGGTTGAATCTGTTAAAGAATATGATTGCGACTCCAATTCGTAAAATAGTGGGTTATCCATTACAAGCCTACAACTTATCCTCGTTGATGTGTAAATAGACATGCATCTTTGCAGAGGCGGATCCAGTGGCTGAACTTGACCATTTATTTTGAGGTATAATTTATTTTGGGGGTCGAATCGTAGATTTTCAGAACCTCAACTAAATTACTCTAAAACCTATAACATTTATACTAGGTCGTCAGAAATTTTGAGGCCGGAACCTCCACTTTGGAGGCGGAATCGAGATTGTTTCAGAACCTCAACTAAATTACCTCTAAAACCTATAACATTTACACTGTGTGTCAGTAAAATTTGGAGGGCCGAACCTCCCTGCCGCCATAAAGGTCCGCCATCGAAATGACCCAGTTGAGTTGAGGGTGTGCACGTACGTACTCTGGAAAACCATCCGTAGTGTAAAAATGTAAAATTTTAATTGTTTAATATAAAAATATTTTAAATTCATGCAACAACCCAATTTATATTTTGAGATACTTGGAATCTTTTTTCGTATAACTTTTAGTTATGCCAAACTGTAGTGCTACACCCTTTTTAAATTCCTGAATTCGCCAGTGGCAAATCCCTTTAGACGTAAACTATTCCAAGTTGTTTGAGGCTATGCATCATGGGAGGGTTGCCGTCGGTTACATGATTTCGGTCGAGCAAGGTTGAGCCGTTGTGGATGCTTCCGGTTGGCGTCGGTTGGGAGAGAGGAAACACAACTACATTGAGCACACAACCGAGTATACAAGCTCAATCTTTACCCTTTTTTTTCCAAAACTTTATCACTTTTACAACATTATAAATACCAACCTCAAACACAATTCAAACAACTTCTCTTCAATATTCATCATGCCGCAATCAAAGAACGTTACAACTTAGATTATTAAGTTGCAGTTTTTAATAAGTATTGTAACGTCTACGTTTTATTAGTTTAAGCTTTTAATTATTGTTGTAATGTTAAGTATTTTTATTAATGAAGTTTAATTTTGTTTTTAAAAATATTTGAATTAAAAAAAAATAATAAAAAAAAAATAATAATAAAAATTCTCGGTCACCCTTTGTGGAAGTAGGCCGTCGGAGAGAAAACCGACACAAGACCTTGGTTTTAAAATCGCAAGATCGTTCGTAGAATTAAATGCGATCATTGCATTCTTTTAAGATTTCGTGATCATGATACCTAATGCGATGCCATCCCAAAATGCACTCAGATTAGACCGCATTCTTAGCGTTTGTGTAATGCCAAGAACAATCGCAATTGTCATAATATGAAATTTAGGTCATTTTGAAAAATAAACAATTTAGAATAAGATAAAAATATTTTAATGTCTTTTGAAAATAGAAGTTGTTGAAAGACGCCGTAAAACAAACACAATAACAATATTCAAATTACCCTTGGTTCAAGATCATGCACCATTAACATGATTTGAAATCTTGAAAACAATCATTTTATTACAGCTTCATGTTATGCAATAGTTCATATTGTTCTTTGATCATAAATTATCATATATGTTAAATAGTTGAGTTAGAAATCATACGTGTGATTAAAATTTGACTAAAATATTTAGTTTTGACTTTTGTTGTTGATTTGGTAATGAATAAATTATGATTTTTAGGCACTGGTATAACTTATCAGTATACCTTTAACACGTTATAATATCATGTCATCATGTATATGTATATAATAGACTTTAATTGTTCATGTTCAACCGCATTACTGCTAACAATAACAAGGATCTAGAAATTATGGAATTCAAGATCTTAAAATTAAAAATAAATTTACATGTTCATCTTGTTCGAAAGTAATTAAAGAAGGAGTTTCTCTTTTAAAACAAAATTTAGTTGGAGTTTATAATGTTGTTTCTAATTATTTTATGTCTTGACTTTGTGACTTATATGTTTTACAAATAGGTTATTTGCCTATTTTTCTGTATCTTTGTGACTTATTTGTAAATTTATTGCATTTACTTGGTAAGTTTTTTAATTTACTACGTATAAATATTTTTGTATTTTTTAATACAAAACGCATCACGTCCAAATCCTCAGATTCGCAACACGCATCACGACTCGGCCTCAGGGACCTTTAACGATCGGATCGCAAAACGCAATTTTAAACTAAGATTAAGACCGACGCAATTCGCCATTGTGCGTATACCGATAAACGCACTAACGCTTTTCATGAAATTTCATGCAAGTTTGTTAGGTATGGCAATACTTGTGCTTTCACAGTTGTAACGATACTAATTTGCAATCATCACAAATTTTGATAAACAACAACGTCGGATTCTCTAGACGTACTCATCAGTCATCACCCCGAAACAATATATACTTGGAAAGCACCAATTTCACAATCTTTATCGAACCTCTTATAACATCCATGGTTAGTTCGGACTGTTGCAAACTAACAACTACTTGAAACCACCTGACAATTACAATTTGTGAAACAAATGGTTCTTATACGTATTTCATCTTTGGTCATATAATTGTTAACTAGCTAACCGAAGAATGAACATTTTATTTCAAAATTCAAAAATTAATCTTACTTTTATTACTCTAAAATACGTTTATGAACGTTCTTCACGCCAATCCTTTTCATAACTTGAGACACCCACCAAGAAAGCGCTAACGTATCTTTTATGATAACTATCAGGAGAATTGCTAGAGCAATCCTTTTTCTTGGCGCGGATGAACACTTCTTGCCACTCTTTTTTTTCTTGTTGACACCCATCAACCAACGCCATCAGATCAGATGATAAACTATGCAAGCAAGATTGCTAAGGCGCTTTTTTTGCTAGGAGCCTCGATGAAAAGTAGAATGACAAGATCGTGATTCGTTAGTTAACGTCATATCTACTAATGGTCGCTTTTTTTTTTTTTTTTTTTTTTTTTTTTTTTAATACTTTTTTAAAAACCGAAAATGCGACAAGAGTCCGTGAGGTTTAACTTGCCTTGCAAAATAAGTCCTGTAGGGACTAACGATGTTAAAAAAAATTACAAAATTGGTCATTTATGTTAGATGTTCGTTACCCAAATAGTCCTACTAACGGCTGTTACTTAACAGTTGTTAAATAACAACATTCTATCATATTTAATTAAGAAGATATATATAAAACGCAACGCAATAAGACTTAATAGCATGTTTTTGTAAATTGTGAACCGCTTAATTATATTGTTCACGCTAAAATGCTAAATATATCTAATAGTAATACATTTAGCTCGAATGTTAAATAATCTTTAGATGCAAACATCTCATTTAAGCCTTGGCTAAAAACCTGAGATACATATAAGAGCATAAGGTGTGGTGGCTACAATTTCTTAGCCATTTGGGCCCCATCACATGCCACATCATTTCAACACTCCAACATCAAAATACCCCTCCCTCACAACTAACTTCAACATAATTATTTGGACCCCACCCACCCTCAATTTTATTAAATGAAAAGTGATGAGTGATATATTAAATCAAAAGTGGTCAGTATTGATGTTTATTATTATATGTTGAAGAGCCAACACAAAGTAAAATGGCTAACATATTTGGTATGGTGGCTATCATCAAATGCCTTCAAAACACCTTCCACATCGACATGGCGAGCTACAAGTTTCATCACACCCATTGCTCTAAGGTTGTCTTAATTTTATTATTTTTTCTTTTTCTAGGTAAAAGGAACGAATCAACGATCTTGCTTATGGTACAGCAAGTAGTCTTTAATTTTAAGATGTACCAAACTTTTAAATTTTAATGTTTATGGTACAACAATCTTGCTTCCTAAATAATACATGTATTATGATTGTCTTAGAATTTTAAGAGACACAAATTTTAATACTTATATCGTACAACAATATAATGCAATAAACTAAGTAGTCCAATGTTTTAGCGAAAATTACTGCAGTACTTATTTTTTCTAGTGCGTGTCTGTACATGCCCTCACTTTTCTTTCATTCTCATTTCTACCCATCAATGTCGGGTAAAAATATACCATATATACACGACACACACGTGTAGGGCCAAGATTAAGTTCTACAACTAATTCAAAACAATGTCGTGTGTATATTTACCCTATATACACGACATTGATTTTTTTATTCATCATCTAGCCAATGTCGGGTATTATTTTACCTTACATACACGATATGGATTTTTTATTCAAAATAGGACGAGGTATAGCCAATGTCGGTATAATATTCAGCTTGTCTTCAAGTGTTTGTAGTTGGAGAAGTTTGAGGATTCTGCAGTTATTGTCATCACTTCATCGAATCCACCATCTTCTTCTTGACTTAGTCTTCACCCTTTAAGTTCCGCCATCGAGTGGAGAGACTTCTTCTATGTCTCATCGAAGCGTCTCGAAGATGGCTCATCGAGAGACTATGCACTCAATGACCGTTAGTGTTTAACGGTCTAAGCACTTAGGTTATTTTCTATTCAAATCCTAGATTAAGGGATTTGGGTATTTATCGAACCCAACAGCCTCCCCTATTTGGATATACAAATAGCCTCTAGTGTTTGATCGGTGTAAGTGAGCAAATGGCTTCTTCTTACATCGAATGTACTTATGAATACAATATGGAACACCAATATTTTAGCAAAACATACATCGCTTATTGATCAAATTACAAGGTTCCTATCACTAGTACAAAAGATAATGAAAATGATGTCACCAAGATGGATCCCTAGTGCTTCAAGTTTTACTTTCTTGGTGATGAGTGTTTCTCGTCGTGGTGCTCTCTTATCTTGGCGTTTAGGTCAAGACGTAAACCGACGCTTAGGAGTCCGAATTTGAGAGGCCACCGGTATGTAGCTTAGCATTACGCCCACACCGCCGATCAATGTCACTCCATCTTTGAAATGTCGGGTTTCCATAGACATCAATGTGAAATAGCCCTCTTCGTGCTTTTCAATAACCGCATACTCACGAATTTCACACCTTCAGCAGCCCCCTGCTGCATTCTAGTCCGTGCACTTTAATCTCAGTCGAACTCAACTTCTTTTCCTTTTGCCGGTGGATGATTGTGGTTGAGATCCTTGAGGTGCGATTAATGCAATTGAATCCCCAGCCAGGTTGGTGCATCCCCGCCTTTCATATCTTTTACCGAGCATCTTCATCGCCTCCTTAACCACCGTGATTTTGCTTCTTTTCTATTATTGGACCGAGTTCATCGAGTTCGGTGATCCCAAAGTCGTTGAATTTTAGGGATCATGAACCTCGAAATGTCTCTTATCATCCCCCAGAGACGCTCATTGCCGTGGTTTGGATCCGGGATGATTTTGACATCGCGATCTTCTCAAGAAATCTTCCGCTTGACATTGTCCAATTATAATGGTCAATTCTTGCTTTCCTAATGGCTGCGGTTCTTTTGTTCTTTTCTTCCAACTCGCTTTTCATTTCAACCATTTTGCCGCCTCGAGCATCCTTGAACTTCGTCTCCCTCGACCCTTTTCAAGCTTCTTAGCATCTATTCCAATGTTTTCGACTTCCTCAAGAACTACTTGTACCGTTTCTCTCGCTTTTCTTTCCTCTTCAAAGAAGTTTCTTTCTCCTTTCCTCCTTAGCAAGGTATGAACTTAGTTGTTGTGGTGTGAAAGTACTCACTGTTGCCGATCTTGAAGGAGTATCTTCTCAGGCTCGTGGTGTCGTCATTATGCCTTTTCCTTTGTCTGGCCCGAGGAAGATGATGTTGCTACCAGGGCGGTGTTGTTGTTGTTATTGGTGTGATTATGTCAATTTTGTTGTTGTTGAAGATGTTGGTGGTACTGATGAGATTGGTATTGTTGAGACCGGTGGTGATGAGATTGGTACTGACTTCAGATATTGGTGGTGTTGGCTCCCCTCAGGTGAAGAGGAGTTTCTTCAAGAAGATTCTCCCCTCAACCGCTGCTATTGGAGCATCGGTGAGGGCAAGAGTTGGTGTTGGTGCCGAGGGGACGGAGCAGCTGACCCTTGAACGCCTGATAGATTTCAAAGGATCATGGCCTTGATATCCAAGTGTCCGCTTGAATGCCGTGACCTTAGCTTCCAAATTGGCCCGAGATACTTCCAAAGCGGTCATTTCGGGCCCAAGATTCCGTGCCAAGGAAGAAGATGCCCGAGCCAAAGTAGCCACCGAGTGTTTAGAGAACCTAGTGATGATTGAAGGATCAGATCGAACTCCTAGACCTTGAACATTAGCATCTTGGAGCAGATCTATCATTCAAAGTGAGACGAGATGAATTTTTCACATACACCTCAGTAGCCTCCAGTACTTTGGCATTGAGTGTTGGGTCTTTTTTGACAAAGATCACCGATTTCATCAATTGTAACCCCACATGTCTCAAGATGCTTGAGAAATTTAACCAGGTTTTCATCTAGTCTATGAAGGTGTTGGTACATAAGATCTCGGTGTTCATGAACATTTTCATCATAAGCCTGTACCTCAGCCTTCAGATCGCATAATCGCACCAAACCTCGGTGTGTTGTTCCCACAATGTTTCAAATGACCTCGAGTATAGCTTCCTTGAAGCTTTGGTGATCCATCGAACAAGCCGCCTCTCGGTGAGTGGAAGAATATTATCAAATCTTTTGAACTCATCGGTGGAGGAAGAGGAGTCGAGTCATTATTTTCAGTCGGAATGGTGATTCAAGATACTCCTGGATCAGCCGAGGTCCTTGTTCGATTGAACCTCGGCGTCCACTTCTTCCCCGCCGATAAAATTTCATCATCATGTCAAGAAGTTCATCTTCGTAAAATAGTATCCCAAAGAACATCGCAGCAAATCAACAAGGGGTTGGTGATGGGTTCCATATCGGTGGTATATTTCCTCTCGAGTCTTTGTCCCCCGTTGACCCCTCGACACGGTGGGAGTTTCCTGCCTTCTCCGGAGTCGATTGGTTTTGGGTTCCGACGGCGGTTGTTCCTTTCCTCCGAGTCTTTGTCCCCGAGACCCCGAGACATCGATGGGTTTTTCCCAAGGCCTTTAGCAGAGTCGATGAAGGTGATATCCCTATCGGGTTGTTTGGTTCCTCCGAGTCTTTGGGATCATTCAGTGCCCTCGCACAAAGGCTTTGATTTGCTAATGTCATCATTGGGCGATGTGGGCGGCGCCCCCTACCGGTTGTTTGTTTCCTCCTCGATCTTGGGAGTAGTAGTTTGGACCAAGGGCACCGATTGTGATTTATCGCTGTCCTTCGTCCCTGGGTGGATGTTGCTTGGTCTCCAGTGGGTGGCAAATCGGTCTTGGGTTTTCTTTGCCTTTTGGCGGTGTTCTTGAAGCCTCGTGGCCCGAGACTTGGGTTTGGTCTTAGTCCCATCGAGACTTTCTCTTTTTAGGAGCAGGTTAGAGACATTGATTCCTCTCGTTGTTTACATCAACAATATGGGCCGTCAATTCAATATTTGTGACAAGGATGGGTCCTTTGAAAATTTGATTGGCTCGTGATGCCGTGTAAAGCACAAAATTTTTCTTCCGAGGATAATTTGAACCCAAGAATACTTCAGAAGCACAAGAGACAAACCTAGGATACTAAGCGATTTCTTTGTCCTAGTTTTGCTCTGTAGCTTGGTTACGAGATCACCGTAAATGATCTCCTATGTCGAAGTGACCCCATTCATCAAGCAAAGATGCCATCATCAATCGAATAGAGTTAACTTGTTCGGTGGATGAGTGGTTCCCGCCGAGGACCCAATCACAAAAGTGAATAGAATCCTCCAAGCCACGGAAATGAACTCTTGGTGATCGGGTCTTGTCCAAAAAGTTGGATCTAAAATGATTTGTTTTAACCCATCCTTCACCGTGGAGGGTTCGTGATGGGTGACATAAACTCCTTGTTGTAGTCTAACCTCGTTGAGGTGCAAAACGTTTTATAATCCAGGTGAATTGTTGCCCCGTTAAGACCGAATCGATGAGATATTCCCGAGTGGTCTAAGGTTGTTCTCATCAGAGAAGGTGTCGGGTCAAAGGCCTTAGTTATTGCCCAAAACTCCCTGAGGAGGTTTTGGTACATTATAGAGGGACACTGAACAAAGGCCGTTTTCAGTGTACAGTTGAACAAAAATTTCATTATGTCCTTATAGGCTAGGACATTTTGTGGGTATTCAAAATTTCCTATGACATTGTTTGTTTTAAATTCAACATTTGTAAGATCCCCTACCCATTGAGAAGCAAACTGGAGAGATTGTGTTCTAGCCATTTCCATTAAAAAGATTTTAGGGTTTATAAAAAGGTATTTTAGCTAGAACAATCAAATGGTTTTTAGATCTCTCAAGTTTGTGATGAAAAACTTTTGTAAATGTTTACAAAGAGGGTTTTCAAAAGAAGGTTTGAAGAGTTTTTGGGAACACACAAATTTTTTCTGGGTTTGAGAAAGGATTTTGACAGAGTTTTGTTGCAGAAAACAATTTGTGTGTGTTTGTTTAGTTTAGAAGAGGGTATTTATAGAGTGGTGAGAGGGGTAAAATGTGCATAAATGGGAATTTGTAAAGTCGCTTTATGAAAACGCTTGAATCTCCACATTTAATGCCACCACCCACTACCCGCAAAGAAAATCCCGTTTTCAAGGAATAGCTTGCAAAGTGCAAGAAAAGTGCACTTTGCAAGAATAAAATATCAATAAGATATTTCATGAGAGAAGGCATTTAATGCCAAGTGGGGATGAGGTATGTTTGTGAGGACCCTTGATATGGTTGACAAGAAGACAAAGAGACATATATTCCTATATTAAATTGGCATAGTTACTAACCTAGGACATTTAAGTAATCGATACTTGGATCATTTCGATTACTCATTCAATGCTCAATATTGATCGTTCAGGTCCCCGAATGAGTCTTACTCATTCAAAGGAGAGGTTTTATTGTGGGTTTCGCTCAGGAGGAGGAACCATTTCAAAGAACTTATCGAGATTGGTTTTCGATGCCCGACTTTCAATGTCAAGCATTCCCAATTCGCCTTTCGCCTCTCAAGGTAGGTTCATCCAAGGGTTTGGTGAAGATATCACCATTGATATTCAATGGGGATGAAATGGAGTTCTATGTCTCCTTTCATTATGTGGTCCCCGATGAAGTGATATCCGATATCAATGTGTTTGGTTCTTTGATGAAGGACGGGTTGTTGGAGATTGCAATTGCAATCGGTGTTGTCACGTAAGATGGGTACCATTTTGTAATGGATGTCATAGTCACCGAGTTGACTTTTCATCCATAAAACATTGGCACAACATCCTCGCAGTTAGTACCACATACTCGCCTTCAAACCAAGACATAGCCACGCATTGTTGCTTTTAGCACTCCAATAAACCGCTTTTCCTCCAAGAAATTGACAGACCCCGAGGTACTTTTTTTCGTCCATGTTGCACCAAAGATAATCAAAATTCGAGTAACCTTGAGATCAAACCCCGAGCACTTTGGATAATAGAGTCCAAGGCTTGGGGTTCCTTCAGTACCGAGTATTCTTTTGGTCGCAGTGAGGTGGGATTCTTTAGGATTGACCGATATCTTGCAATTAGATAGATCGAGAATTGTATGTCCGGTCCGGAAGCGCTTAGATACATCGGTGAGCCAACAATCCTCCGAAATGGGTTTGATTGATCGACTTGCTAGTGAGATCAGTCCAAGGTTGTTAGAGGGACCATTGGTGTCTTCACCGAGGCACGCCGATATCTCATATTTCTTCAAGAGATTTCTTGTGTATTTCTCTTGACCGATGGAGATTCCTTTATCGCTTGTTCGATTTGTAGTCCAAGGAAGTATGTGAGTTCACCCATCATGCTCATTTCAAACTTTTTGTCATCGCTTTTCAAACTGCTTGCAAAGAGTGTAGTTTGTCGAGCCAAAGATGATGTCATCAACATATACTTGGACTAGTATCATATCTTGTTTTGTCATGTAGATAAACAATGTGTTGTCTATCTTTCCTCCGACAAACTTGTTTTGGATCGTGAAGGTCGAGAGAGTTTCATACCATGCTCGGGAGCTTGTTTCACCATAAAGGGCTTTATCAAGCTTGCGCACATAGTTAGGAAATTCACTACTCTCAAAGCCGGAGGTTGTCGAACATACACATCTTCCTTGAGTTCACCATTCAGAATGCACTTTTACATCCATCCGTAAACTTTGAAGTTCATGTAGGTTGCAAATGCAAGGAAGATCCCGATGGCTTCCATTCTTGCAACAGAGCAAATGTCTCATCATAGTCAATGCCTTCTTGTTGATCAGAACCTTTGGCTACAAGTCCGCTTTATTTTTAATGACAAGTGCGTTGCGTTTATCGCTTTGTTTCGAAAACCCACTTCATTCCTATGACTATGACATCCCGAGGACATTTGATCAAGGTCATGACCTTGTTTTTATCAAATTGTTGAAGTTCTTCTTGCATGGCCCGAACCCGGCTTGGGTGTTTTAGAGCCTCGGTGACACTTTTGGGTTCTATATCCGATAGGTAAGATATAGACATTCAATTTAGTTAATTTAGCATCCATGCTTCTAGTGAGCATGCCCTCGCTGGTTCACCAATGATGTTTACAAGCTCAATGTCCCGAGATTTTGTCCATTTACTTTGTGGTCTAGGATCCGAACTCGAGGAGGTCACTAGAGACTCGTGAGTGAGTTCGTGCATTAGCCACATAATCATTAAGAACATCCGCTGAGATGTCTTGTTCAGTTGGGTTTCATGAATCACGTGTTCTCGATCATTTGGATCGTTGTTGCCTATCCCAAATAGGACCGATTGATTATCAATGAATTCACCGACAGCTTGGTTGTGACAGTTGTGAGGCAAGACATAATATGAGATGTCGATCACTTGGTATGAGGAATTGATTTCAATGTTATACTTATCGTGAGGATATCTTGATGAGTTATCAATTCCTATTTCCTCCACCGAGGTGTTGGTAAACCCGATGCTTTTCGAACTCTCATCAAAGGTGACATGAAAGGTTTCCTCAACTTGTTGTCTCCTTGTGTTAAATACCTCAAGGCTTTGGAGATCGGTGAGTAACCTAGAAGTATCCATCATCGCCTTTAGCATCAAATTTGCCTAGATGATCCTTGTGGTTATGAATAAACACAGACATCCAAACACATGAAAGTAGTCGATGTCGAAGTCTACATTTGAATATCTCATATGGGGTTTTGTTATGTCTTTTGACAATGATTGACCTGCTTTTGAGTGTAACAGTCGCTTTGACCGCTTCACCCGTAAATGCTTTGAGAGAGCCGAGCCATTTAACATGGTTCTTGCAAACCTCAATGAGAGTTCTATTTTTCCTTTCACCACCCCATTTTGTTCGGGGGTGTAGGGAGATGAAAAGTTTTGGGAGATTCCTTTTCATCACGTAAACTCTCAAGCTCATCATTTCGAACTCGCACCATTGTCGGCCCCGATTTGTTTAACAAGAATGTCATTCGGTTTTCAATGTTCCCGATGAATGACATTATTGTGTCACCGCTCGACTCTTTTTGAAAGAAAGTATACCCAAGTGTATCTTGAAAACTCGTCAACAATGACAAGTGTATACTTCTCATGTTGGATTGATCTAGGACCGATCGTCCAAAGAGATCCATATGCAAGAGGTGAAGGCAACTTTTGATTGAGAAATTTTGTTTTGTTTTGAAAGATGCTCTTTGATGTTTGCCCTTTTCACAGTCGAGCATGGTTTATCTTTTGCAAAACCAATGATGGTAAGCCAAGGACCTTGTTTTGTTTTGCCAGTTGTTGATGTTTTGAAGTTTAAGTGAGAGAGTCTTTTGTGCCACAGCCATTGATAGTTTCAATGGCTTTGGCAAAGAGACAGTTCCATCTTGAGAAAGAGTAGACATGTCTAAGACATAAACATCATCTCTTCTAGGAGCTATCAAAACAACCTCTTTGTTGGCATTGAAAATGGTACCTTGCTTGTCATTGAATTGCACAATGTACTTAGCATCACATAGTTGATCGACATCGATGAGATTGTATTTGAGACCATTGACATAAGCTATTCTAGAAAACTATTCCATTGCGCCATCGAACCATAACCTTCTGGGACATGATGAGTTATCACCAAATACTACCTTGGGTCCCGGTTCCTTTACATACTTGTGCAGATACTCCTTCACACCACTCATGCTTCTTGAGCATCCACTATCTAGATGCCAAATAGGCTCCGGCGAGTCTCTCGCACAAGTAGTAAACCAATTAGTTTTCTTAGTGACCCACTTCATCGGTGGGCTTGGGTCTCAAGGTCTCTTTGAATTTGGCAATCGACTCATGGTCGCTGGTTGAGTGCATTGTGCTACCACTGTGTTTTGCATTTAGAGACCGAGGATGACTGAGTGATATTGGGTTGCTTGGAACTTCTCCTTGCATGGATGACATCATCATGCCGGGATGTCTTATGAGTGGATTTCCAAATATCACAAAGATGTGTTCATAAGACAATCATCGTGGTGATGATCATTAAACCCACAGTGTGGACAAGGAGGAAAGGGTTTTGCTCTAAATTTTGAGCAGACTTAGAGGTTGAAGCACACCGATGACCAACTTTGGTATAGTTTGCTTCATCGAGTGAACTTACGATTGTAAGTGATCGGTTATGTGATCATCCTTTTGCAGATCATACAAAAAGGATTCTATAACGCTTGTCGATGGTATGACCGTATAGTGGCATAGATCACACTTCTACTTGATTTGGGGTTTGACTTGGACTTTGAGGAACTAGAGGAAGTCGACTTTGTCTCCTTGATTGATTTAGGACTTTTCAATGGATTCCATCTTTTCGCTAGCTTCCTCACAAGTTCACCCGATTGTCGAATTTGGTCACCTTCTGGGAGTCAAGGATGGAAGTTTCAAGAGGAGTAGACTCTTGTCGAGTTGGTTTTGTTGGCCTTTTCGTGATGGTTCTACCAAGTCCAAACCTTTCTTTTGGTGAATGAGGATTGAATTGCATTGGAGTAAGCTCGGAGCTTGGTGCAAAGACCCAAGAGGTTCCAGGGTGGAAGTGTTGCATTAGACTCGCCTGCACTCAATGTGTTCAAGATTATCGGGCACATCAGGAGTCCAAGCATGCTCTTAAGAGCTTGACTCGTGCTCTAGAATTCTTCCGTAATCGAAATTAGAAGCTTATCGTCAGATTAACCCGATCAATCCAATCACCGGGCTTGGGACTAGTCAACATACCGGTAATCATACCACCGACATAAATGGCTTAGGACCCCGGTCTTTGTTGAGAGAGTCATGAAGATGATCTTCACCTAAGACTCTCTTCTTGCTACGGGGCTCCCACAAGATCAAAGACCCCGGATTCTTAGCAATTCAACTATCAAGAATATCTTGAACCTTTTTAGTTCGCCTTGAAGAGCCTCGATTTCTTTTAACTAGTTCGTTGTTTTGAATTTGTAAAGTGATGACTTTCAAGCTTAGCTTGTTTTAAAAGAAGCGCTCATCCCTACACTTGTTTAATTCAAAACTTAGCTTGTTGTATTTTGAAAAAGATTCGCTTTTGCTCTTCTACGAACTTAAGGTCAACATTAAGATAATTCATGTAAGATCGCCAATCGTAGTCATCATCCATAGAAAGTAAAATATTTACCTTCTTCATTGTGATATTGACCCATTCTCCATTCCCGGCATGATTCTTTCCAACTCGCTAGCTTGTCCTCTTCTCGAGAGGGCCATCGCTGCAATCGACATGCACCATTTCATCATCTCGATGACACCGGCTCTTCATCCCAATCGAAGGTTTCAAAGAACGAGGCCTTTGTTTTTACCCCGCATGATTGAACACTTTTTGTTGTTTCGAGGATCGCCTCAAGCAATGCAAGCTTAGCTTTGACTTTCTTATACTTAGCTTCAAAATCTTTGTTTTGATTAGATTTGTTTTGAAAGTTTTGATGAGACCGATAGATTTTTGGTTGAAATTTGCAAAGCCCGAGGACCGATTTGATGGTTTATAAGAGGTTCGAAATTGTTTTTGAAAAATGTCTTTTGCAAATGACCTCTTTTGTGACACTTAAAGCATTAAGGTCCTCATTTGCTTTAGCATTTGAAAACCTTTGTTTTTTTTATAAACCTTCGAGAGTTAGCAAGGAGTGCCCTTTCCCGAAATTTAGTGTTCAGTCATTTAGGTACTCCTCACTTGATCTCTCATCGCTCATCATCCGAATTTTCCGAAAATCTTGAACAACATTGTTAGAATAGAAAGCGCTTGATATTGGTGATGAGGTGGTGGTCGGACTTCTTGACTTTCGAGACTTCTTTAAGTTAGGGTATCGTCTGGTTGATGAGGTTTTCCTCATAGACAAATTTCCCATAAATTTCGTGAAGCTCAAGATTCGGATATGATTAGCATTCCTAAGTCCCGAGAGAAATTCAACCACTTTCGTGGAGACTATTGACAAAGCCAACATTGATTTCATGTTTGGACAACTTAACACCATCATTTGATAGTTCATTTAAAAGAGTTTTGTAACGGTGTAAGTTTGAGATAGAGTTTCGAGTCCTTAGCCTCAAGGTATTATACTCAAGTTTCGTGTCCATAATCCTGCTTTCCTTGGTATCGAAGGACCTTCATGACTATGAACCGTGTCATCCTGTGTTTGTTTGGCCGCATACTACGTTTTATAATCGACTCCATAATATCGTCGTGAAGACAAGATATTATGATACTCTTGAGCCTTTGGTCCTAGTTGACCACTCTTCTCTCATCCTCGAGTCCATCGAGCTTGTGTTTAGGCAAACCTTCAAATAGTCTTTGGGATAAATGAACCTTCATTTATACACTTGATATAATAAGGTTCCATCCTAATCAAATAGCAAAGCATACGCTTTTTCCATTTGTTGAATTTACCAACTTCAAGTCCGGGGCAACAAATTAATAAGCTCCACCCTTTTATCGACTAGTTGGGGTACATCAATTTCACCATTTTAGGATCCCGATTTAAAACGTTTAGAGCGGCTTAACATGCTTTTATAACCACCTTGCTCGATACCACTTGTTGTTCCCTATTCACTATTGTATAAAACGGTTTTAGTAAAGTAAACACAACTAATAGTGAATCAATGACCTAAAAGATATAAATAAAACACAAGAGTAATTTTCAACGTCATATTCTTATTAGAAATGAATCGAAGAATATGCTACCCTAGTACTTATGAACAAGACTAGGGATTGAAATGACAAAGTGTTTGCAACTCTCTCTAAGCTTAGGCTAAGTCCGAGCACAACTACAAGTACCCACCGAGCTATCTCGTGGATTGTTGATTTGGAGGAGTGAAAGATGGCTTGCGTGTATGTGTGTTTTACAATTCACAAGCTTAACCTTTCACTCCATCTCTTATGCTATTTATACAAGTGTGAGTTTTAACTCTTTCCTAAGTGACAAACCGACAATATTGCGTAAGAAAAATACGATGTATTTTGTCTATGTTTACAAAGACTATATTAGGTAAAGGGACCAAGTCATTTTCTTCATGTCGATAATCGATGTCGAGCCTTTTAGGGAAGGTTGACTTCAAGATAAGTACTGCCTTTATCGCTTCAAGCATAATTTTGTCCCACCCATTCTTCGCCTTCATAGTCTTCACCACCGCCAGCTTTGTCTTGATGTTTGTAGTTGAGAGAGTTTGAGGATTCAATAAGTTATTGTCATCACCATCGAATCCACCATCTTCTTCTGACCCGCCTTCACCCTTAAGTTCCGCCTCATCGAGTGGAGAGACTTCTTCTATGTCTCATCGAGCTGCCTCGAAGATGGCTCACCGAGCGACTATGCACTCAAAGGACTGTTAGTGTTTAACGGTTCAAGCACTTAGGTTATTTTCTATTCAAATCCTAGATTAAGGGGTTTGGGTATTTACCGAACCCAAACCATGATCCTTGGTTGGAAGATGTTTCTTTAAATTATAAATTTCCAAGGGTTTATGCTTTAGAGGAGAATAAACAATTTTCAGTGAGTGATAAGTTAAATATGGGTCTTTGTGCCTCTCTAAGAAGATTGCCTAAAGGAGGAGCAGAGACTTTCCAAATGGACAATCTTAGACACTTTGTGGATGAAGTTGCTCTTTCTAGTAAGTCAGACTCTTGGTTTTGGGCGATGGAGGCTTCTGGTTTGTTCTCGGTAGCATCGGCTAGACGGTGTATTGATGATATGTTGTGTGCTTGGGAAGGTACTCATACGAGGTGGATCAATTTGGTGCCAATAAAAGTTAATGTTCTCGCTTGGAGGTTTATCACTGAATAAGCTTCCGACTAGGTTCAATATGTCCTTATGTGGTATGAATATTCAGTCCATCTTTTGTCCGATTTGTGAGAGGAATGTGGAGCATGCAAATCACCTTTTCTTATCATGTATGTTCTCTAGAGAGATTTACAAAAGAATTTTCAAATGGTATGGTCTTTCGGTCGTAATGTTCTCTTCATACAATGATTGGCTTACGTGGTTCAATTCTCTTAAGTTCTGAAAAGTGGTTAAAGCCTAGGAAGGCATCTTCTTTGTTACCTGGTGGCACATATGGAGGTTCCGCAACAAGATGATTTTTAAGTCCAAGCGTCCGATAATAGATGAAGTTTTTAATAGTATTGTTTCTCAACCTTTTATGTGGTGTAACTCGAGAGCTAAACGTAATCTCGCTTGGTTAGATTGGATCAAGAGTCATGTACTTGTAATTTTGTAATCTTCTTGATTCTAGCTTCTTGCTAGATCTTTATAAATAAAATTCTGCCGTTCTAAAAAAAAAGTAATTATAACCGAAACTAAAAATAATGAATAATGATTACGTAGCCAAAAAAATTAACGTGTACTACCTCCGTTTTAAAATGAGTGTTAAGTTTGATTTTCTTGAGTCTTTCTTATTTAATTTTGATCATAAATAATTTTATTTGTGTTATATAATACTTGATTCAAAATTAATAAATGAATTGGTTTTAAATATTTGTTTAATTGGTATATTTTTCATCAAATATTATATAACACAATTAAAATTATTTAAAAATCGAAGTTGAACAAGAAAAACTTCAAAAAGTAAAGCTGGACACTTATTTTAGGACAAATGGAGTATTAAATTGTTGGTTTTGTAACGTTTCACTGGTATAAAAATGGTCACTTATTGGTGATTGATTCATTTGAGAATAATAAACTTAAATTTTGTTAATTCGATGAGAAAACTATGTTGTTTCGAGTAACAATTTCACAACAATGGTTATGATCGTTGTTGCTGTTCACGATCATCTGTGAACATTTTCTTTCTTTTCTTTAAACACTGTCACATTACGCGAGTGTCAGCTTGGGTTATTTATTGCTTTGAATATATATTATTCTCTTTGTCTCATAATAATTGTTCACATTACTATTTTTCACATTGCTAATAAATGTCCACTATATATTTTAACCAATAAAAAAAGATTTTAGCGGAAAAATAGAAAAATATAGTTAGTTAGATTTTTTATATTTTATGCATATTGAAAGTGAACATTTTTTATGAGACGGAGAGATTATCATTGTTACTATGTTCCAAATCTAATGTAATGAATATCCAAAGTGATCGTAATCTTTCTTTATGTAAATGATCTAGTGCGCATGTAGCCAGACAAACATTTGTCGAGTCGGACCACTAGGATAACTTATGTGAAGTTATAATATGATTTTCATGTGCCTTTTCTTTTCTTTCTGTTAAATATATCAAACACATTATAATATGATATTCTTAATTCATAAAAAGCAACCAATTAAATTTTGTTAAGATGATTAGTTGCCGTTTTAAAACCATACGCACAAATAGACTATTGAAAATTAAACCTAACATATGCCTAGTGGTCACGTGGTGAACAAAGCTCATAAATGTATAACTTAAGAACACCAAAGTAATCCTTCGATGACACCGGATAATGCTTGTAACACCCGAAATTTGTTTAGCGGAAGCATACGTGTTATTCGGGAGCGTTACGAAATTGGTAATCACAACACAAGTAATAAAGAACGGAATACATACTCCGTTTGAATTCATAAAATAGTTTTAAAAATAATATCTTACAACCTTGCTTAGATAAATGGGCACATCCCATAATTTCAGTGGTCCCAATTTATAACATCAGTTTGTGTAAAAAAAACACTTCTTTAATACTACTACGACCAATAACCCGCTACTTGCCTTGCCTCCATGACACACAATTTAAGCACCTGAGAAAATATGCTAAAAAGGTCAGCTAAAAGCTGGTGAGTTCATAGGTTTAAGTTAAAACAATAAGTTTGGACCAAAGCATAGTCATATAATCATTACAACGCATATAATGTTATATGGATGAATGTCTATTACGTTAGCTCTAAGTTCATGCAACCGATGCTATGACAGTTCATGTATGCTAACAGATATCATACAATATGGGTGCCCGTGGCGAGTGTTTTGTCCCTCAACACTCGATTCCGACATGGTATACGTTTCGCCTTGGCCTAAGCATGGCCAACCGAACGGAGGAGTCACCCTCAATAGATCTATTTATAACATTCGCGCTTCCCAATGGGGAATTGACGGTTCATGAAAAAGGGGCATTTCTCTAGGGACATAAGGGCTTAGGCTATACCACGTAATAGTAATCATGTAGTAGTTTAGGTCCATAAAAATGGTTTTGCATATTTTCTCACCCCAAAAGTATAAAACAGTTTATCAAGTAAAAGAGGGGCTATGAAACTCACCTTAGCAAAATGCAATCCAAAAGCGGGATTTAGTGTTTGTTGTGAAACGGCACCGACACGCGACCTAGATAAGGAGGGCAATGTTTTAGTTCATCGTTTTAAGTATCACTTACTTAAATAATTCAATTGTTTTTGTAATTGAAATAGAACTAAACTTTTATTTGTAACAATGATTTTTACTAGTAGGTATCTAAGTATATATACTTTAGTGTCGACATTATAATGGCAAAATCCAAGGTTTGATTTGATTAGTTACAAGGTTCCACTAGTAAGTATATAAATGTGTTTATACTTGTTTAAGTTGACACAAATGGTTTTGCCAAAATTATATTTTATTTTCTAATTGTATTTAGAAAATATTTGAGTTAAAGTTGAAGTATCAAAATTTAGTAAACCATAAAATAATATAGTGGTCATTATTTGTTTATCAAAAATGATCGGTTCTCAACATTTATAATTTATGACTAGTCGATTACTTTGACATAGATATGTTTATCCGAGTACATTTGACGTTAGACTTGATGTAAACTTTACCAAATAGATTTTTCAAACACTTGTTTTCTTGTATTAAGACTTGTACACTTGTTTACTTGTCGAAATATATATATGCATATGTCTAAGTAGGATATTTTAAATACGGGTATGAGTTAAATTTTATACTTGTCTTCCTATTTACATGTCGGGTTTTACTTATTGATCTCGTCTAAGCGCCATTTGAGTATACATATAACGCGAGTGGTCTGTGGCCCCGACAGAATAGTATCGTTGGGCTAGGCTAGAAGTGGTATATGAATAAGAAATGGGCTTTGGCCAAGTGATGGTTTAGGAAACTTCTTTGGAAGACTCGGACATGACCTATTTAATTTTAGATACACATTACACTTCCATTCTAGGACCATATTAACATCGGTAAGGAAAAGTAACAAACACATGAGGACCTTCAAATGATACGCTTGTTCTTGGTTTGGGATTCCATTGACTCGACTACACTTCTATTCAATATTACGACAGCGGGTTTTATAAAGTCCATTATCTCAACTTCCCATTTCTTTGGTTCATTCATCTCGACGAAATATTTTCAAACAAGGAAAACCACATTTTCATATTAACACGGAACATGAACATAGGTGATGGATATCTCGAGTATCCGAGTGGGTTGACATCGAGATCGTATCCATCGAAAAAATAATAACAAGGACGGGATGGTGATCATACCCGTATGCATAGCAATTTTGATACAATACACCAATTATGATAGTGACTTTATAAATCCGAAATTCACAAGCACAACTTAATACAAAGTATAAAACTTAACATTTCATCATTAAGACACCAAACAAGATATGACCCATGTTGAATTATAAATCACGGTTACATAAAGAAAGTACAAGTTGCAAGAAAAGAAGATTAAGGATTCTTACAAACTAGATGAGGGTCTCGACACAAGGAAGGAAACACCTTTATGATGCAACCCGATTACAACACAAAGTGAACTCGAAACCAGACTCAACTTCAACTCTTCTTGACTCGAACCCCAACCAGAAATTGATGCTTAGCGCCACAAGTGAAAGAGTTTTGAATGAGTTAAGTGAATGGTGAATGAGAGACTCTCTAGGTTCAACTGGTGAAATAGAACACTTCATAGAAGGTCTTTGACCTCACCTTTTCTCCTTGGGACTTGGTGAGATACCACATTAGGCTAAAGTCCTTCTCTAACCACTCACACCTTTACACCTTGAGATTCTTCCCAGAAAAACATGAAGGAGAAAGGGACATATGATGCTTCCATAGCTATCCTAAGGAGGGTTTGACCCAACCATGGGGCGGCGTGGGTGAGGCGGCGGCGGGGAACAAAACAAACACCATTTGGCCATGGATGGACAAAGTGAGATGGAAAGGTGCTCTTGTAAGACCCACTTATATCACCTCCTTTTGGTTTTTGCGTTGACATGGACGAAAATGGGAAAGCCTTAGGTGAAGATGTGTTTGGTAGGGAAGATGGAGTTTGGTGTTATCCTCATTTGAGGAAAGTAAACGTGTGGATGTGTGTGTGAGGTTAAGTCACGACAAAATGGAATGGTGGGTAGGGGCGGATAAACCAAGAGAGAAAGACAAAAGAGTGTATATGTTTATTTTAAATTTTGTAGAGTTTATACATAGAATGTAAGTATAAAAGTTATATTACATATGTGTTAGTTTGTAGAGTGATAACTTATATTGATCAATGTTAGAATCTTAAGTGTGAGTTGAGTTAAATACTTTGGGTTCCGTGAATTAAAACCGTGACGGATGTATTATCATTTGACACTTTTATAATGAAATAATTTATGGATACATTCTTTGAGATATTATTATGCGAGTAATATTTTCCATTACGAGATTTTAGTATTTGCTTTGTTTGCCCTTATCATAGTGTCGGTACGCGTGCAGTGGCGGTCACTGGAGGGTAAGCGAGATAACCTCTCGTCTCACAATTTAAATCGTAAGACAAAAATGAAATATTCATAAAATGATATGAATGCAAAAGTGATGCAGTTATCTACTGTATGCGAGTAAACTACTCAAATGATTAGGTAAAGCTTATGCATGCTTAATGACTTGGTTTAGTAAAAATAAATCATCATTTATTAGTTAAATTTTGGTGAAAATTTACCGTGTGTCACATCCTCCCCGCCTTAGAAGGGAAAACCGTCCTCGGTTTTCAGTTAGAATTATTTGCTGATGTAGAGAAAAGGTGGGGGTATTTACGCTTGAATTGGTCTTCACGCTCCCACGTGTATTCAGGACCTCTTTGAGAATCAATGGACTTTGACAATAGGAATGCGGCTTTGCTTAAGTCGTTTGATTTCTCGGTCCATAATCTCAATGGGTTTCTCGACGAAATTCAATCTTTAAATCGACTTGGATCTCTTCTAAGGGGATAACAAGAGTTTCATCAGAAAGACATTTCTTCAAGTTGCACACGTGAAACACGTTGTGCACAGAGCTGAGTTCTTGTGGCAGTTCGAGTCGGTATGCTACCGGTCCGATTCTGGCGAGAATCTTGAAAGGTCCAATATAACGAGGATTTAACTTTCCACGCTTTCCGAAGCGGATTACGCCTTTCCATGGTGCAACTTTTAGCATAACTTTATCTCCCACTTGAAACTCAAGTGGTTTCCTCCTTTTGTCTGCGTAACTCTTTTGACGGTCACGAGCTGCTTGCAGTCGATTTTTGATTTGTACAATCTTCTCAGTAGTCTCCTGGATTAGCTCTGGGCCGGTAAGTTGACTTTCTCCGACTTCGGCCCAACACACAGGCGATCTACACTTTCGACCATAAAGTGCTTCATATGGTGCGGCTTTAATGCTTGTGTGATAGCTGTTGTTGTAAGAAAACTCGGCTAATGGCAAGTACTTATCGACCATTTCAAAGTCTATCACACATGCTCTTAGCATATCTTCCAGAGTTTGAATGGTTCTTTCGCTTTGCCCATCAGTTTGAGGGTGGTAAGCGGTGCTCATGTCAAGGTTAGATCCTAAGGCATCTTGAAGTGACTTCCAGAAGTTTGAGGTGAAGCGGCTATCTCCGTCAGAGATGATGGAGATTGGTACACCATGACGTGCAATGATTTCCTTCAGGTATAAACGTGCAAGTTTGTCCATTCCGTCGCCTTCCTTCATTGGTAGGAAATGTGCGGACTTGGTGAGACGGTCAACTATCACCCAAATAGTGTCGTAACCATTTGAGGTTTTAGGCAGCTTGGTAATAAAGTCCATTGTTATGCGTTCCCATTTCCATTCGGGAATGTCGGGTTGTACTAGTAGACCTGAGGGTCTCTGGTGTTCGGCTTTGACTTTTGAGCAGGTTAAACACTGGCTGACATATGTAGCAATGTCGGCTTTCATGTTTGGCCACCAGTACAATTTCTTCGGATCGAGATACATCTTGTCGGATCACAGGTGGATGGAGTATTTAGATTTGTGGGATTCGTGCATAATGATATCGCGAATTCCTCCGTAAAGTGGGATCAACTTCGCTCCTTGAAACACAAAATTCCATCCGACCTTTTCACGAATCCATTATCACTTTCGGCATTCCGTAAAGGTTCTCATTCGGACGATTCTCTTCTTTGAGTGCTTGATTGTGCCTCAAGAATCTTGGATGGAAGGGTGGCGATTGTCATACCCAATGATCGACTCGAGAGGTTTTGGTTGCTCTTTTCTACTGAGTGCATCAGCAACTACATTCGCTTTACCCGGATGGTAACGAATCTCGCAGTCGTAATCGCTGAGTAATTCTAACCATCGGCGTTGTCTCATGTTCAGTTCTTTCTGATCCAGAATGTGTTGTAGGCTTTTGTGATCGGTGTATACGATACACTTCGTGCTATACAAGTAGTGTCTCCAAATTCTGAGTGCGAACACAATTGATCCTAACTCCAAATCGTGTGTTGTGTAGTTCTTCTCATGGGTTTTCAATTTGGCGAGAAGCATATGCTATCACCTTTTCTCTTTGCATTAACACCGCTCCTAGCCCCTTGTGTGAAGCGTCGCAATAAACAACAAAGTCTTCACTACCCTCGGGTAAGGCCAAGATAGGTGCACTACACAACTTTTCTTTAAGGAGTTGAAAAGCTTCTTCTTCTTTTTCTCCCCAGTCAAACTTGGTGTTTTTCTGGGTTAGCTTGGTTAAAGATTTGGCAATTTTTGAGAAACCTTCAATGAATCTTCTGTAGTACCCAGCGAGTCCTAAGAATTGGCGTATCTCAGTAGGAGTTGTGGGTGTCGCCCAATCCTTTATCGACTCGATCTTAGCGGGATCTACATGAATACCCTGGCTGTCAATTACATGACCTAGGAATTGCACAGTCGATATCCAAAATTCACACTTCGAGAACTTAGCATACAGTTCCTCTTTCTTTAGTAGTTCCAAGATTAATCTAAGATGTTCCTCGTGTTCCTTCACACTCTTGGAATAAATTAGAATATCGTCAATGAAAACGATCACAAATTTATCCGGTAGGGTTTACACTCGGTTCATGAGGTCCATGAACACGGTGGTGCATTGGTTAACCCAAAGGCATGACTTGGAACTCGTAATGTCCATAACGAGTTCAAGGCGGTTTTGGGAATATCTTCTCCCGAACTCTTAGTTGATGGTATCCGGACCTTAAGTCGATTTTTGAATAAACACTCGAACCTTGAAGTTGATCGAATAAGTCATCGATCCTCGAAGTGGGTAACGGTTCTTAATGGTTAGTTTATTCAACTCACGGTAGTCGATGCACATCTGAAGGTTCCATCTTTCTTCTTGACGAGCAGATTGGTGCTCCCGGTGATGAGCTCGGTCTAATGAATCCTTTTCCGCAAGTTCGACAACCGGTTTGATAATTCACGGAGTTACGTTGGAGCTAATCGATAAGGTGCTCTTGCCACAGGTGCGGCACCAAGCACTAAATCGATATGAAATTCAACCTGTCGGGCTGGCGGAAGTCCTGGTAAGTCTTCAGGAAAGACCTCAGGGAATTCTCTCACTATTGGCACGTCCTCGAGACGTTTTTCTTCTGTTTCCGTTTCGTCCTTTCCCGTGACTTGTGCTAGGAAGATGTGACATCCTTCCTCGATACACCTCAACACCTTGGTACAGGAAATGACATGCAGTCTTGACGCATTCCTTCTATCACTTCTGTCTCCTTCCACTGTTAGGACTTCATCTCCATAGGGCACTTGAACAAGTTTCTCATCACAAATGATGGCAGCATGGTATTTTGATAACCAATCCATCCCGATGATGACGTCGAAACTACCCAATTCTACTGGTATTAGGTCGATATTGAATGGGTGGTTCAATAGGTTCAGGGTGCAACCTCTTATGATGGTATCTACCCTTTCTACGTTACCATTAGCTAGTTCCACATTGTATGCATTGCCTAATGCAGTTGGAGCAATATCGAGTAATGGGCTAAATGCTTTAGAAACAAAACTCCTATCGGCTCCCGTATCAAACAATATGGATGCATAACGGTTATTTATAAGGAACGTACCCGTCACAACATTCGGGTCTTCCTGAGCTTCCACCTTGGTCACAGCATAGACTCTTCCACGAGCTCCTTCGCCATTTCCCTGGTTACTCGATTGTCCAACATTTCCCTGAATCCTGCCATTTCCTTGGCTTCCTGGATTTCCTCGGTTCCCTTGATTTCCTCCATTGCCTTGGTTTCTGGTTTTTCGGCATTCATTCTTATAATGCCCTTTCTCACCACAACCAAAGCAAGTTATAGCAGCTTTTGGGTCTTGAGTTGGTCTTTGTCGAACCGTAGCCAATGACTTGGACTGCAGTTTACGGTCAAGTGTCCGATCTTCGCGATTCTGACTTGCTTGTTACATCGTCCTTGTGATGCGGTGTGCATCGGTTACACAATGGTGAAGTCCACGAGTACGGTTTCCTTTCTCCGACACGGTGCATAAGCTCTAGCAACATTTTGCCTTTTGTTACGATTGTTTTGTTGTTTCCACCATTGTTACCACGGTATCCATTGTTGTTGTAGACTCGAGAGTGGTCGTCCCATTTCCTCTTATTGTCGACCACCTTGTCCATGGAGTCCTCAATCACTTGGTCCATGAGTTTGTTGGCTATTTCGATAGTTTCATGGAGATCGGCAGCCTTAGAAGTGGTGACATTGCCCTTGATAGATTGGGGCAATCCTCCGATGTACCTTTCCAACAATCGGGTTTCAGTTAGAACCATTTCAGGGCACAATAATGCTAGCTCTTGAAAACGCTGGTTATATGCAGCCATGTTTGTGCCTTGAACCTTGAGGTTCCAAAACTCATGCTCGAGTTTCTTGATCTCATTACGAGGACGATGAATTTCAAGTACCATCTCCTTGAAGCTTTCCGGGGCATGGCATGGCGACATCTATGCTGCAGATTTCAAGTTGTTCCACCAAGTCAAGGCGACATCCGTGAAAGTGAATGATGCGTGCTTAACCTTGGTCTCTTCCTCACGATTCTGATTGAACACGGTCTCGAGCTTCTCGATCCATCTGGTCAGACCGACAGCTCCTTCGGTTCCACTAAAGCTTCCAGTCATGGTCTTACGAAAGTCTTGATAGGTACAAGTGCGGCCATGGGTAGGTGGTCTTGAAGTTCCAGCATTAGTAGACGAGTGGTTTGCTGCAGCCAAAGCGGCATTCACTCGCTCATTGACTAGCTGGTCTATCATAGCTTGATTCATGGTAGGTTGAATTGGAGTAACTCTAGCAGGAGTAGTGGCTTCTTGATCGATCGTGTGTGTGACTGTTTGGAATAGCGGTGTTTGCGGTTCGGTTGCGAGTAACTCTCATTGGAATAGGAGCATTGGAAGCTCCACCGGGGTTGGTGCGGTTTGATCTTCGTTTGGCGGCATTTCTGCGATGAAAGGTGATGAGATATAGAACCTTTTAAACAAGGTAAGTGCCACGATAATAGTGTGGTTATCGTAGATAGATCATATGTGCGATCTATAAGCGTAAAGACAATTGGATAGGAAAATAAGTTTGTCATAGATAGAATTTTGGTTACAAGGTTCCTAAAGTACATGATGAGATACTAGATGGAATACAAGTGAAATACAACGGAATACAAAGGAAATACAATGGAAAATACAACGCGAAATACAATGATAATAACTAACACTAACTGTTATAGCTCGGTTTAGTGTAATACAATCATGCAATGGAATCTAAGGATGATCGATGCGTAATCGCTCTATGGTAGCAATCACTCTCTCTGTATCCTCCAACCTCTCGTCGCCTCATCCGTGATGCCAACATAGACTCTAAACCAAGAGTCCTCGCCATCCCTCTCGGCGGTATCTCTAGCAATCCACTGGACGCTCTCTAGCTCCTCTAGTCGTCGTGTATACGAGTCGACCTCTACCCAAGGCTCGTACCTGTTGTCCAACTCTCGGCGTCCTCAACACGAGTCTCAACCCTAAAACCCGGTCGCATCCTCTCGTGTCTCTCGAGCCCCATGCTCTCAAACAACACATCGGTAACTCGGTCTAAACCCTCAACACGCTGCTCGCAAGCTTGCAAGCGTGTTGGATCGATCTCTCTAGGCGATCGAATGGACTCTAGCAATGTCTCATGAGAATCCAAGCGGATAAATATCCTCTCGGTGAGGTCGGATCACCGGAGATCCGACAGTGCAGCTCGATGCGTGCCTCAACTGGTGCAGCTTCCTCAATGGTCTCAAGCTGTCTAGTGGTGCGCTCAAGGCGCTCCATGTCTGCTGCAGATGGTACAAACGAAGGTGATGACGGACTATAGCTCGGACTAGTGATAAGTGGTACTGAACTGATCAAGCAATCAATATCTCTCCAATCAATCTCACTACTCTCCTCCTGACTGTGGAGAAAAGCGGCTCTCTGCCCTAATCCAAATGGTGCATCAATATCCATGTCATCGCCCAATCTCTGAGCCATCCTGGAGCTCTGTCCTAACTCCTGTATACTCTGGACAATCTCGGACCACTGTACTCACATCTGCTGCTATGCTAACATAGCCGGGGACACTCTCGATCGGCATAGGCTCGGTAGTTCTTCCTCGGGATCCTCTTGGGATCTTCTTCGGATCTTCCTCGAGTAAGAATCGGTAGATCTCACGAGTCTCGATGAGGTGGTGACTCGGTGGATGATGGTGTCGGTGACTCGAAGTAGTAGAAGGACCCATGTAGCGGTAGCGGGTCATCAGAAGCTAGTGCAGCACATATGAATACCGCTCTCGATATCCGGTACTCTCACAATCATACGGGGCTTTTGCTGCTGGCGTCAGCGGTGATGGAGTGGTGGTGAGGTAGGTATAAGTGGAGTAGGTGCAATAGTGGTTGGATGCTAGTGTGGCTCGTACGTATGGATCGGTGGTGAGTGTGCAGGTGGCGGATGGTCGGTGAGTGTGCTAGTAGGATGTCCTCCCGAACATCGTGAGGAAAGGTTTGGGAAGGCATAGTCTGTGACAAGACGGTGCATATGTGTAAGTATGTGGAAAAATATGCTCATGATGGATATGAAATAGTGCATAAGTAAATAGGAAATAGAACATGTAATCCTATTAACTGAACTTTAAAGTAAAAAGGCAAGTAAGGCAAGCGGCAGTCGGTGGTCGTAGTATGATGTTTTTGGTGAAAAGTGGTTATAGTTTAGGGTTTATATGTACCTAGTTCTCTATAACCTTGGCTCTGATGCCAATCTGTAACACCCCGAAATTTGTTTAGCGGAAGCATACGTGTTATTCGGGAGCGTTACGAAATTGGTAATCACAACACAAGTAATAAAGAACGGAATACATACTCCGTTTGAATTCATAAAATAGTTTTAAAAATAATATCTTACAACCTTGTTTAGATAAATGGGCACATCCCATAATTTCAGTGGTCCCAATTTAAAACATCAGTTTGTGTAAAAACACTTCTTTAATACTACTACGACCAATAACCCGCTACTTGCCTTGCCTCCATGACACACAATTTAAGCACCTGAGAAAATATGCTAAAAAGGTCAGCTAAAAGCTGGTGAGTTCATAGGTTTAAGTTAAAACAATAAGTTTGGACCAAAGCATAGTCATATAATCATTACAACGCATATAATGTTATATGGATGAATGTCTATTACGTTAGCTCTAAGTTCATGCAACCGATGCTACGACAGTTCATGTATGCTAACAGATATCATACAATATGGGTGCCCGTGGCGAGTGTTTTGTCCCTCAACACTCGATTCCGACATGGTATACGTTTCGCCTTGGCCTAAGCATGGCCAACCGAACGGAGGAGTCACCCTCAATAGATCTATTTATAACATTCGCGCTTCCCAATGGGGAATTGACGGTTCATGAAATAGGGGCATTCTCTAGGGACATAAGGGCTTAGGCTACACCACGTAATAGTAATCATGCAGCAGTTTAGGTCCATAAAAAGGTTTTGCATATTTTCTCACCCCAAAATGTTTAAAACAATTTATCAAGTAAAAGAGGGGCTATGAAACTCACCTTAGCAAAATGCAATCCAAAAGCGGGATTTAGTGTTTGTTGTGGAACGGCACCGACACGCGACCTAGATAAGGAGGGCAATGTTTTAGTTCATCGTTTTAAGTATCACTTACTTAAATAATTCAATTGTTTTGTAATTGAAATAGAACTAAACTTTTATTTGTAAAAATGATTTTTACTAGTAGGTATCTGAAGTATATATACTTTTCATGTTGACACTATAATGATTTAAAATCCAAGGTTTGATTTGATAAGTAGTTACAAGGTTCCACTAGTAAGTATATAAATGTGTTTATACTTGTTTAAGTTGACACAAATGGTTTTGCCAAAATTATATTTTATTTTCTAATTGTATTTAGAAAATATTTGAGTTAAAGTTGAAGTATTCCAAAATTTAGTAAACCATAAAATAATATAGTGGTCATTATTTGTTTATCAAAAATGATCGGTTCTCAACATTTATAATTTATGACTAGTCGATTACTTTGACATAGATATGTTTATCCGAGTACATTTGACGTTAGACTTCGATGTAAACTTTACCAAATAGATTTTTCAAACACTGTTTTCTTGTATCAAGACTTGTACACTTGTTTACTTGTCGAAATATATATATGCATATGTCTAAGTAGGATATTTTAAATACGCGGGTACGAGTTAAATTTTTATACTTGTCTTCCTATATACATGTCGGGTTTTACTTATTGATCTCGTCCAACTGCCATTTGAGTATACATATAACGCGAGTGGGCTGTGGCCCGACAGGAATAGTATACGTTGGGCTAGGCTAGAAGTGGTATATGAATAAGAAATGGGCTTTGGCCAAGTGATGGTTTAGGAAACTTCTTTGGAAGACTCGGACATGACCTATTTAACTCGATAGTATTCTAGGACCATATTAACATCGGTAAGGAAAAGTAACAAACACATGAGGACCTTCAAATGATACGCTTGTTCTTGGTTTGGGATTCCATTGACTCGACTACACTTCTATTCAATATTACGACAGTTTTTATAAAGTCCATTATCTCAACTTCCCATTTCTTTGGTTCATTCATCTCGACAGGAAATATTTTCAAACAAGGAAAACCACATTTTCATATTAACACGGAACATGAACATAGGCTGATGGATATCTCGAGTATCCGAGTGGGTTGACATCGAGATCGTATTCAAAAAAATAATAACAAGGACAGGATGGTGATCATACCCGTATGCATAGCAATTTTTGATACAATACACCAATTATGATAGTGACTTTATAAATCCGAAATTCACAAGCACAACTTAATACAAAGTATAAGACTTAACATTTCATCATTAAGACACCAAACAAGATATGACCCATGTTCGAATTATAAATCACAGTTACATAAAGAAAGTACAAGTTGCAAGAAAAGAAGATTAAGGATTCTTACAAACTAGATGAGAGTCTCGACACAAGGAAGGAAACACTTTTATGATGCAACCCGATTACAACACAAAGTGAACTCGAAACCAGACTCAACTTCAACTCTTCTTGACTCGAACCCCAACCAGAAATTGATGCTTAGCGCCACAAGTGAAAGAGTTTTGAATGAGTTAAGTGAATGGTGAATGAGAGACTCTCTAGGTTCAACTGGTGAAATAGAACACTTCATAGAAGGTCTTTGACCTCACCTTTTCTCCTTGGGACTTGGTGAGATACCACATTAGGCTAAAGTCCTTCTCTAACCACTCACACCTTTACACCTTGAGATTCTTCCCAGAAAAACATGAAGGAGAAAGGGACATATGATGCTTCCATAGCTATCCTAAGGAGGGTTTGACCCAACCATGGGGCGGCGTGGACTGAGGCAGCAGCAGGGGAACAAAAACAAACACCATTTGGCCATGGATGGACAAAGTGAGATGGAAAGGTGCTCTTGTAAGACCCACTTATATCACCTCCTTTTGGTTTTTGCGTTGACATGGACGAAAATGGGAAAGCCTTAGGTGAAGATGTGTTTGGTAGGGAAGATGGAGTTTGGTGTTATCCTCATTTGAGGAAAGTAAACGTGTGGATGTGTGTGTGAGGTTAAGTCACGACAAAATGGAATGGTGGGTAGGGGGGGGGCGGATAAACCAAGAGAGAAAGACAAAAGAGTGTATATGTTTATTTTAAATTTTGTAGAGTTTATACATAGAATGTAAGTATAAAAGTTATATTACATATGTGTTAGTTTGTAGAGTGATAACTTATATTGATCAATGTTAGAATCTTAAGTGTGAGTTGAGTTAAATACTTTGGGTTCAGTGAATTAAAACCGTGACGGATGTATTATCATTTGACACTTTTTATAATGAAATAATTTATGGATACATTGCTGAGATATTATTGTCTGAGTAATATTTTCCATTACGAGAGTTTAGTATTTGCTTTGTTTGCCCTTATCATAGTGTCGGTACGCGTGCAGTGTCGGTCACTGAGGGTAAGCGAGATAACCTCTCGTCTCACAATTTAAATCGTAAGACAAAAATGAAATATTCATAAAATGATATGAATGCAAAAGTGATGCAGTTATCTACTGTATGCGAGTAAACTACTCAAATGATTAGGTAAAGCTTATGCATGCTTAATGACTTGGTTTAGTAAAAATAAATCATCATTTATTAGTTAAATTTTGGTGAAAATTTACCGTGTGTCACATTTATTCCTACGTAACGCTTTGTAACAGCACACTTTTCGCCATCACTTCTCTTTATATGGTTTTCTTGGCCATCACTTACTCTTTATATGGTTTTCTTCATTGGCATCAGATTGTATTCGTTCTTTTTTCAAAACTCAAATGCTCAACCCTTAATCAACTTGTTCGGGAGTTAGAATAGGTGTAAATGTGTAATCATGTATTCATATACATATATTCGAGCTTTTCAAAGCTCGAGCTTGCTCGAACCGAATCGAGCCGAGCTCGAGCCTAAATGGTTAAAGCTTGACGAGCCATCGAGCCGAGCTTGAGCTAGTTTTTTTCATGAGCCGAGTTCAAGCCTTGTAAAGCTCTGCCAGCTCTACTACATAACCCCTAGGACCAACGCCGTGATAAAACATAACTTCCAGGGGTAACGCCGATAACGACGTTATTTGCCTATTAACGGCGCGTTCTGCATGAATGGACACGCCTAAGTGGCTCATGCCAAAGTGAAGTTTTGTCTTTTTGTTTGTTTTTACTTTTTAGGAGGAATGCGATATATATCCTCCAGGTGAATAATTCCATATATCCTTCTTACAAGTTTTTGATGCACATAATACAATGATTTTATGCACGCAAATGATGTATATGCAATTTCGTCTTTGTAGGGATATATACGAAACGAATGACCCCACTTTATATGTATATTTTATGAAATGATACGTGAATCCAACTTACGCTTAAACTTGCACCTAAACCACTTGGCATCGTCGCGATGGATTGTAAAATAAGCGGCCCCGTCTCAGCCCATCGTGATCGCCGACACTGGTTTAGGTCATGTTTGAAGCTCAAGTTTAGGTTTATGATCATTTCCTATATTTTATTTGTATTGTGAGTGAGTGGGTATTTTAGTGGGGTATTTTATGGGACCCAATAATATGTTAGTGGTGTGTTATGAGAGAGGGGTGTTTGACTGATTGGTGTGTTATTGAGAGAGTATGATGTGACGCTGAAATGACATACCAATAACGTGTTAAATTTCATGACAATACCTAGTGCTCTAACTTGAAAAACATGTTAGCCTTTTGGAAGTATGTTTAACCTATTTTGGTCTTTGGTCTCGATTGAAGGACTTATTAAGGGTCAATAACGTTCAATGTCTAGTCTCTATAGCTAGCTAGGTATGAAGGCATTTTTTCTCTATCTTTTTACATTAACTTTGTTTTAATGCTTTGCTTGTATTGAATTAGCCTATATCCTATTTTCTTTCATGATAATTAAAAATGACAATGACGGAACGCAAGGCAAGGGGCTCACACAACCTCTCCCTAAATTCAACACTTATTATACTAAGAGTAATGGCTACTCTCACATAATCGAAAACATCACTCTCATATCAGTTTTTTTTTTTTTTTAATCAACTTAATATAATAAAGAGACTAAGGACACCATTCAAATATATAACACTTGTATAAATTAAAAAAATGCTACATTAACAAAAAGTTTACAAATAAGTATTCACACAATGACATAACAAGAGAGTCAGACCAATAATGTTGTATAATGTTTTCTTTTTCATATATTTACATGACATATATATGTGTGAATTTTTTTTGTAAACCTTTTGTAGATATGAGTTAAGATCAAATGAGAAGAAATCACAATCACACAATTTAGATGCATCTTCACTCAAATTTTCCCTCTCAAGATAAAATTAATGGCTAAAATTACTTTTCATCTTTCTCATTATAATTATTCTTCTCATCGGATCCTTACTCTTGTAGATATATCATTTCTCACAAATTAAATCACTTACACAACCTCACATTTAGGCCCACACAAGTCTTTAATGACTTGATCTCAAATACGACCGACTTGGGCTTTTTTCTGGTTGAGGACGCGTCGCAAGTGGGGGGAGTAATGGGTGGGATGTGTTCTCTTTGGTGGTCGATCGAGACAAAAACCGACTATTACACTTGGTCTTAGAGCATCATGTGTGGTAATTCAAGCCAAAAATTTATCTCAGCGTCATCTCAACATTCCTCTTTTTCACTTCTTTTATCACTTACACATCAAAATACTCCTTCACTACCACCAAGTTAAAACCCCACTTTAAAGGCCACCATACCAATTAAAACTAAAACCAATTAAAGAAAAACAAAAAGTCTTCTTTTGGCATAAACAAAGCATGTTACATTTTTTTTTTTTTTTTTTTTTTTTTGCAAGGGAGAAGCGGTATGAGGCAAGGCCAAGGCAAAGCCCTCTTAACTCTTTACGTGTTATATGACTTATTAACTCTTTACGTGTTATAGTATATGACTTATCAACTCTTTACATACTCATACTTTCGAAAATAACATTATTAAATTTATTTTTCTACATTTTCCGATAGCAATTAAAATGTAAATGCAATTACATCGCATATGAGCAAAAAATGTCAATGCATTACGTGCTTACACAATACAGATTTGGCATCTCTTACAATGACATATCAACCATATACCAAACATACATATCTATCATTAGAAAAAATATATCATGACGCACAATTAATAATATTTGTTAGCCGAAGCATTGAAGCACATATTAAAGAAAACATCATTTTGTTCATGAAATTTCGACATCAATAATTTAGTAAAAGAAAGGAAGACAAATATGGCGATTAAATGGATAGAAATAGAAAAGCAAGTTCACATAAATAACGTGTAATTGACAAATTTGGCAAAAACGTGTTGTTAGTCGATGCGTGAGCTGATAAGATCAACTGCTTTCAACAATCCGATACACAACACAAGTTGCATAGTTACATTTAAAAGTCCGTTATTACTAACTATTCCCTACTAGACCCTTCACACAAGTGACACAACCCCATTTATACTTTATGTTCTTACAAGGGAATAAAAAGCAACTTATGACATATTCATGAAAAAAAAAAAATACTTTCAATTAAAATCTCCAATTTGTGTAAAACAGAAGTATCACTAGGGTTGTACGCATGCTTATTAATGTATTTTTGCTCGTGCGGTTTATTGGTTTCCGGTCATCTGAACAAGGGTCGGGCAGACATTGATAAATGTAGTCTCGAAATACGATGGTCTCACATTTATTGATTTTTTCTAAGTTAATCGCTTTTACATATCATCACGCCATAATTTGGTTTCTTTGTGTAGCCTAAGCTCTTTTGTTTGAGGTTTCAATGGCAAGGTTGTGGTCGATTTTTCACCTGTATCTATGCTCTATATCGGTTTCAATGACTGTTTGGATCATCCACATGACCACATCGATATAAGAGTCGTTTAATGAAGAAACAAAATGCTTTTAGGGTTATAGTAGTTGTTTAAATATGGTATAGTTTGTTATAGCTGTTTTTTCAAAACGATCGGTAAAACATTATTATCCTTAATTTCTTATCATCTTGATGGTTTTCCTTGAAAGAAAACACAAATAACCAACATGCACAACTTTCAGAATTTCAAGGATTGCATTCCACAACTAAACCATAGCCCAAGGTGTCCAATATAAAATCATAAATTCACACAATAGACATGCCTGCGTCACACAATATCCATAAAATCACAAATTCACAAATTCATACAATATCCATAAAATCTGTCTGTTTATTAGGGTAATACTATTTGCACCATCTACTCTTCCTACTCCTGTTATCCGTTTTATTAACATCATGAAACAATTTTTATAGCTTTTTATTTTATATCTTTTGTTTTTTACTAACTTTGACTTGTTATACTTTATATTTTATATTTTGTATTTTTTTTAGCAGTTTTACTCTTAACAGGTGAAAATTGTTTTTATTTATAGATTTATGCTCTATATTTTTTGTGTTTTAGTACTTTTGACTTGTCAAACATTTTATTTCTGTTCCGTTCTGTATTTTTTATTTTCCATTCTAACAAAAACAAAATTGTAAAAAAATAAATAAAAAAAATTAAAAAAGATATCACAATCATTTTAAAAAGTTACCCTTTATCCCGTATGAAAAACAGCATATATTCACAAGTCTTAAAAGGAATTTACACTTATACCCCTCACACTTCCAGATTATTACAATAACCGCCATTGAAACCCTTCGTCTCTAAGCTATTCTTATTCCAATTCAATTAACTAATTAAGTCCAATTTATTATTATAAAAAAATTAAGAAATACATGATCAAAGCAGGCATATGTGTTGATAAAGTATAATATGATTGATTGATTTTGACATGAAGACATGTCATTTTATCCATTGACAAGTTTCCAGATCGGGTATGTATTTTTTTTTTTTTTTAACTTTTAAACTACTTATTTAACTTTGTTTTAAGATTTGTTGTGTTTAGTAAAGAGGTCAGTTTTAATGTCGGACTTCTTGTTTTTTAGAACATAATATGAACTTGGATTTAAATAATTTTTATATATATTTGTGAAGTTACGTGTTGTTAATTATGGAAATCACAGTTTTTTTATATATTTTTTGGAATGCTTATATTTGTGAAGTTTGAAATAAGCAGTTATATCAAAGAAGCACTCTGGAATAATCTGCTACAGTAGAATCGGAAAAATGCATTAAGTAGTCCATCTTAAATAAGCAGATTTGTCTGCCTTATTTATGAAATAAAGCAGATAAGCAGAAAAAAATAAGCAGTGGCAATCAACATCCGACATAATGGTTGTGCTTTTTTTTCCTTGACAGAGATTTGCAGTCTTATCTTTCAGATCTTACTCTATATTTGGCGCCCGATACCAAGACTTTCTATGTATTGGTGGAATACCGGCCATGGCTCGAAGATTTGCCATCGCGCCCTGCGCATCTATGGCAGCTAATGGTTACCAAGGTATATTTTTTTTTGTCATCTTAACTATCATAAGATGTTATGTTTAGATTTGTAATTATATCGTTGATTATGTTTTCAGTCGAGGATGTCTCCTTTTGCCAACACTAGAGGGCGAAAGGGGAAGAACGAGGCTAGAGAGTTTGTCGACAAGAAAGACAGCTCTAAAGGTTTAAGCAAGTCTCAAAATTTGAAAAAATGGTTCTCGGTTGTTGATGCTGCAACATTGTCCAAAAAGAGGGCGTTGTTACCTGTGAAGAAACTTAGGACTTCGTTGCTAGCTAATAGCAAATTGCATAGAACTTTGTTTGGGTTTATTGTGTTTCGAGTGGCGTGGAAAGATGTTCGTGGTATGAATTACTTGAATGAGCTTCAGGTAGTTACCGCCTTATGTCTTGTATATAGATTGTGTTTTTTTGGTGGCTTAATGTCTAATTGAGGGTTGATTCTATTGGCAGACTGATACGTCTCTTGCAATTGAGGCTAAATACATGAACAGATGGGAGTTTGATAGCATAGCTCAAGCAGCAAGATGCATAACTACATGGTTTCCGGGCACATCACACGAACGATGTCTTTTGGAAGAGCATCTCAACTCTATGCTAGGTACGCACCTATGACATCCGGGTACTATTGCTTTTCGTAAATATATAGGATGTTGGAGATGCCATTTTAACTCACTTACGTACACTGCTACACACATCGTTAACCTTTCATCTCCTTTGCACGTAAGTTTGCTTTGTTTGAGAGGTTTCATACACTATCAAGTATCGAGTCACAGGTTAGTTTGTAGCTTCATTAGCATGAATTCAACAATATAGACAGAGAAGGCAGTTGGGCGGCAAAGATAAATTATTTCAGTTATATTCTCTACCTTGGTTGGTTTTTAATGGGTCAAACAACTACTATATTTGCCAATCCTGAATGTACACATTTCATGCCTATGTGTTTATGTAGATATCTTGGTGCTCTCGAAGAATTATAGCCAGAAAAAAGGTTTTGATTGTTTGATATGGATAAAAAGCTGAGAATAATTTCCTTGATCTTATTAGGGCGTAAGTACTTTAAGCAAATGACTTGATGTCTAGAAGGGTCTTGACTCTTGAGCTCCTTGAAAGAGGTTTTAATACTTTTAACTAAGTTGCAAGCGTATTAAGACTAAATTGGGTGACTATGAGATGCATAGGAGTCGTTTATGTATGCCAAGTCCTGTTGTTGATCTAATCTTTCTAGGAAATATTTGTGCATGTAATTATGTAAATATGAGGTCTGACACATGACCTTTTGTGCCTTATTGGTGTGAGTCTTGCATGGACCATTCGAGAAAGAAAGTGTTTCTACTCTAAGATTCGTTTATCTGATTGATAGAACCTGTTTATCTATCGCATGCCAACCTCTTGACCTTAAGCTTAATCTTCTTCTTCTTCTTTTTTTTTTTTTTTTTAATTATTATTATTATTATTTTTCTTTTTCTCTCTCGCCTTGTTTACTTGTTTTACAAATATACCTAGCAATCATCAATTAGCAGGTTTCACCTTTCCCATTAGTATCTATAGTAAGTGGTAATTTTGTTACATATAATATCGCTTCCAAATCAGCTTACCATTTTTTTTGGGACCTCTGCAGGAGACGTGTTCCATGATGCCCCTAAAGAGTTTCCAGACCACCAAAATACAAATCATGATGAAAATACCTCGATTACCGGTGTACAGAAGGAGAATGAATCTCCCTGCACTCCTCGTTGCAATTTTGGGGATATACTAGAAACTTTAGTACACCAAACAAATTGTAAAACAGATACAGTACATACACCTCCACCTGCTGGACCCTATAAAAGAAGAAAACTAACGAGTCCGACAGCACTTGATATCAAGCCCAATTTTTATGCCGAAGTAGCTCATGGTGGGTCCTTTTCCACACCAACTGACTCCTCTTATGCAAGTGAGTGTGATGAAACAGCTGAAGCTACCGAATACAGGGATGTGTTGCTTATATTCCGTTTCAATGATCATGACCTCCCTTTTAAATTACAAAAGATAATAGTATCTGATTTGCGATTACTTACTTTATTAGAAGCTGGACTTCCGTCATGGGTGATTTTTTGTCAGTCTTACCCTGTATTTTGTCATATTTATCGTCCATGGATGGCTCTTCTTGCAAGAGTTCTATATGTGATAATTTCCATTGTTACGGTGGTCATTGGTTTCTATGATCTGTACAAAAACGTCCCCGTCCTTAAAGCAACTGCTTCTCGGTTATGCGGGCCACTTTTCGATTGGATAGAAACCTGGGAGATGGTATCGAGAATCAAGTATTTGGGAACTATGTTGTTTTTGCATAATTCTGAGAAGGCTATCATGTGGTTCTTGATGATGACTCGAACTGTTCGATCATTTTTTTCGATTATCACTCAGCCGTTAGCTGGACCGTTTGTTGAATTTTTGGAAGTTCTTTATCCAGTTTGGAACTTAGTTGTCGAAACGGGACAATATCTGTGCTCGTTTGTTTGGATTCTAATGGAAACTTCATGGGATATAGCTGAGAATCTGTTTGAAGTCGTCCTGCTTCCTGTCTGGTTTCTCTTGTCATTTATTTGGATGATTGGTAAGTTGATTATATTTGGTGAGGTTAATTTACTATTTGATTAGTATATCTTATGCATTTTTCTAATATTATTGCAGTAAAAAGTGTTTTGTACCCGGTAATTTGGTGCCTTTGGGGGATACTCTATGTTCCGATTGGTCTCATACTTGGTTTATCCAATTTTGTGGGATTTGTTTATAATGAAATATATGATTTGGCTAGAGACATATGGATGTTTATGAGTGGTATCTTCAAGTTAGCTTCAAGTGCTGAGGCAACAGTGCATACATATGAGGTTTCTATGTGGCGGTCTCTTTGGAATGACCTCTTCTCACAGGTGATTGGAACCCCAACTTCCAAATTTTGCTTATAAACTTATGGATGAGTGAATCCAGGTTGTGTTTTATTTTATGGCTCACATAAAAAAAGTTGACTTAAGGGGAACGGATCAAATTGATCGAACGGGTTGAAAGTCTCCCCCCGGTATACTTTTAATGCATATAATCTTTGGATCATTTTGTTCGAAAGTTAAAATTATTATTGCAATCATAATTAGCAAACTCAATTTTACAAAGTATACACAACAAATAGAAAAAAGAAAGTGTCTGGGGGCATTTTAATGAGATTTTCAACCCGCACAAATGACCAGATTTGACCCATGACCCAGGCGGCACAATTTGCCATTCGTAATCTTTTCTTTTCAGGCCTTATATGCAGTTCCTGTGCTAACAAAATCTCTTTCGTATTCTAGATTTTCCGTGCTGTTCGGAGTATTTTACACGGGTTTGTTGCATTCTTTACAGCTTGTAATAGACACCGATTAAGGTTAGTTGGGTTATTCATACCGAATATAACATTCTTCTGCAGTTCTCTGAACCTTATATAGTCAAACTGAATGTTCAATTTCCTGGAATTTGCAGCATATATAATCATTTACAGGAGCTCATTCGAACAGTAAATCAGCCATCCCAGAGGTCAGAGTCTTTGAATCCTAGCCATGAATCACAGCCATCGAAATCTAGCCGTATATCACAGAGATCTGGAAGTCGGATACCGGTAAGTTTCTAGTATTCACTTGGCCCGGCACACAAAATAGTTTTAGACGGGTAAGGGTTGGATCTAACTGGGTTCGATTGGTAAGCGCGGTGATGATCTAATACATGTTTAACATAAAGAAGTTTTAGAAAGTTCAACCCGTAATCCGATTACAACCTGTTAATAATAACAGCTCGCTTTACCCACCAGTGCGTTTTACCCATTTAGGTCGTGTCCAGATTAGGGCTGGTATTATTTGTACAGTTAACTGAACGGGCTGTTAATAACCTAATTGTTCTCGGCATCAGTTGATCCATTCATACATCTTCCAGTATAGAGATTAGAGACTCATCTTATAGTTGTCGTGTTGACCCTTGAAACAATAAAATATTAAATAGTCGGGTAATGTGATATACCTCATATTGAACCCTTGTCTAGAGTTTTGAGTTAAGCATTCACTAAATGTTTTACAGGAAGAAGTCGGGGAACAAAAGCTGCGGTCCAGAAGAAGCCTGAAGACGTAGAACTATGTTCATTTGTGAAGCATATAAAGTATATAGATTAAATACTCACTAACCAGCTCGGAGCCGTATAGAAGAAATAGTTATATATTGTCAATAGTTGTATTATGCTCATAGCTTTAGGTAGATGTTTATTGTTAATGTGTGTTGTTGTCTTTGCTTTTCGTATTACAAGCGGAATGAATTAAATTTTTTCTTTTGAGATGTAAATAACGTAAAGCCAATAGTTATGTACATGATTCAAATTGCTAAAAAGTTGAAGGAATTGTGTTTCTATGTCGGATTGCTTTTCTGCTCTAACAGTGAAAGGGGGTGATTTGTGCGTTCCGTTTTCACATTGTAGGATTCATTGTTGCTTGTTTTTGGTAGCCAATTTGCAACTTTCCAAGTGTGTTGGATTCTTCAAGTTTTTGAGTTGCGACGCTTTTTGATATGGACCAAGATCCTTTAAAGTTCATTTTTCAACATGATAGGTCATGTCATTGTTATTATGTTACGAATTTAAGTAAAATAAAGGTTCCACGTTAAAGGGTGTGTTTCTTTTTTAGTTATGTGAAAGAATAATGGACCCACTAACTATATGTCTCTTAATTGGGATGACACTATAATTTAAGTTCTCATGAATATAGACTAAATAAGAAAAATAGTGGGTACCATTTAAAAAAAAAATACTATTAAATTAATGAGTCCCACTATTCTTTCCATAGTTCCATGTAACTAAAAAAGAAACACACCGTAAAAGTCTCAATTTTGCCCCTAGTAAGGGATCCTAATCCTCCTATTTTCGTGTCGCGTCGCCTTTCTCTCCAAATGACCTTCGCGCGATTGGGTACCTAACAAGAACGACCTACACTACAAAAAAAAATGCGCTACACAAAATACCTTTTATATTTAATTAACTACAAAAAAAAAAAAAAAAAAAAAAAAAATGAAGTCGATCACAGAAGCGACCCTAATCTCTTAAACAAACCAATCGCCTGATTTGCCACAGTAAGGGGATCGACTTCAAATCGATCGCTAAAGTCGATCGTGATTGTCTACTGGGGCAGCCTTAGAGGATGTTAATCTTTATGAAATTCACTCTAGTCCTATTTATCTGCTTAATGTCTTTTTCCCCGAGTTCCTTTAAGACACTTGGTATGGGATGATTCTTTGAGAGAATTCGCGTGATTCAACATACATAATCCAAATCATGTAACAAAATACTACTTCATACATCATATTCATACCGTCTCACGGGATGACCTGGATGAGAAAGAATTAGTGATTGATAGTTTGATACTATATGTTACGATTTTTACGTCTCAATATCTCACAAAGTTCAACATATAAGCCCAACTGAGGTTCTATTCTAAAACCAATTGGTGCAAGCATTTTGATTTTATAGTTCTATCGATGTGAGATTGGGTTTGCACACCCAACAATCCTCCCCTCAAACCCAAACCACGGGGTCAAACCGAGAGAACACCATCCACATCATTACTGGGCCCAAACGTAGCTTTGATATCATTTGTTAGGATTTTTATGACCCAACATCTCACCAAGTCCAACATATAAGCCCAACTGAGGTTTCATTCTAAAATCAGTTAGTGATAGAAATAGTAGCTCACCAAACTTATATGTTAACTTTGAGATTATAGTTCTATTGATGTGGAATTGAGTTTGCACACCCAACAATATACGTCTTAATTTTATGTGGGTACGAGGATAAATTAAAGTAGCACTATAAGAGGATATAACATTATTGTTTGAGACTTTGAGTAATCGTAATTATCTTCTTCAGTGTCATGAATGCCGGTTATCTCAACCTATTTTATCTTGTTAAGATTTCAAAACTCACTCAAGCATACACCAAAATACAAAGCACAAACTATATTACATTGTTACTTTAGATAAAAACTTTCAAACATGAGAATGGCTTTTTCGACATTGGTGTACGACAACCCTATTATGCCGAAATGGAGATATCGAGGAGGTAACATATTAAAAGTAAGAAAATATCTTACTACATGTTCTTACTTATCCTCTTGTATAGGGTGGAAATGAGTCGATCCGAAATCGAGCTGTCGAAGCTGAAATTCTACTGCGTTTAAGATTAAATTTTAATTTCGAATTGACACGTGATATGTTATATAATCTCGGGCTGCTCGCTTATATGATTTGGCAAAGAAAACTTAAAACTTGGCTCGAGTCGAGCTCTGATCGTAATATATCTTTATTTAAGCTCGTTAATAAGCTCGAAACAGCTCAGATATATCGCTTAATACTTAAAATATCATAATGTCGTTTAAGCCCACGGCGCAAACGAGCTTTGCACGTAAATCTCTGACTCGAGCTCGATTAATAAACCAGTCGCAACTTAAGCTCGAGCTTGGGTCTCGAGCTCGTTTATCTTCTACCATTCGAAATTTTTATCGATCCGATCTCGAAATTTTCACGGAAGAACTCCTACCATTTACACCTCTACTCTCAGATTTAAGATGGTGACAAGTGTTAAAATAAATGACAAATATAAAAAATAAAAATAATAATAATAATAGATTATATTTGTCAATTTTTATACGAAGTAAGAAGATGGTTAAAAAAATGTAATAAGAATGAATGACAATAATCTGAAAAAGAAAGAATAAGACTGATGTACATATTAAATTCCAAATATATTGAAAGTATTTTCCTACGTTGAAAAATAAATGCATTTGTTTACATTTTCCAAAAACGTATACAATTTTGCATATATAATATAAAGGGCAAATGATTAAAAAAAGTGTCATAATTATTACTATTTGTTTTTGTGGGTAGCGAATTTTTTTTTTTATTAGGATTGTTTTTGAATATTCTTTTGCAGGGGTCGACATTTTCGCCTCTTCAAAAAAAAAAAAAAAATCTATTAGCTAAAAAGGGCAAAAATGTCTAAAAATTTCACAAAATACCCTAAAAAGAATGAATTTGAAAGAAAAGTACCCACAAAAACAAAAAAAATTGTTCACTACCCACAAAAATAAATAATAACAAGTATAATACTTTTTTCAATCATTTAACCTGTAATAAAACATCTAACAAGTATGACACTAAAACATACATGTCTGAAATACCAATTTCATACGGAACAAATGAAATTAATCCACACCACTATCTTTTCCATTGTCATCAATAAATACATAACTATAATCTTACTACCTATTTATAACTACACCATTCAATACATCTAACCCAACAAACTTCACAAAATTTATACACAATGTCTCTTTACATGATCCGACAACTTTCTGAAACTAAATTTAACTTTAGCAAGTCATCCAACGGCCCTGATTAAACCATCATCATCCTTATTACACACTCATCGAGTCACAAATTAGTACCAACACTTTTCCATTTTTCACTCTCCATTTTCCCACAAAAAATGTCACCACTTTCACTCTTCTTGCTACTTGCCATTTTCACACTCGCAGGTATACATCTTTTCATATGTTAAGTAGTGTTCGGGTCAGCTTACTGACACTAAGCTGATCCGAACACTACTGCATTGTTTATTTTTTTCTATTTGTAACTTTTATGCTTGTTTGCATTTGCAGATGCTGGTTCAATTGGAGTGAACTATGGTCGAGTTGCTAACAACCTTCCATCACCAAATAAGGTTGTTAACCTTCTTAAATCCCAGGGTATCAACCGGGTCAAAGTCTATGACACTGACCCGGTTGTACTAAAATCTTTATCTGGGTCCAACATTAAGGTAACGGTGGACCTTCCTAATGGCTTCTCCGTTCTGTCGCAAGAAAACAATCATTTGCGATAAACTGGGTGGACCGCATATTGTTGCGGTCCACCCATACACTAAATCGAAGCCATTGCCGTAGGCAATGAAGTCTTCGTAGACCCGGATAATACAACCTCATTTTTAGTACCCGCCATGAAAACATTCATCAAGCACTTGTTAAATTTAACCTACATTCCGATATTAAAATATCGTCACCCGTTGCATTAAGTGCTTTACAAAACTCGTACCGGCATCAGCCGGATCTTTCCGACCGAGTTAGCCGAAACCGTTTTTAAGCCCATGTTTGATTTTTACGCGAAACCAAGTCATACCTAATGGTTAACGCGTACCCGTTTTTCGCGTACGAGTCAAACTCGACGTCATTTCGCTCGACTACGCCCTTTTCGTGAGAACCCGGGCGTAGTCGACGCGGGTAACGGGTTACGTTACTTTAGTCTATTTGACGCACAAATAGATGCGGTTTTCGCCGCAATGTCTAGATTAAACTTTGATGATATTCCATTAGTTGTGACCGAAACTGGATGGCCTTCTAAAGGCGACAATAACGAAATAGGAGCTAGTGTCGAAAATGCAGCCGCGTACAATGGAAATTTAGTTAAACGTATCTTAACGGGTAGCGGGACCCTCTCCGTCCTAATGCGGACTTAAAGTCTTTCTGTTCGCGTTATTTAACGAGAACAGCAAAGACGGCCAGAGTCCGAGAGAAACTATGGACTCTTTTATCCAAACCAAGAAAAAGTCTATAGCATTCCCTTTACGGTCGATGACCTAAAGGAATACCGTGACAAACAATCGCCCGCAACAGGAGGTGACATTGCGGGCGGTCAAGTCCGGGTTTCTTCCACTCCTCCTGTAAGAAGGTCAGGGTCGGGTTTCGTGTCAGGTCAGAGTTGGTGCGTGGCGAGTGAAGTGGGGAAAGAGAGGCTGCAAGCGGCTCTAGATTACGCGTGTGGGGAAGGGGGGGCTGATTGCCGTTCGATCCAACCGGGTTCGACGTGTTACGATCCTAACACGTTAGAAGCACACGCGTCGTATGCTTTTAATAGCTATTATCAAAAGAATGGAAGAGCAGGTGGTTCGTGTTATTTTGGTGGGGCTGCTCATACTGTTAATCAACTACCTAGTACGTATTCTCTCATTTTCTCTCATTCGTATATCATCAACATTTTAATAAATTTAATGAATATTGAGCATAGACTAAACACTTTTGATATTGAGTTTTAATAAGGTAATGCATAATAGTTAGTACTTAGTAGGGTTGGCAATATTTAACCTGATTTGAAACTTGAAACATTACAAGAAATTAATAGAAACAAATGCGAAAAACTGGGGTCTAAAAGGGTAACAGGTGCTACTTATTTAACCTGTTTATGTAAATAGGTCGTATACGACTTTTAGAAAATTTGAATATATAATGCGCTAAGCAGGTTAACCTACCTTGCCTACTTGTTTAGTATGTCAATCTATTAAGAAAAGTAGGTTATTGGTCCGTGTTTGGATTCTTTGTTAACGGATTAAATTTGAAACAATTGACTATATGAGCGTTGATTGACATGACTAACTGATATGGCTAATTATATGTTTAAACATATGTATCTGCTAATGATAATACTCACCCACATGAACCTACTTCTTTACAAACTTAGAGCATGTTTGGTAGAGGGTTATGAGAAGTAAGGAATGAGAAAGATAATGAAAAAATGTGTTTGGTAGAGTATAATGCAATGACCTATTATCCAATAGCGAGTAATGGGCCATTACCTAACAAATTAGAATGAATATTTTTCTTTCCTTTTCCCTTTCCCCAGCATTATCATCGTCTTTCCTTTTCCTTTCCCGAATTAAACCAACCACACCCTTATAGTTTATTGACACATATATTTAGTCACATATTTATATCTTATCATTTTCTTTACCCTAATTATGTTTTACAAAGTTGTATTCGGTTGATTACTTTTACGTTGTCAACCCAAAAAATTCCAACCCGACTAGAAATACGACAATGCCACCGCTGCTATTTAGTTCTAAACTGGTTAGCACATGCATAAGAGTCCAAATTATTTGCATGTGCTTGACAATCTAACCCACATAAGGTTGCATTTTATAAAGTAAACAAGGTTTAAACAGAATAAACATAAAAGTAGTACAATGTTAAACAATTTATTTTGGTAATTTTGAGAGCATAGAAGACAGTGAATGTTTTGGAATTACTACTAGAACTAGATAGTCAGCATTGGCTAAAGTGTGCACCTGGTGGTGCTGGTGCTTTGAGGGTTGGCCTTGTCTGACATGCTGGTGCTGTGGACCATATTTTATACATAAAGTTGTACTATGAGATGCTCTTTTCTTTAGATTATGGGCCTATTTAGTTCTTCCCAATACATATGTATATTCAATCAGTCATACTTTAGTACATTATTGCTAGTCAAAATGTGAATGCATGAAGAATGCATGAGGAGTTGAGGACCTTGCTAGGAAGAAAAAAAAAAATTAAGTCCCTTCACACCAAAGTACATTTTTTCCTTGCACAAATTGCAATCTTACTTGGTTTTTTATCCTTGATAAGAGACTTAAAAGGTTTTGAAGGGGTCATCTGATACAATATTAAGAATCACAAACAAATACTAAAATCGACTAGGTCCTGGTTGCATGATTGATAATTTGGTTTCTCTTGTATTCTAGTAGCAATCTACTCCAAATTAAGAACTTATTATGTGTGAAAAGTGGTCAAGATTTTGAACACATAAGTCATCAAATCATTATAAAGAAAGATTATAACCACAAAGAACACATTAGCACATGGTTTAGCCTTTGCTTTTTTATTTTTTACCCAATGTAGTGGAGCTTCAATGATTTAACTTTATCTTTTTGTAATTGTTTTGCAGAATTTGGAAAATGTGACTTCCCCAATGGATACTAAAAAGGTGATCAAGTGGTTCAAGAGATGTTACTAGTAGTCATTGTAGATTATTTAGCTTATCTAGTTTTACTTGGTTATAATAGTGATGAATAACTTAATTAGTTCATTTTGGAAATGGTCATTCTATAATTAACATCATTATTTCGACTTCATTTCGAGTTTATAGTTTAGATATTGTCATTGTGATCAGAAATGTGTTATCGAAGATCGACTGCGAACATGTTACAAACAGCCATTCATACTTACAACTTGCTAATGTTAGTCAATCTAATAAGGATACAATTATTTAGAACAAGAGAGTTGGATACCAACAAAAAGTTGAATTGGTGATTAATAAAGAGGATGATACCTACAAAAGAGTAAAACTAAAGTTGGTCCCATGAATAAAGTTGAGAGAAATGGTCAACTTGTTTGCACTCCTGCTGTTAAAGTTGCATAATTGATACTCTTTTTAAGATTTTTTTATTTGTTTTCCGATTTGATATTCATGAACTGACTAATTCCAACGCGACTACCTTTTGCGTAGTCAGGAATTGGCAGCGAGCGAACCCAGTACGCAAGAGGATTAATATGTAGCTATAGTTATGTGTAAAAGAGTAACAAATGAAGTTAAAAGTTTTGTGCTTGATAACCAGCTTATTCAAAGTCAGATAAAATCATCAAGCTTTTCTGCAGATTACTTAAGTTAACCAGTTTTCAGATGCTAAGTTTGTCCAACATTCTATACGATCAAAGCTCCAAAATTGACACATTAGTAACCGGATTATCTTATTAATCTTTTTTAACATTGTTGGCTCTCTAAGGTTTAGTATTCCCTTTAACACCTCCACAACAAAACACACGAAACACTCCCTCACCAGTTGTGTGTACACCGATTGCTCTATATTTTGGCTCCACCACCCGTGAAACGATTTTATGTAACAAAGCCTTCATGGTTCACGCGTAAAAGTCCCTTTTTTAGCATAGGATCCTTGAATACTTGCATTGCAGATTACATTACCTAACAAAAAATGTCATCCACATCTTCCTCTTCAGTTTTTACTGGAATATTTGTTGACTTGTGGTTATGATGGATGAATGAATGAATATACACACACTGACACATACATGTATTATTCACTCACGGAATAGATTCCCCTTGCCCCCAGCCAACATAAACTCCAAAATTCCATTATTTGTTACTGTGCTCACCCACAAGGCCACAGCTATTGTCAACACATTATTTGATAGCTAACAACAAAAATGAAATGCATAAGTGCTAGTCTGCTACCCATTTGAACAGTCAATACATTATCTGATAACTAACAACAAAAATGCAATGCAGAAGTATCACCCATTTGAAGAATACTACTTTGTTGGTCAAAGGTTAAACCCCAAAGACTCGAATATACAAATTATCCTGTTTTTAACCGCAAGTTTTATCAACTGAAAAATAGAAAATCGATACTAGATTGCTTGAAATATGGCATATAAACATGATATTGAATGAATACAAACATGTGAGCTTAAACTAACTCAGAAATATCGCTAACAGCCTATTTTTCTTTTGATTGCTACGTAATTGCATGCACGTTTTGACTGTTCTTGAAAGAAAAGTATTTGCAAACACGCCTGCAATGAGATTCGTTCATATTTACGCACATATACCCCACACATATGCTTACCATAGTTCTTCCGAAAAGTAGTCTCTACACTCGGGTGGAAATGATTATCTACATCCTACATCCCTAATACCCGTTTCATGGGTTTGAGTATTGCATACCGTTCTGGAATTGGGGAATGAAATTTGTTTGCTGATGGCACATTTGATATTTCTGGTATAACAAAGTATATTAACAAACCTTCAACATAGTTGAGGGCTGACGAGATACATATACAAATAGATACAAATGCTTCCATCAACTATAATTCAATTATAAGATAGTGGATCAATACCATCTACAAGACATTTATGCCATCTATGCACTTGAAGCTTCATCTAAACCACGCAAACTAAAGCTTAAATCACATCTAAGATTAAGCTTCACACACAGAGCCCAAGTTCTATGAACCAAACAGAAAAACTTAGCTTAATTGTTATGGTTTCTAGCTAACTGAAGAAGCCACACCACGCACGGAAGAGCGACCTTTCTAAACATCTGATAGACAGCGTTAAGGTAAAAGTATATTTGTAACTTGGTTAAAAGTGCATATATCTTCAAAAGTATACATATATAAGCTAACACTTGGCAAGCCATTTACATAAAAAGTGCTTCCTTTTTTTAAGCAAGACAAGAAGTCAATAAGCAATAAAACTAAAGTAATCTCAAACACTCCTGTTTGTTTATTTTTCCACAGGTTCACTGTCTGTACATGATAAATGTTCATGTTATTGTTTAGATCAAGTTCTTTTGGATATTATATTGGTTACCTAGCACGAAAAACATGTAACTTAGCAAGTGTGATGTTACTTGTCACAAGTCTATGCATGTGAAATGTTGTGATCTTGTTGATTCCAGACTTGTTCATGTAACAAAATGAACCAGCAAAAGCATTTTCATTAACATACACGAGACACAAAATAAACTTGTACTGTGACAAGCAGGGATGATAGATATTGCAAGTCGATAACTAAAATATAAAATTCAAAATTTCTCAAGATATCACTGAAGAAACAAGATGATAAGTCACAAAACTATTCGTTTACCCAATATCCCTAGTTCATTCTCCTGATGAGCTCGTTGATGTAATCTTCACGGTTTCCAGCATCTCCACCTTCAACATAGTGGTTCCTCTTCTTCTTCATGCCACCCAAAGGTGCCTTCAACTTAAATGGCCACAAGAAGTTGTTGGCCTCCTTGAAATGAGGTCCAGCGGTCAAGATCTCGTGGATAAGATCTTCAACACAGATCAACCCAAATTTACCAAGAGCCTGCAGTCCAAAACATAAGCAAATCATCATTACATCATTCATCAGTAAATATCAAGGTTAAGAAGAATAGTTTCAAAAACCAAACACATTCCTGTGAATAGAACTCGACTGAAGGTTTACATCGACAGTAATAAACTTTAGTAAAATAAAAAAAGAAAGAAAAGGAACATACTTGTTCAACAATGGAGTTGTCCGTTAATGGAATTCTTTGTTTGTTGAGCTTGCCGTATCCCCTCTTGTAGATCAACTCTTTGACGCTCTTCAAGTTAGGGTACCTGTGGAGTAAAATGTATTCAGTAAAACTATAGAGAGCAGTAGCGGCTAGATGTACAAACCATTTGTGAAGACATGTACCCGTATGTAACATATGGTTCCACCCTGTGTAGCATGTTCAATGTTGCTTTGTTGACTTTCAAGAAGACACCATTGAAGATCTGTGTAGCAGTAACATATGTATCAAGCACGTATGCAGAAATAGCATAACAACAAAAAAGAAGGTATAGCTTTAATAAACTTTTGACAAGACCCACTAATCCACTATATGTGTCACATCTTCACTAGACTGCTTAAAAGATCAGTATAGTATTCGTTTTTTGCAATATGTGAGATACGTTGATGTTTAACTTGACTTACAATTGCAAACAAAGTTTTTCGACTATACCGTTACAAATATTGACCTTCAAACATATAAAATATAACGAACTTGACCAAACTTAACCTCTACTAAAACACATGAGAGCTACATGAATTGACAATCAAATTGATCAACATGGTTCACTCCAGTTACGATGGCAAGTCAGACAAAACCAATCGTCTAACTTTGGAAAAACTATATTTTGCAATTTTAAGAAGAATAAGAGGATACGTATATCTAGAATTCAATGGTCAACATTTCTCAGTACAAAATAAAACACTGTCAAACTAGACTACAAAAAGCATATGAGTTTGAAGTATGAAAAATCACCTGTCTCAAACGTAAAAGCTGCAAGATCTTCTTTGACTTTGGGTCCATTGCATTGATACTGACAATTTCACACAGGATTCATGAGAATACGAACTAATATCATATATAGTTATAAGTCAAACTAGCAAATACTTACCCACGGATACGGATGATGAACAACATCTTAGCTTCAGGGTTCACATAGAATCCACCTTTCAACCTTGCTTCACGCTTCAACTGAATCAACTCCTTTTGCTGCATTTAAACCACAACAATAGAACGTCATCAATCAAAATAACCAAAATAACGACCCGTAAATAAAACACACCAAAAACGATCATACCTGATTCTCATACTCCTTGGTGTATTGTTTAGCCCTATTGAAGATCAACTTCCTGTTAGCAGCATTCTTCTTCTTCAAAAGCTCACCCTCTTGCTTCTTCGCCAAAGCCCATTCCTCGCTTCTCTTTTGCTTCTTCAATACGGATTCAGGAACCAGTTGTCCTGCCTTGGCGCCTTCAACCATTTCTTCACACTATAACGTATATGTATTGTTAAAGCCAATATACGAGATAATTCATCCATTGCAATCAAAAATCACAAAATACCTAACACGAAATTTCAATGCAAACTCTACAAATACAATGGCTCTATTATCAAAGTGCAACAAAACATAACACATTTTATTTTTCTTGTCCCAAAGTGCACTGAAAACTAGTTTACTAGATACCATTTTACCGATTACAAATTTAAATTACTTGTACATCAAAATTTTGATTTTTCTAGCATTGTATGCAACATACTTAAAAGATGTTTACGGGTGTTTGTGTTTGCTTATTTAACAGCGTATTGTAAATCTAATAAACCCATAAGTTCATTTTATAATGGCTTATGAGCTTTATAGCTTATATAAATTCATAAGGCATAAAAATGAGCTTATTAGGTTATCAGACTTTCAATAAGCTCATAAGCCAATCTAATAAGCTAAAACAAACACAAACTTGTGAATATTGTGCTACGCAAAAATAATAATCAGATAATCTAGTCCAAACGCAATCCCAAACACCCTCTTACATTGATATCTAATTCCAATGTAAATAATCAGCCGGATGAAAACTGGCCCAGTTTATAAAAAACACATCAAGATACCAACAATGGCCCTATTATCAAAGCGTAACCGATCGCAACAATACGTAGCACATTTTATTTTTCTTGTACCATAGTGCACTGAAAACTAGTTTACTACATACCCAATTTACCGACTGGCGACTACAAAATTAAATTAGTTCTACATCAAAATTTTGAATTTTTCTAACATTGTATGCAACATACTTAAAAAGATGTTTACGGGGTGTTTGTCTTTGCTTATTTAACGAGTGTATTGTAAATTTAATAAACCCATAAGCTCATTTTTAATGGCTTATGAGCTTATAGCTTATATAAGTTCACAAGCCATAAAAATGAGCTTATTAGGTTAGCAAAGTTTCAATAAGCTCATAAGGCCATCTAATAAGCTAAAACAAACACCCCCTTAAAAACTGCAGATGCTGAAGGATGTGTAATAATGAGATAATCTAGTCCAAAACGCAATCTCAAACACCCACTTACATTGATATCTAATTCTACTGTAAATAATCAGCTGGATGAAAAATGGCCCAGTTTAGAAAAAGCACATCAAGATACCAACAAAAACTCTATATAACTTAAACTCCATATATCTTATTAACAATATTTTAGGATAATAATAAAACATAGCATAAAAAGAGAAAGAGAAACTTACGGTGATGAGATTACGGCGGCGGCGTGTGTTGTAACAAAGGTTTGAAAAGAAATGAGAATTAGGGTTTTGTAGGCTGATGAAATTTTAATGGGCCTTTGGGGTCAAAACTTTTGTGGTCTAGTGAGCCCAATTAATAAGTTATTTCCATGTCATTACAGCTTATTTAAATTTTAAATTAGGGGCGTTTGTTTCGGCTTATATAGTCGGCTTACAACTTATTTGGCTTTGCGCTTTATGTTTCATAAGCTCATTTTTTGTGCTTTATTTTGGAAAACTATATAAGCCGAAACAAACACCCCCTAGCACACCCTGCATTATCTATCTAATCAGATGATATATGATATATTTCTCAAATGACAAATATCTTCAACGAGACTTGAACATACAATCTTTTGATTAGTGGGCGCACTTACAGTGTAAATCGCGATTATATTATGTCCAATGCGACTCTTTTTAAAGACTGCTTTCAAGAGTTGTAACCGAGATTATTAGTGAGTACTTGTATAATACAGTAACGACTCAACATTTGTTGTTTGTAAATAGCAAAGTTTTTTTTTTGTAAAAAGGATGTTTCACTCTGGTAAAATTCATTACACAAAAAACATTGAAGTACAAAAGATGATGGTGACTCCCTCATCTCAGTCCCTTAGGACGCTTACACGCAACACTATATAAGTAAATAGCAAAGTTATACCAATACAAGCTATATCATGTTTAGCATAATCTTTAACTTGGGCATGAGACGTTGTAGCTAATACTGCAAGGGAGCTTAATGTTAAGAGTGTTAGACCAAGGGTAATGGTTGCAGTGATGGACCCAGAAAAATTGAATGTGGGGGGCAAATTTTTTTTTTTTTACGATAGCAACAAAACGCGAAAGAAAAAACTAGAAATGTAATGATAAATCAGTATTTTACTTGGCGTGAAAGATTTATAAAGAACTTTAAAGAGTTAAATGTTGAATTTTAGTATGTGAGTGCAGCGATTTGAGTTTCGATGGTCACTTTCGAAAAAATGTCAAAATTAAATAAAATTACACTAAAATATCAACTTTTTCGCTATTTGGTACCGCCACTTCTTCTTCATGTCTTAGTTCCGTCTCTGCATAATGGTTGTGTAGCTTCAGGAGTTAAGCTTGTTATTAGGGCATGTCCATGTGTGTTCTTGCTACAGCTTGTAGTGCTCACACGTAAAGGAGAAAAAAGAAGAGGGCTAGGTGGTGCGCGTAACACAGAACGAAAAAATTGCGTTAGTGTGAGCGTATTGTGGGGTAATGATATATGTAAATGATAAGAAATGTAGTAACTACTACGGAAGTTTGATGATGACTTCGAATCTTCGATCATCGGAGTGTATGTTGTACCACAGCACCAGCTCCACCCCTTATAGCATAGACAAAACATTAACGTTAACACACATGAAGCGGATTTATTATAATTATGAACATGCAACCATAATTAGTCCAAAAGAGAGTTGATAAACTAGTAAACATGGAAATACATTTATAAACTAGAAAACATAATGGAAAAGTATATTAGGCCTAGATAATACATTTTATTAACAAGCTTAAGATGGTTGTTACAACAATCGAGGTACACATACTACGGAGTACATACACTTAAACACCACAAAAATCTTTAAGAAGGTTTTTGTGATTTCCTACCATTTTCTGTGGTAAAGAAAGTAAAGGAGTTCAACAGGATCAAATGGCTTGAATTTTAGAGGATATTCATCATCCACAAGCTGCTGCTCATCTGGTACTTACACTTCTCAGTTAAGAACAAGAACGATCCAACAGAATATCGTATTTTTTCCCCACCTGGTCCATGACGACTCTATTCGTTTGTGATAGCATCCTATCACTACTCCAAGCCTGTTAAACCACCAAATTACTCGTCACTACAAAGAAACGAGTCGAGTCTACACACTTTCCTAGATATATTTCAAGTTTTTCTCTATAAGTCTTAACATCTTATGTATGTGTCATTCATTAACATTAGAGTTTGACATACAAACGACCCGCTTGTAATGGTAAAAATGCATTAGCATCGACTCGAGAACTTATCAAAGCCTTATTGAAAGAAAGATCTAAACATATACACTAAGAGTAGATTTTTACATTCTTTTTTTCTTTCTAAAAAACGGGTTTTCTTAACACCATTCTTTCAAGTTTTTTCAGGCTAAGCTTCTGGCCTAGGAATGATCGCCCCGACCGATCTTTGAGATATATATTTTGGCCCAAATTGGGATTTCAGGGCTGTTGCGAGCTTAAGCCATTCATCTGCATATGCAATACATTTAGATCTTGGATTAGCCTATTCATTCTTGAAATATGCTAACAAGAAGAACCTTGGATTACACACAAATACTCAAATTGAACTAAGGTTTCTTTCTGTGTGTGTGGTACGTTATCCTAGGTCATTCCTGGATCAATGATCATAACACAAACATACCAAATGTACAAATCCACTATATATGATATATGCAGAACTAATACGTTGTCAGCCATAGGCTACCTTCTACTTATGGAAACAGGGATGTAACAGCAAATATGCGCATGATTAACACTAATCTTGACATATAACAAAGTTTGGCAGGGGATGATAATACCTGAAAATTACACGAGCCCCGGTCGGTCAAAGTTTGCAACTCTCTTTTGGAATCCTTACCACCTTTAAATGACACGAGTAGCATGGCCCAACACACGTCAATGACAACTATACAAGTACTGACAAGGGGCCAATTATTGGCATAAAACATTTAATTCAGCTAGCTAATTGAAAATGAAGTAGATAATAATTAGACGGTGTATGTTAGTCAGTCGGCATAGGAAAGTCCACAGTTCTAATCCGAGGGTTTATAAGAATAGCCACCACTCATGAAAGTTTGTGTTGTACAAGTAATTGATAAAGTTATGCTTCTCTGATGTTCAGAATATTTGTCACTTCTCATAATGGAACATTAAAGTACAGGACTTGATAAAAAAACTTGTAGAAAAGAGTAGATGATACTTGACGAGGAACCTAACATGATTTACAGTTTTACACCTTAGTAAGTCTTTAGTGTAGTCATATTCATCTACAAAGTGTACTGTCAATTTCTACGATATAATTCAAGTCAATACGAATAAACCACCATGTGAAAAGCACATGCAATTATGCTAGCAACAAGAAGAGACAAATAATCCAAAAGGGGCACCAAGTGAAAGGGAATTTCAATAAATAGACCAAGGGAATCTTGTAATCAAGTGATCAGATGATTACAAGTTAGTTTCACTTTATGAACAATAGCATATTCCCCACCTTAACCTTTCAATGTGCTAAAGATACTAAAATAAAGTAAGATAGCGAGAGATCTAACCTCATCTTTTGACTAAGAAGGTGCAACTCGATTCTGTTCGAGTAAGATCAGCACTCCAAACACCTAAAAGGTATTCAAAAAGTATAAATAGAAAGCAAGCACTAACACAAGACCATACAATTCTCCACTTCTCATGTCATGCAATTCAAATTTAGAAAACTTCCATTATCAGAAGTAATATTCCCTTCCTATATGTCTCCGTCACCATCAGTCAAAAGTAGATGCCCCCTAACCACAAGCAGGAGACGTTTTAATATGATGCACATTTTTGTAAGGTAAAAAGATTTAGAAATGATCACTAAGTACTGTTTGGATATTGCTACATCATCATTCCAAGAATTAAAAATAAAATGCTCATATTACTGGAGAGCTGACAACAAACCTGTGACGGTTTCTCTGGATATAGAACCGTAACACTGTTTAGAATATCAGATCAAGCTTTGGTAGCTAGAGAGCCCAAACTGTATGTTTGATATGCATAATAGCTTATCTGCTCAGGAGATTTGTGATGCTCTAAGAGCTTGAAAAGAACAAAATGTCATGAATAATTAGTAATCCAAGGCAAGTCAGAGTAGAAAGGTGACATATGCTAATTATTGCTAGTTAGAACAAATAATGTTGCGTGCTCGTAATGTAAGTAAACACAAAAGAGTAAAGACAAGAATGATGCCATTAATATAGTTTAAGGCATAATACAGAAATTACAGATAAATAAGCCAACGGACATAGAGTTTCAGATGGTAAGTAGTAGAAAGGTGACATATGCTAATTATTGCTAGTTAGAACAAATAATGTTGCGTGCTCGTAATGTAAGTACACACAAAAGAGTAAAGACAAGAATGACGCCATTAATATAGTTTTAAGGCATAATACAGAAATTACAGATAAATAAGCCAGCGGATGTACAGTTTCTGATGGTAAGTAGTATGATCAATATTGATTTTTCTCGTACGTCCATTCCAGTTGGTACTTTCTCAATTATTAAGCTTAATAGGAAAATGAAGAAAGAAAAAAGATGCTTGGTTGCAGTACATAATCATCCCCTAATTTCAAAACCATCAATAATTGCTTTAACACTGATAGAACCACTATAGAGTAGATGTATAATCTACTGATAACACAGCTCATATCCCTAATGTTGTGCCGGATACTAAAAAAAAGAGCTCAACAACAAACCAGCAGAACAAGCTTTTTAAAGCATTGAATTTAAACTAAGGAACTAATGCTGCTATATACAATTTTTCGTTCAAAATTGCTGGAAGAGGAACCCCAACCAATGAAGATGACATATACAAATTTTCGTTCAGCATTTGTCTAGGTGCTTAACAAATTCGTCTGAATCAACCAAATACTTTGATGTTCAATTTTTTGATTGGATACATTAACAAATTTACTTAAAATTATGTAAAGTAACTGAATACCCTAAGGCCTAAAGTCCTAACAGCGAGAAAAACTATATTAAGTAATCCTCAAGGAATGGGAAATATCATTCCTGAACCACTAAACATGTCTGCGAAATAAATGCCTATTCCAGTTTATTCCAACCCCATGGAAGGATGAAAACGCCCTTCAGCAATGCGCTACTTGTTACCTCTTAGAACAATTACATGGACATGGTGGTATATCTTTGAATCCAGAAGCATCAAACACCTCCATAAACCTCTGATCTGAAATTCTAGCCTTAGCAGCTGCAAATCTTTGGTACTCGTCAAAAATAGACGTCAGGCACCATCTTTGAATTTTTCTCATGCATCCCACAAGACAACCCGTTCGGTGCTGTAACAAGAGGTAAATATAAGTGTCAAACTTGGTTGTATAGGTAAGGTAACATGCCTACATAGATAATAATATGAAAACATGTCTCATACCTTGCCTCTTTTGCAATGAATCAACAGGGGTTGATTTTTAACATCTGCAGAACAGCAGAGTATAATAAGTAAAAGCCTATACAGCCAATTCTCAAAGCTCAGGGTAAACTATAGACATAGATTACATACCAAGAACAACTTTTAAAGCTTCACGAATTCTGTCCTCAGGAATATTGACAAAAGGTTCCTGCATAGATAGTGCCATGAAAAATATTATATATATGGACAACTATTTGTATATTTATCTGCTAAATGCTGCAAATATTGGACAAAATTCACATGCATTTTAACTCAGGTTTATTCTATCAATTTAAGTTCCACTCATATTGCAATCTTTGAATACAGATAGAAGAGGCAAACAAGTCTGAAGTTAAATATAAGCAAAAAAGTAATGCAGATGAACTACTGACTCCCGCAACTATCAAGACACACTGGCCAGACTGGTGAAGAAGTCAAATTCTCAATACGATAAAATATGCAATAGTTCCCAGCTGAACGTCTATAAGAATGTAAGACAAAGACATTTATGCATTCATCTTCTGGATAATCCAGATATGATCCAACAGGTAAGTGAAACAGAGTAATAACAACTTGAAACATTAACTGCAACTAGCCTAAGTTCATAACTTCATTCGCAATTAAGAGATCAATTAGGAATTAGTTGGCATGTGCTTTTGGAATCTTATTCTCCGCCACACATGTATGGTCCCAAAAACTTTAAATATTTGGCGTCATGATTTATTGATAAAGGAAGATTGCTACACTTTGTTTTCTTTGATAGTAAAGGAGCACTTTGCACCCAACAACCAAAGACGAAGCTAACCTTCCAACATGATGAAGACAATTTTCGACCTAAACGTTATGACCAAGCTAAAGATAAGTACAACTAGCTATCACTAAGTAGCCAAACAATCTATATCCAGTCGATTCTACTCCCAAACTCTTAATCCAAGCACCAAACTTAACACTTTTTACAAATACTGTACAAAAACGAAATCCTTTGCATATTTCACTAACAACTGCTTCTCATTATTCCAAAAACACATAATCAGCTTATCAACTTTATTTATTTAATTTCCTATTTTTTAAAGTAACACATGATTACAACAATAACATCATATACTAAATAGAACCTTAAAAAATATTGTCTAAGGACATCATTCACAAAAATCGTTAAAATACATATCAATCATTAACACAAAAGAAACTAAACAAATAACGATTACGAAAAATTATTCTAGTGATATCATTCATAAAAATCGTTAAATATATCAATCATTAGCCAAATAACGGTTACTATCAAATGATTAAATAATTGTAGTCATTTGTACCTTAGTTCCTTCAATTCCAAACTGAAATAACTGAATTCCATTAGCTTTCAAAAACTCCATGTTATGCTCCGGATACGGTTCGGGACACAAATATCTACAATAATCACAAACACACAAAGTCGCAAACTATTTTCAATCAGCCTTATCACAACTATCTACTTAAATCAATTCACCAAAAACAGTCAAATTATTAAATCAATATATCAATTAGAGGGTGTCTGGGATTGTGCTTAAAAAGAAGTGCTAATTATTCAGCTGTTTGAAAACAAGTGTTTTGATTGCTTATTCTGTAAAGAAAAATGCAATAATATTCGTAAAACTAATACTTTGAAAAACTGCTTTTCAGCTTAGAAAGAAAGCAGATAAGCAATCCCAAACACACCCTGTTTTCAGCTTCAAATTCAACTTTTTTTTAATAAAAAAAAAAATAAAATAAAAATTCAGCAGCTAGTCACAAATTATAAAGGAAATGGTCTAAAAACGCATAAAACTTGCCACTTTTTCTTTTGTATGCTACAAACTTTAATTTTCCTGTTGTACCATTCAACTTTCTTAATTTTCTGTAGCGCAAAAAAGTGATGTGACAATAGAAAAATCAAGGATGTTGAATGCCTACGAATATAAAGATACAATAAGATGATTAAGAAAGTTGAATGCTACAATAGCAAAATTAAAAGTTTGTAACATACAAAAAAAAAATGGCAAGTTTTATGCATTTTTAGACCATTCGCCCAATTATTAATTCAATATTTTAATCATGTCGGCATTTACAAACACTATAATTCATATTAATAAACTGTAATTATGAGCTTAAAATTCAAAAGTAATAATAAAAAAGTATCAACTTACACAATAGAGCGTAAGCCAAGGGTTTTAAGAAAGGAGAAATTGACGGTATCAGGAAACCCAGAACGATATATTCCCTTATCCACCATCGCGAAATTCAACGGAGGCGTATATATTCCATTATCCTCACCACCATTACAGTTCTCACTGCGACACGTGTCATGCTCCTGTTGGTTGTTGCTGAATTTCATTGATGTTACAGAGCAAGAAAGAAGATGGTGTGTAGGGTTGGCGGTTATATTTGTTCAAGGATGAATTTGGGTGTTATTTATAGGTGAAAAAGTGTCTGTCACACGTGGCATGCTGTGATTGGTTGGTTAGTGTTGAGCGTAAAGGTGACGGCTTTTCTGTTATTTGCCTTCGGCTTTCGTATAGGGTTGTTTTTCTTTGAAAACTCTTTAAAGTTTTTGGGAAGAATATCAACGATATTTAGTCAAGGGTGCATAGCAACGAGATTTTATAACGCAGATAGTTTTAGTGATAAAAAGGTTTATGTATTATAAATGAAAAATAATAAAAGTTTGAGGATTCGTAGATTAAACATAATGTTTTGAAATCCGGTTCGACCTGGGTTGTTCAACCGATTGAACTGTTCCGGTCTTAAACCAAGTCAATTTAAATCGTGTCATCTCGACGGGTTGGATCGAAAAGCGGTCGATTAACCTGGGTCAACCCACGGGTTTGAGCGTCACCAGTCGGCTTGGTTTCGATTATGTTTCAACATTTCCTTTATTAGTTTCAAGGCAAACCATAAATAATTCAAACTACTTTAATACTTTCCAAATGCATGACTTAATTTCAATACTTTTCAAATGTGCTAAAAGCTTGACTATTTTTCAACATTTCAACATTCAAAATTGACCATTTTAACTTTATATGTAGTATAAATATTAAGTAAGTAGAAATTTAAAAGAAGATGCATCTTCATTAGTCGATTTTGGAATTTCCTATATATCGTTTAAACTTACAAATTACGATATATCCAACTTAAATTTATAATTTTATATGTACCATTTCAAAAGCTCAAAATTACATATATATATATATATATATATATATATATATATCTTGTTCGTAGTATGTATTATTAGGCCCACATATGTATTTAGTTGTTATTGGGTCTAGCTCATTTATCTCATGTATTATGTATTTATACTCATTTGGGTATCCATTGATTGATACATGAACAATATAGTTCTACATACAAAAGACTCGTAGACCAGCTACCACCCGTGGGCCCAACTCCTCGGCTCATCAACAACTTCATGCCCATGTCGACAGCCAGGAAACTGCATTGCCTCAAGCATTTAGTACTTTAACACTAGAAGATTTTGGGAATGTCGGGTGTAATATGGAAACAGTTGCATCCCTGCATCTTAATTCAAATGCAAACAATTTAAGTTATGTTTATAATGAGCTTATTTATCCATATGTCTTTGTTGGTGGCGGTGCTTTTATACATCACCAATACATGCCATAACATTTTCCAAATCGCCATCGCCCATTACATATAAATCACGTCCTTGTCACACCACATATTGTAAAAAAATCTAATTTCAGTTCGTAAATTTACTCGTGACAATAAATGTACAATTGAATTTGACGAATTTGGTTATTTTGTGAAGGATTATTCGACTCGTCAAACTCTACTCCGATGTGACAGTACTTGCGACCTATATCCCGTCACCAAGCCCACCACCTCCCCCAAAGTTTTTATCACGAGTCAGCATACGTGGCACCAACGACTAGGCCATCCTGGGAGTGACGTCCTACGATCTCTTATTTCTAGTAATTGAATTTTGTGTAATAAAAAAAAGTCTCCCGTGCTTTGTCATGCTTATCAGCTTGGCAAACACGTGTAACTTCCATTTGTGAGTTCGGATTCTATTGTTAACTCTCCTTTTGATATTGTGCACTCGGACTTGTGGACTTCTCCACTCCCGAGCATTAGTGGAATAAAATATTATGTTTTGTTTTTATATCATTTTTCACATTATGTATAGGTTTATTCGTTGCATCATAAGTCTGACACGTTTAGTAAGTTTGCTCAATTTCGCACCTTTGTTAAGAATCAATTTAAAACCGATATCAAGGCCTTTCAATGTGTCCATGGCGGTGAATTTGATAATAACATCCTTCACCGTCTTTTTGATAAAAGTGGCATTCATATTCGATTCTTTCTGCCTTCGTACTTCTCAGCAAAATGGGAAGTCTGAAAGAATGATTCGTACCATCAATAACCAATCCGCACCCTTTTGTTTCAAGCCCACTTACCCCCTCATTTTTGGGTCGAGGCACTTTACATGGCCGCTCACTTACTTAATATCCTTCCGTCAACCGCAATAAACAATGACACTCCCACACTCGACTATACAACACCAAACCCAACTACACATTTCTACGTGTTTTTGGTTGCCTTTGCTTGAGGTGCCTCTTTATCACACGAATACACTTATATCACACGAATGCGATCTCACTACGGTCTGGCAATGATTTACAAGCAAAAGTTCTAGAATAAACAAAATCACCGCACACTCATGAAAAGATCTAAGCATAATAGATGTATGCTATATATATATATATATATATATATATATATATATATATATATATATATATATATATATATATATATATATATATATATGCTCAAATCCTCACAATTTAGTGGAAAGGGCTTATATAATGTGTGCTAGCAAATGTGATCAATCCCAAAATGGATTGCAATATTAATCGGAACACATCTCAATTTTTCAAAAATTACAGATTTTACTAGTGGATTGATCCAGTTATTCTAATGTATTATCCTAAAAGCGTGAAAATAACTAGATCACAAGGGCAAACAAAAATTTAAAATTTAAGCTCAAAAACTCCAATTTTCCTATTCTCCCCCTACACTTAAGTTAAACATTATACTCAATGTGAAAAACGAACTTTAAAGTATAGAAATAGGGATAAAACCAGATTTTTCCGAGTGAGTTTCCAGCTTAACTTCTTTGATCCAAGTGTCCACAAAAGTAATCATTACCTGCAGTAATCTTACACAAAAACAAAAACAAAATAACTTTATTAAAGCGTGTCCCCCCACACTTAAGTTCAACCAAAGGTTTAAACTTTGGGGCGTGAACACAGAAAAATGAAATATGAAAATAACACGGGTTGCCTCCCGAGAAGCGTGTTGAGAATTATACGTTTGAGTTGATAAGACAAAAGAATGAAACAAGAGGACTTAATACGACAAGAAGGAAACCTACAAAAGATGGAAGGACTTGCTTGCAAAGAAGTTTTATTTATTAGTCTTTTGTAGTATTTTGTAAACCCTAATCCTCTAGTATATAAAGAGGACCTAGGTGTAGGTTTTAAACACAAGTCTTCCATAATGTAGTCGATTAAAGGGGTGTGTGTGTGTCCTAGGCGTATAGTCTTATAAGCGCCTAGGTTATTAGTTTAGTTAGTAGTTTAGTTATCTAGGCGTGTTCCTATAAACGTCTAAGATTAGTTAGTGTTAGTGAATGAAAACCTTGTTCAATAACAAAGAATTGATTAGTTTATTCCGCTGTGCATGTTATTAGTCTTTGTTATTGATCCCTAGATGAGCTTATAAACGATCTTATCAATTGTTATAAACGATCTTATCAATTGTTATTAGTCTTTGTTATTAGTCTTTGTTAGTGACGTCACAGCCACCACCACAGACAAAACAATAATCTTTGTCGGAGGGCTAGGCGGCGCAGTAACAGAAGACGGCCTCCGAAAAACATTTTCGTCCTTAGGCCAAGTTGTATCCGTAGATATAGTTAGAACTAAAGACCGTAGCTTTGCGTATCTTGATTTTGTACCATCTAATGATAAATCACTTCCTAAGCTCTTTAGCACGTATAATGGATGCATGTGGAAAGGAGGAGGTGAAGCTTGAGAAGGCCAGGAACATTATCTTCTTAAATTGAGCGTGGTGGCAAGAAGAATCGAACTTGCAAGCAAAGCATCCGAAAGTGTTAATCTTGATGCATCAAAAGTCAAACTCCTTTAGAAAAGCCAAAGAAACCGTCACCGGTGATAAGACACAGATCAATCTATTCTTCCCCAAGCTAGGAAAGGTGAAATCATTGGCCCAAGTTGGTATTGGCAAACATAAATACAGCTTCCAACGTCTTCAAGTTCCATCCATCCCAACCCATTTTTGTGATTGTGAAGAGCACTCCATTGAATTTCCTCCACCCAGTAAAAAACAATCTTCAGATGTTGAGGATGCAAGTTATGGAGTTAATGAGCAAGAGCTCGATATAATGAATTCAGTGATGAACAATATTTTCAACAGGCAAACCCATCTAAGCAAGTAACTAAGAAGTCGAATAGGTCAATGCCAAAGCGATCCATGAACTATAACGATGACTACTTCTTTGTTGAAGATGATGAAGAAGATAATTTAATGAGATGAAGATAATCTTGTACTCAATGTGGAAATGGGAAAATGATGGCATGGATTTGATAGGGAAATGAGATCTATGATGGCAAATCGAAACCAATAGCTAAGAGACCAATAACTTCTACCGAGAAACCAAAAGTTGAGCATGATAAGTGTTTTGGTTTTAGTGACACACACGAGATTGGTTCACACACACAAAGAGTTTAGTTATTTGTTCTTAAAGATTTAAAAAAAGATCAAGTTTATTTTATTGAAGAATTGATTACGAAGAGGTTTGATTATCACTTCTTTGAAGGTGAAGTGGAATTACTTGGATACGTGTTTTATCATATCTTAAAGGATGATAGCTACTTTTAAGGTAACTTATTCGTGCTTAAATGATTATGACAAAGAATTGACATAACACTTAAAGGAGTGACGTTATTGTGCTCAGTGATTATTGTCAAGAGATTGCGGTCTCCCTATACATAGGTATACGTTCAATGTCATCTATAGTGCAAGATATAAGACACAAGTTTGGGTTATTTTACTTCTTCATCAAATTCGTTATACTTGGTTTTCTTCACAAGTGATCATTACAAGGAGCTTACAAATTTGAAGAATCATTTGATGTTCATGCACCACTCAAGGGAAGTGTTTGATTTTTACTATCGTTGATCATTATTACTACGCTAGTTGGAGTTTTCTCTTGTTTTGGATTCATTTTAATGCGCATTTTGGTGTTCTTCATGGAGGCAATTGAAACATTGGACGGCTTGATTTAGAAGTATGATATTGGTTCGTGGTGGTCAAGATCATTATTTGCATACGTTCCTATTTGGATAATAACAAAAAGGAAAGAGATGTTTAAGTGGCATGGCATGGATTAAGGGAAGACAAAGGAAGACATACTTGTTTCATTTATGGTGAGATCCACGATCTCAATTTCTCTACCGTCTAGGGAAGTTCGTTCAAGAATGGTTTTGTCATTATCAACTAGGGAAGATTGTTGGGAATTATACGTTTGAGTTGATAAGACAAAAAGAATGAAACAAGAGGACTTAATATGACAAGAAGGAAACCTACAAAAAGATGGAAGGACTTGCTTGCAAAAGAAGTTTTATTTATTAGTCCTTTGTAGTATTTTGTAAACCCTAATCCTCTAGTATATAAAGAGGACATAGGTGTAGGTTTTATACACAAGTCTTCCATAATGTAGTCGATTAAAGGTGTGTGTGTGTCCTAGGCGTATAGTCTTGTAAACGCCTAGGTTATTAGTTTAGTTAGTAGTTTAGTTATCTAGATGTGTTCCTATAAACGTCTAAGATTAGTTAGTGTTAGTGAATGAAAACCTTGTTCAATAACAAAGAATTGATTAGTTTATTCCGCTGTGCATGTTATTAGTCTTTGTTATTGATCCCTAGATGAGCTTATAAACGATCTTATCAAAGCGCTTGTTTTATTACCGAGTCATTAGCCTGACGCAAAATTCCCAGATTTACGTAGTTGCAGCTTTTGATTTCTTCTTTAAAAATTTGGGAATATACAAAAATTCTTCTCCGGTCTCATCAATATCATATAACCGCGACTATCATAGCGCTAGGAAGAACATCCCAGATGAATCCAGTTTCTGGAGCCCAAGGAACACTCTGTTTGTATCTTCCTGGGAAAGGTGCCACGAATGTGATAGCTTCAAATTCGACTCGAGCAAAATCGCCTCAATTGAAATTTCATTCATTTGCTCCTTATCATAATATAACTTGACTCGGTGTCCATTAACAATGAAACTTCCACCATGCTTGTCATAAAGTTCGACATAACCGGATGGATATCCATGTTTCACTATATATGGTCCAAATTATTTTGGTTTGAGCTTAGGAGCTTTGAATTTGAATTTCATGTTGAAAAGTAGAACTTTGTCTCGGCTTTGAATTCTTTCCGAATTCTCGACTTTTGTCATGATAAGCTTTGGTTACGGCTTTATGCAGTTTGGAATTCGATAAGCTTGGAGTCTTAATTCATCGAGTTCATGCAGCGCAAGAATCTCTTTCTCTAGCTATTTTGAGATCGGTGTTACAGTTTATAAGGGCCCGAAGCGCGATGTTCGATTTCGAAAGGCATATAACAAGTTTTCCATACAAAATTCAGTAAGGAGTTGTGCCAATTGGAGTTTTGTAATCCGTACAAAGCGCCCAACGAGCATCGTCAAGATTTTTCGACCACACTAAAGGATTATCCTTCACTTGTTTTTCGAGTATTCTTTTTAAAGCTTTGTTGGTGTTTTGACTTGGCCATTGGTTTGTGGATGATAAGTCGTAGCAAAGCGTTGATGAACTCCATATATTTTCATGATTTTCTCCATTTTTGTTACGAAATGAGTTCCTCAATCGCTTATCAAAGCTTTAGGAATTCCATAACGTAAAAGCTTTTGAGAAAATTTACGACAACTCGAGCATCGTTCGTGGGTAAAGCTTCGACTTGCCCATTTAGAAACATAATCGATAGCAACGAGAATGTATTCGATTTATGGGATTTAGAAATGGTCCCATGAAATCGATTCCCCAAATATTAAATATTTCGCAAACACTCGAATGCTTTTTGTGGCATTTCATCTCTGCGAGAAAGGTTACGGATCTTTGGCAAGCATCACAATTTTGAAAAAGCGTATGGGCTTCTTTGAATATTGTACAATAGAATCCAACATTAAAACATTTTTAGTTGTGGTGGAAGGACTATAGTGTCCCCAGTAAGGCCATGATGGAATTCATCAAGAATTTCTCGGGTTTCGATTACGAAACACATCTTGGATCATTCCATCGGACACATTTTGAAAAGATAGGGATCTTCCCAATAATAGTGTTTAAGTTCGAAAAGAATTTACTCCGTTGGGTATGAGTTAATCCTTTCCTAAGGATTCCTCCTACGAGATAATTTGCAAAATCTGCAAACCAAGGAGCTTCATTATCATCAACCGTCATGAGGGTCTCATCAGGAAAGTAATCATCAATTTCTTCTTCCTTTAATTCCTCTAAATTCGGGTTTTCAAGACGTGATAAATGATCAGCGGCTAGATTTTCTGCCCCTTTCTTATCTTTGATCTCAATGTCAAACTCTTGGAGCAGTAGAATCCATCGAATAAGACGCGGCTTTGCATCTTGTTTGGTAAACAGATACTTGAGTGCCAAATGATCTGTGAACACGATTGTTTTAGAAAGCACGAGGTAAGATCTGAATTTATCGAAAGCAAAAACTATGAACAATAATTCTTTTTACAGAACCGTATAGTTCTCACGAGCATTATTAAGTGTCTTGCTTGCAAAATATATTGGCGAAAGTGTTTTCCTCTCGTTGACCTAGAGCGACTCTTACAACAAAATCACTTGCATCGCACATGAGCTCGAATGGTAGTGACCAATCAAAGCGAAACCATAATAGGTGCACTAGTCGGTTGTGATTTCAAGGTTTGAATGCTTTTATACAATATGCATTGAAGTAAAAAAGTAATCTTTCTCAAGAAGTTTTGTCATAGGGCGAGATATTTTGGAAAATCCTTAACAAAGCGATGGTTAAAACCAGCATGTCCTAAAAAATTCTAACGGCTTTAACGTTAGTTGGAGGTGGTAGCCGTGATAATGTCGATTTTGCTTTGTCTACCTCCATGCACCTTCGGAGATTTGGTGACCAAGCACAATTCCTTGATCACCATAAAATGACATTTCTCTCAATCACAACCAAGCGGTCCATATCATTAGTAGCCACTTTATGAAAGGGACCAAGCGATTGAGCCTATATCACGATCTGCTCGGACCTCTCAATCTTAGCCCGGAGTGGCTACACTCATTTCAATCCGTGTGAAAGCTATCATCCTCTGAAGTGTTGGGAGAACAAGAACTTGAAACAATGGTGAGTTGATTTGAGCCACAAGTATCTTTGATTTCATTGATATTGAGTGGAAGCCATGGATGGAAAAGTTAGGTGACAGAGAGATTTTTAGCAGAGAAAATGTATGGTTGATAATGTGATGAGAAGTAATCAAGTGGGTTAAATACAATTAACGCATAGGGTGTTACCAATAACAATAACAAATAGGACAATGAGAAGGCATCATTACACATTATAACACCTATTTATTTGAAGTTCTCTTCTTCTTCCACGATGCAGAACTATCATTTCAGCATTTAACATAAACATTGAGAAGATAACATAAAACCCTTCGTATTTAACATTTTGACATATAAGGCCCTTCAAAAATACAAAGCATATCATTATACTTTATTTAAACTTAATATCTAGACCAAAAAGGTACCAAACAACTAATTAAACTCATTCATCTTGACAACATTAGCTTCTTCCTCATAGACACCGACTTTCGCTTGAAAAATCAAATTTCCTAATTTTTCAAGCAATAGACGATGCCTCTCTTGAGTTTTCCTCAAAGCATCCAACGAGTCCAACGCAATGCCACAAGGACCTAATGATTTCATGTTCGCAATGATGGTTCGATTATTTTGCCATAACCCTCTTCAAATGCTCACAACAATCGATGAGCAATTTTGATAACGCATCGTCTTCACTTGCCTGTTGCACAAACCACAAAGGCATACGATCATGCAATTTAGAAGAACCTGCAAGGTTCATTAAGTCCTCTAAGAGCTGGAATTGTGCCATTAAAATAATATCAAAGTAGAAATGATTTTATAACTCAATATCACAAAAGTGCCAAATAAATAGGAAAATAATATTATATGTAACTTATGCATATTAAAAGAATGCAAATGAAGAGACTCATTTACATAATTGATATTTACTATGTATGATGAGTGTCTAAATACTCATCATTTTGTCGATAGAATGCCAAAACATCCGAAAACACTCGAAATGCTTCAAAATGATAAAAATATCACAAACAAGTGTTTTATATGTTTTAAATGCAAAACATCAAAATCGATGAAAAACGTATCAAGTTTGCATAATTGGCGGTTTAGTCCCCAGTTACAAAAGTTGTCAAAATTAGTCCACTGTAATTCAAAAACTTGTAAAATATCATTTTAGGTCCTTGGGATTCACAAGTTGTTCAAAATAATCCTTTGAAGTTTAAAATCTCAAAATTACAACTTTGGTCCCTCAACTTTGCAAATATGTCAAAAATAGTCCTTGGTTAATTTAAAAAAATGAAAATTATCAAGTTTTAACCTTGTTCTATTTACAAATGACAAAAATGGTCCTTATGATAAACTTTGGAGGAAATTACAAGTTTGGTCCTTATAGTTTCTAAATTGACGCTTTGGTCCTGGATTTGTAAAATGGAAATTAACAACAAAGGTCCTTGTACTATTATTACTTGGCAGGTTTAACCCTTGTGAGAGCTTTGGAAAATGCTCAAGATAAACCCTTCAACTTTGGCTAAATTACACTATTAGTCCTTGTTGTTAACATAAACCAAACGGACCTTATTAATCCTATAACCCGGCTAAGCCCAATCCATTCAAACATGACCCGCCCAAAATTTAAAATCAAATAAACCGCGCCATCAGAGCTTCGTCTCTCCCAAAGTTGTTTAGCCAAAACCAGTGGTTTTAACCACTGGTTTTCACCTTTACACCTCACTAACACCACTTGATTATACTTCCCCTCCACCTCCACATCAATCCAATCCCAATTAATGTGAAAAACCTGCTCATTGAAAATTGGCGCCAAAAACTGACAAATGGCAAAAATGATTATCTGGATGATTTCAATGGTCAGGATTTGGTGGGATTAGCTCAGAGGTCGACAAAGAGTTGATATGATTATAAAAGCGAGGAGAGGCAAGAGAAAAGCACTTTGGGATAGCCTTAGTCATGTAGCTTAATTAACTTTTATTGCTTTCTTAGATTAAATGTCTTTCAATACTTTAAATCTTGTATTAGTTCTCAAATTAGTGTAATGAAACTCATTTTCGCTTTTAATCTCATGTTATCTTTACATTTCAAGTTTTTCAATTGCACCACTTTAAATTTCCAAGTCATTTACATTCTTGTTGATCATTAGTTGTTTAATGGATTCAATAGGTCATATAAGCTCGACAAAAGCTTTAAAGCTTGTAGAAACCTTTAATCGATTATAGCCATTAAAATTCAAAATCACTAAAAATCCGAAAATCATTGAAAAATCAAAATCTTGGGAAAATGAAGAAGATGGTGAAGCGAGGTTGAATTTGAGTACTATGGGTATTAGGAGCTTATTGGTAAGCTAATAGGTGTAACCTTGTCCATTTGTTCTACATCTCGATCCTACTCTCATTTGTAAGCATTTTTCTAATTTTTGCATATTCTTGTTCTATTTATTATATGTTGTGATTTCGTATTTTTATGCTTATTTGTTGTTATTAAGTGTTTTAAACTTTAATATTGTATGTTTATGTTTGGTATTTCAAAGTTGCTAAGATTTCATTTTTCTTTGTATTAATGAATGATGAGCAATTCTTGTTTATTGATGTTATGTTTGTTGTTTCTTGTCTATTTTATCTTGTTATATGTTTATGTAATGTTTGGAATCGGGTTCTTTAATGGATTTATTGAAAACTTTGAATTTCATGTGACAAGTGAACATTTGAAGGACTGTTTGGATCTGTTTAGATTTAGGTCTTGGGATTGCTTGTGATGATTATACTGTGTCGTATGATCATTAGGTTATTGGATGGTTTGACAACTATTTAGGCTTGATGATTATGTCTTTGCGGGCATTTTCATTCTCAAATTAGTTTCGGTGCACCGATTTATTTCTATCTAATCTGTAATATGTTATTGGTGAAGTTGTTTTGTTTGATTGTGCTCTATTAGTGGTTATAAAGCTTAGCTTAGTGACCATAGTCCAAGCTTTGTTTAGTATTCATCAAAATCATTTTTAACTGTCTTAGTTTTGTGTATGTTATAAATTACTAGTCCAAATCTTGAATATGTGTCTAAAAGTTATTTATCTTTGTTAGTTTCATGTTCTTGTAACTTATTTTAACTTATTTAGTTCTTAAATTCGGATCAAAGTTGATCAAAGTCAACTTTGATCATAAACTTAAAAAGTCGATTTTCAATTAAGTCGATTTTGAATAAACCGAGTAATTTTATTGTGTCTTTGTTACTTAATTTCAAGTTACGTACTTTTGGTATGTTTTAGATGTGTTGCTAATCTAGCTTATTATATTTTGTTTATCTTGGAATGTCATGTTTTAGTGCTTAATTTTGAGCTTATTTGTGCCTAGTTATGCCTGCACCACGGGTTTAGGTGTCAAGTTCATGAGCTTGTAGAAGCTTCATGACTTGACCCTAACTTGTGTACTTGGTTTCTTTATGTTGCTGTGTGGCCTATTTGTTGTATGTCTATTTACTTTTCGGTCTTTAGCTTATCTAGTTAGCTTAATCACCAAAACCTTTTTGTCCCATTTACTAACTTCTTTGAAGCAAGCGGTGAAGTTGAGTAGTTTTCAATAACTAGTGAAAAGTTCCTACTTTAGCTTGAGCTTGTGATTTTTAGCTTCATTTGAAGTTAACTAGTTATACTCATGTTTCTGTGTAAGTTGAGCTATCATTAGCTTATTGGAAAAGTCATATATTGAGTTTGATGTTTGCCCATTCACAACAATGGACTGCTTGTGCAGTCCATTTACACCATTATCTTCAAGCTCTCATAAGCTCATTAGTGATCACTAGCCTGTGTGGCTTGGCTTTTAGGAAGCCTAGCAAGCCAACTTTTGATCATGTGCTTATATCCAAGCTTGTGGCTCATTCACTAGGGCGCAACATGTATTTATTTTGTCCCAAAACTCGGCATTCAACGACTCGACTTGGTGAGCGGTGGTCAATACCATATTCATAAGCCTCTCAAAAGCTCATCGGTGGGTCCCACTTGATGAGCTTTGGTTTGGAAAGCTAACCACCTAAGCTTGCTACTCCAACTTTCATTTTTCCATTTTAGCTTAACCCGTCGACTTAAATGGCTATTCAAAATAGTTGCGAGGCCATGGTTGGGACTGTTTGGATCTCTGATGTACCATAAGTGCTTATTAGCTTATTTTGAGCTTATAGGTGAATATCGATTGCTTATTCTTGTGTATTCTCACCATTTATACTTGTACATATATACATATACCTTTTGTCTCATTTATATAGCTTATTTCAAGCTTATTTTTAGCTTGAGTTCCAACGATCAAGCCAAAAGCTTTCTTGTTGGACTCATAAGCTCATTATTTGTTTATTTTTAGTTTGTAAAGCTTATACTTTCATAATACATGTATAATATCAGTATATATCTAGTCCTAAAAACAGAAAAGCCCAAAACAAGCTTTAACTACAAGTGTTAGCTTCTATGTGAAAGCTTTTGGCTTAAAAAGCCAACTGTTGTGAAAATAAGCTGCCACAGAGCTTATTTCCAAGTTTTGGATAAGTTGGTTTTGTTAAAGTTCCTTATTTTTACTTAATATAAAGTTTTGCAAGAAGAAAATCAAAAAAATAAAACAATTGGCAAAAAGGGGGTAGGCAGGCTCGAACCTGAGACCTCCCCCTTTGGGAGCGCGTTAGTGTGTACCTGGATACCAATTGCCCTTGGGACTTGTCTCGGTCATACTTTGCACAAACAAATATATAACCTCCTTTGTCCATTTTAGCTTATACGCTTTACTTAGCTTATTTGTAGCTTATTAAGAGTAGCTTTTTCGGTTTAGTATTTTTATTAAGTGCGTATTAGTATTAAGTATTTTACGTAAAAGTTGAGATTTTTCTAATTAGTTTTAATATTTTAATCAATTAATTAGTGTTTTATAGTATTTAAATCATAATAAATAAAATAATTATCTAAAAAATATAAATCTTTTGTAAAATTTTCTTTTGTCATATATTTTGTAAGAAAATTAGTTTTATATTCGTGAGGCCTTTTATTTCATAAAATTTACGTTTTATCTTGCGCCAGGCGCCATTTAAATAAATAACTCTCGTTTTCGGTTTAAGTAACGTTTTTAGACATTTTAAGTTTACTTTTTGATTAAAATAGGTTATTTAAGTTATTTTGTTTTAAAATAAACGTTCATCGATCTGTAAAAATAGTGATAGCGTTTATTTAATAGATTTTAACTTTTAATTCTTTTAATTTGCATTTAAGTCGCTTAGACATGCAAATCCCTATTATAGTTATAGTCGTTTTGTTTTTAAACGTTTACGTTTTAGTAACGTACGTTTGTGTATCTTTACGTTTCTAGGTTTCGATTATGCGTTTTTATTGGCGTGGTGTGTGAGCTATTACTATTCACATTCGGTGTTAGTGATGATTCTGTTTTGTACATTCTATATCATTTCGGCATTCACAAGTCATTGTATGTGGAATATCACGCCTCACCGGACATAAAGCGATCCAAGGATATTTTAATCTTTGGTAAACTTGCATTTTCTCCGGTGTCGCCCTTTTATCATCTGTTACGGTTGACCGTTCATAGCGGTTGATAAGCGTGACGGAGAAATAAAGAGGGTGGTTCGGGAGAAATCAATTTTGCGCACCACGGGAGGCTAGTGCGTATTATGACTTGTATTTTGTACTTTGTTGAAATACCTATCCTTGTATGTAAATTATATATACTTCATTTCATATAAACAATATAAAATACAAAAATATTTTATGGTTGAAATCTATCGTGCTTTGATTTGCATTTGTTGTCAATTTTCCTAATCTTGATATTCCTAGATCTAAATTTTGGCTAAACACCATGTTTACACTAAAAAGGATTTCTTGTGCTTAGTATAATTCACGGAATGTGATAGATTAGGTTTAAATCGATATCATGTATTAAAAATCTCATTTAGGTTTCCTTTTAGCCATTTCTTTGTATATATATATAAAAGTTAAAAATACAAAAACATTTTTCCTTTGCACACAACTTGCCCAGTTTGATAAGTCCTCGGTTACAACATTTGGTTGTTGGTCATTTCTGATTCGAGCTCTGTCAAACCAGATTCCACTTTCGAGGCGGTTGTTAGAAATTTCTTTGTACATATATATATAAACCTTAAAAATACAAAAATATTTTCCACTTCTTTTTATAAAATCAAAATCAAAAGATTCTTCTCGCCTTTTACGAGTTTCTTTCTAAGATTCTTAGACTCATCTTAGTGATGATTATTCATAATTACGCGAGTGGCAATATCACTCCAATTTCTCACCCATTCTTTGAGTGGCAATCCCACTCGGTTTCCCATGAACAATTTAATTCGGGTCAAGTCAAGCTAGTGACTTGGTTATCAAAAAACAAGTTACACAATATGGGTTTTCACCCATATTTCATCCTAGTGTGGGGTAATAACCCACCGTTGTATATATAAAAACTTTGAAAATTGTAAATCTGAGAAAAATAAAATAATTGTTGTGTTTACCTCACTTAGTTTTGAATATTGAGGACAATATTCATTTCTAAGTGTGGGGAAATTCGCGAATTTGATCATAAAATGTACCCTTTAGTCCCTTTTCCCCAAAATGGCCAAATTTTAAAATTTTTATTTAGTGGAAGTACTATGTACTAAACACAACAATTGGTAATCAGTCCACCATGTCTAACCCACATAAGGATTGGCTAATCCAGGAGCAAACGGCTCTTGGTAAAGATATCTCAAATCCGTTTATGGCTTGCAATTTGCCCAAAATTGTATGGTGTTCAACTCACCATATCCTAAAAAGTGAAGAGTTGGCTAGCCCGCAAGTTTATGGCTTGTGGTAAAGGCAATTGAAAATCCATAATTGGTAATCGACTCACCAAAGATAATATTGATAATTTATCTAAGAGTTGGCTAGTCCGAAGGTGCGACACGGTAAAGACAAACCAAATCCGTTCACGACTTATGATTTGCTCAAAATCATTTGGTTATCATTGTACCAAAGTTCTTACTTGAACTGAAACAATTGGCTACTCGAGTAATGGCTTTTGGTAAAGAGATGAAAATCCATTAAATTTTCTCAAATCATTGCTAGGGACTAGCAATATCTTAGTGTGGGGGATTGATGAGTGTCTAAATACTCATCATTTTTGTCTCGATAGAATGCCAAAACATCTCGAAAACACTCGAAATGCTTCAAAATGATAAAAATATCACAAACAAGTGTTTTATATGTTTTAAATGCAAAACATCAAAATCGATGAAAAGCGTATCAAGTTTGCATAATTGGCGCTTTAGTCCCCAGTTACAAAAGTTGTCAAAATTAGTCCACTGTAATTCAAAAACTTGTAAAATATCATTTTAGGTCCTTGGGATTCACAAGTTGTTCAAAATAATCCTTTGAAGTTTAAAATCTCAAAATTACAACTTTGGTCCTCAACTTTGCAAATATGTCAAAATAGTCCTTGGTTAATTTAAAAAAATGAAAATTATCAAGTTTTAACCTTGTTCTATTTACAAATGACAAAAATGGTCCTTATGATAAACTTTGGAGGAAATTACAAGTTTGGTCCTTATAGTTTCTAAATTGACAGTTTTGGTCCCTGGATTTGTAAAAATGGAAATTAACAACAAAGGTCCTTGTACTATTATTACTTGGCAGGTTTAACCCTTGTGAGAGCTTTGGAAAATGCTCAAGATAAACCCTTCAACTTTGGCTAAATTACACTATTAGTCCTTGTTGTTAACATAAACCAAACGGACCTTATTAATCCTATAACCTTGCTTAAGCCCAATCCATTCAAACATGACCCGGCCCAAAATTTAAAATCAAATAAACCGCGCACTGTAGCTTCTCTCCCAAAGTTGTTTAGCAAAACCGGTGGTTTTAACCATCGGTTTTCACCTTTACACCTCACTAACACCACTGATTATACTTCCCTCCACCTCCACATCAATCCAATCCCAATTAATGTGAAAACACGCTCATTGAAAATTGGCGCCAAAAGCGACAAATGGCAAAATGATTATCTGGATGATTTCAATGGTCAGGATTTGGTGGGATTAGCTCAGAGGTCGACAAAGAGTTGATATGATTATAAAAAGCAGAGGAGAGGCAAGAGAAAAAGCACTTTGGGATAGCCTTAGTCATGTAGCTTAATTAACTTTTATTGCTTTCTTAGATTAAATGTCTTTCAATACTTTAAATCTTGTATTAGTTCTCAAATTAGTGTAATGAAACTCATTTTCAGTTTTAATCTCATGTTATCTTTACATTTCAAGTTTTTCAATTGCACCACTTTAAATTTCCAAGTCATTTACATTCTTGTTGATCATTAGTTGTTTAATGGATTCAATAGGTCATATAAGCTCCTGACAAAAGCTTTAAAGCTTGTAGAAACCTTTAATCAGTTATAGCCATTAAAATTCAAAAATCACTAAAAAAATCCAGAAAATCATTGAAAAATCAAAAATCTTGGGAAAATGAAGAAGATGGTGAAGCAGGGTTGAATTTGGAGTACTATGGGTATTAGGAGCTTATTGGTAAGCTAATAGGTGTAACCTTGTCCATTTGTTCTACATCTCAGTCCTACTCTCATTTGTAAGCATTTTTTCTAATTTTTGCATATTTACTGTTCCTATTTATTATATGTTGTGATTTCTGTATTTTTATGCTTATTTGTTGTTATTAAGTGTTTTAAACTTTAATATTGTATGTTTATGTTTGGTATTTCAAAGTTGCTAAGATTTCATTTTTCTTTGTATTAATGAATGATGAGCAATTCTTGTTTATTGATGTTATGTTTGTTGTTTCTTGTCTATTTTATCTTGTTATATGTTTATGTAATGTTTGGAATCGGGTTCTTTAATGGATTTATTGAAAACTTTGAATTTCATGTGACAAGTGAACATTTGAAGGACTGTTTGGATCTGTTTAGATTTAGGTCTTGGGATTGCTTGTGATGATTATACCTGTATCTGTATGATCATTAGGTTATTGGATGGTTTGACAACTATTTAGGCTTGATGATTATGTCTTTTGCAGGCATTTTCATTCTCAAATTAGTTTCAGTGCCCACTGATTTATTTCTATCTAATCTGTGTAATATGTTATTGGTGAAGTTGTTTTTGTTTGATTGTGCTCTATTAGTGGTTATAAAGCTTAGCTTAGTGACCATAGTCCAAGCTTTGTTTAGTATTCAGTCAAAATCATTTTTTAACTGTCTTAGTTTTGTGTATGTTATAAATTACTAGTCCAAATCTTGAATATGTGTCTAAAAGTTATTTATCTTTGTTAGTTTCATGTTCTTGTAACTTATTTTAACTTATTTAGTTCTTAAATTCAGATCAAAGTTGATCAAAGTCAACTTTGATCATAAACTTAAAAAGTCAATTTTCAATTAAGTCGATTTTGAATAAACTGAGTAATTTTATTGTGTCTTTGTTACTTAATTTCAAGTTCTGTGCTTTTGGTATGTTTTAGATGTGTTGCTAATCTAGCTTATTATATTTTTGTTTATCTTGGAATGTCATGTTTTAGTGCTTAATTTTGAGCTTATTTGTGCCTAGTTATGCCCTGCACCACAGGTTTAGGTGTCAAGTTCATGAGCTTGTAGAAGCTTCATGACTTGACCCTAGCTTGTGTACTTGGTTTCTTTATGTTGCCTGTGTGGCCTATTTGTTGTATGTCTATTTACTTTTCAGTCTTTAGCTTATCTAGTTAGCTTAATCACCAAAACCTTTTTGTCCCATTTTACTAACTTCACTGAAGCAAACAGTGAAGTTGAGTAGTTTTCAATAACTAGTGAAAAGTTCCTACTTTAGCTTGAGCTTGTGATTTTTAGCTTCATTTGAAGTTAACTAGTTATACTCATGTTTCTGTGTAAGTTGAGCTATCATTAGCTTATTGGAAAAGTCATATATTGAGTTTGATGTTTGCCCATTCACAACAATGGACTGCTTGTGCAGTCCATTTACACCATTATCTTCAAGCTCTCATAAGCTCATTAGTGATCACTAGCCTGTGTGGCTTGGCTTTTTAGGAAGCCTAGCAAGCCAACTTTTTGATCATGTGCTTATATCCAAGCTTGTGGCTCATTCACTAGGGCTGCAACATGTATTTATTTTGTCCCAAAACTCAGCATTCACTGACTCAGCTTGAGCTGAGCAGTGGTCTGGTACCATCTTCATAAGCCTCTCAAAAGCTCATCAGTGGGTCCCACTTGATGAGCTTTGTTTGTTTGGAAAGCTAACCACCTAAGCTTGCTACTCCAACTTTCATTTTCCATTTTAGCTTAACCCGTCGACTTAAATGGCTATTCAAAATAGTTGCGAGCCATGGTTGGGACTGTTTGGATCTCTGATGTACCATAAGTGCTTATTAGCTTATTTTGAGCTTATAGGTGAATATCGGTGCTTATTCTTGTGTATTCTCACCATTTATACTTGTACATATATACATATACCTTTTGTCTCATTTATATAGCTTATTTCAAGCTTATTTTTAGCTTGAGTTCCAACAGTCAAGCCAAAAGCTTTACTGTTGGACTCATAAGCTCATTATTTGTTTATTTTTAGTTTGTAAAGCTTATACTTTCATAATACATGTATAATATCAGTATATATCTAGTCCTAAAAACAGAAAAGCCCAAAACAAGCTTTAACTACAAGTGTTAGCTTCTATGTGAAAGCTTTTGGCTTAAAAAGCCAACTGTTGTGAAAATAAGCTGCCACAGAGCTTATTTCCAAGTTTTGGATAAGTTGGTTTTGTTAAAGTTCCTTATTTTTACTTAATATAAAGTTTTGCAAGAAGAAAATCAAAAAAATAAAACAATTGGCAAAAAGGGGGTAGGCGGGCTCGAACACGAGACCTCCCCTTTGGGGCGCGTTAGTGTGTACACGGATACCAATTGCCCTTGGGACTTGTCTCGGTCATACTTTGCACAAACAAATATATAACCTCCTTTGTCCATTTTAGCTTATACGCTTTACTTAGCTTATTTGTAGCTTATTAAGAGTAGCTTTTTCCAGTTTAGTATTTTTATTAAGTCTGTATTAGTATTAAGTATTTTCTGTAAAAAGTTGAGATTTTTCTAATTAGTTTTAATATTTTTAATCAATTAATTAGTGTTTTATAGTATTTAAATCATAATAAATAAAATAATTATCTAAAAAATATAAATCTTTTTTGTAAAATTTTCTTTTGTCATATATTTTGTAAGAAAATTAGTTTTATATTCGTGAGCCTTTTATTTCATAAAATTTACGTTTTATCTTGCGCTCAGCGCCATTTTCGTAAATAACGCTCGTTTCGGTTTAAGTAACGTTTTTAGACATTTTAAGTTTACTTTTGATTAAAATAGGTTATTTAAGTTATTTTGTTTTAAAATAAGCGTTCATCGATCCGTAAAAATAGTGATAGCGTTTATTTAATAGATTTTAACTTTTAATTCTTTTAATTTGCATTTAAGTCGCTTAGACATGCAAATCCTATTATAGTTATAGTCGTTTTGTTTTTAAGCGTTTACGCTTTAGTAACGACGTTTGTGTATCTTTTACGTTTCTAGGTTTCGATTATGCGTTTTTATTGGCGTAGGCGTGACAGAGCTATTACTATTCACATTCGGTGTTAGTCAATCGATTCTGTTTTGTACATTCTATATCATTTCGGCATTCACAAGTCATTGTATGTGGAATATCACGCCTCACCGGGACATAAACGATCCAAGGATATTTTAATCTTTGGTAAACTTGCATTTTCTCCCGGTACCGCCTTTTATCATCTGTTACGGTTGACCGTTCAAGCGGTTGATAAGCGTGACGGAGAAATAAAGAGGGTGGTTCGGGAGAAATCAATGTAGTTGGTTACGAAAATCAAATAGACCAATACATGTATTCTTTACAATTATTAACTATTAAAACTTCAACTTGCAAATATACTTGACATTTCTCATTAAAAACACATCATCTACACAATGCATACCCATAACATCCTAATACATAATAATAATAATTAAATAAATATATTAAAACATAAATAACCTCACGTACCGCTAAAAGCTGAGATATCCATGACATCAAATGTATGACTCCACCTCCATAATTATCATGGCATAATCAACAAACGTTATGATCACGTGACAACTTAAAATCTTATTCACCAACCAAATAACTGAGCGTTCCAACCACGAAAAAAATTAGTACCAAACATTGCACTATGAATACTTAGATACAACCCGTGTGCAACGCACGGGTCAGATTGCCTCGTATAACTATAGTTTTTGTAATTATATGTATAACATAAATGAAATGCTTCAAAATATTTCAAGTTCTCAAATAGTTCAATTAATTTACATAAACCAATGTATGAATTTAATTAGTGTCATAAACATTCGTCTGATATAAGAAAAACGAGCATACATTCACATTTCGTATTAAATCACTGCTCAAAATGTTTTTGAATAGTTGTGGCGACTGATTTTGTGAAAAACGCTAGGTATACTGAAAAAACCTCAATTTTATTTTCTGGAAAAAAGTCAACCAGCGTTGACTGATTTTAGCGATGCCCAATATGACCGATTTCTATCCGATTATTCGGTATCTTGAAAATTTGTTTTACCAATCCAATCAATAGGTCGAATAGGCTAAATTAGATGCTTAATCCCGCCTAGCATCTAGGTGTGGATTAAACGGCCGCATATGCTGATTTTTACAACACTGGTTTTTAGAGAATGCATCAAAACTTTTATACATGTTAAGTTTTTAAATAACTCGTGGTCTGATAAAATATAAAATGTCATAAGAGCACCCGATAAGGGTTTTGTTTGCCTCGCACCGGCGAGTAACGTGAACCTATAACGCTGAGACCCACACCGGACATAGCTACATAGGTTACGGCTTTGAACTTACCCGCCTCATAATCGATTTTTTCTTCTTTTTTTGGTGGGTTTTGTTTTATGTGTTTGTGTGTTTTATGTTTATGTGTGCGTGCTTTGTTTTATGTGTAATGTGTTTGTGTATAGTGTGTGTTTGTGTTCATATGTGAGCGTGTTTTTACACGGTACACAAGGAATATGAAGATGGTGTATATTTTTTGCTCAATTTTGACCTTGGTGTTTTATTTAATTTTTCTAAATATTTCCATGTTCATAGACTCGGAAATAGCCGACTTTTACTTATTATGTCATGATTCGGATATAACCAAAAATAACTCATGTTTAGGATGCTCATAAGAAGCATCGTTTGTCAAGTCAAGGGTGCTCACACGAAGCATCGTTAATCATTTCATGTGTGCCTAAGAAATGCACCATTAGTTATGTAGTGTTCCTAAGAAGTGTACGATGTGCTCAAGAAGTTCACAATGTAGAACTCCGCACAAGCATCCTTTGTGGATAACCCGGGCTTAACATAATATCTACATCCTTTGTGGATGACCCAGTTTAGAATTGGAATATCAAGTTTACATTTTTAAGTATCCTTTGTAGATGACCAGAGTTTTGATAAGCACGATGACATGTTAGTGCTCCAAGAAGAGTACTCGTCTGCTAGGGAAGTTCTCACTTATAGCGGAGACTGTGCATCGTCTAGTCAAAAGCACGTGCTCAGACATTACATTGGGATTATGAAATTCATAATCAGAAATATATATGTCATATACTTAAAGCATATTATATATTAATATGTTCATGTTTAGAATTTCAAGTATTATTTCAGATTAACTTCGTTTACTCACAAAGTCTCAAGGACTTACCGTTCTCAGTTTCATGTTTTGCATGTTTGTTATATGGGACCAAACTATGTGTCAATTGGGGCGTCATGGTCAAAAATGGTGTAGCTCTCGGGTTAGGTAATAAGCTTCTCATTCCCATCATTTGTTATCAGTTTGGAATGCCCCCAAAGAAAATGTCTTTATGTAACTTGTTTATGTAGTTCATGTAATGTATTTTATACTTACAAGTTTTAAATAGGCGTTTGGAATAAACCCGTTTTATGTAGAAACATATGCTTCCTCTTATGTAACTCATGTACAATTATTATTTATTTTAATTATGAAATATAATTCATAGTTTATATGTTATCAGAAACAGATTAATTCAAATTTTAGTTTTTTCCGTTTTAAGTATTGCAGATCCTATACAACATATTCAGTATTAATAAAAAAATAAAATAAAAAATATGGGCATTCAATAATGGTTATGCTCTGTAAAAGTGCAGAAATGATATTTAATGTATTCTTAGTATTTCTGCAAAGTTTGAAGGTTATTTTTCTTTTTTTAAAGGGTTACCCCCCGGTAAAATATTATTACTCAAAAAAGAAAATAATTAAGTACAACGGGTGTGGGTGAATCCCGTACCTCAGCCCAAAAGGCCAAATCAAACACACATATAGTGCTTAAGACCTAAACTAGCATAAGAAAGACAAACCAATCTTATGAGCAACTACTATAAGGACAAGAAATAAATCTAATGTTTAAATTGACCATGAAGATTTATATCCATCGAGTCGCAAAACGCGCGTTGTTCCGGAGTTAAGCCTTGAAGGTCATAAGTGTCATATAGATCATAATCTTAATCCTCATGTAAACTAGCATCATATGCACCTCCACTCATCATGAAACGAGAAGTCTCATCATAAACATCTTCGACTTCATCATCACTATCACTATTAGAAATAACCAAATTCCCAACCTTAGAAAACGGATTACCTACCTTTTTTCCCTCATTAACCATAACAAGTGTACTATTGATAATAACAGAAGGAGCATCATTAGATGAGCTAGGGATATCTACATTAGTACCCACGTGTCCCACATTAGCCTCCTTTTTCATAGGAAGAGTCTTCCTATCATCACACATAAGCACAAGCTTCCCCTCAATTATTTGGCTTTCAAGCTTATTAATCTTTTCAACAAGAGGTGTAGTACTTGGACTGTCAAATGAATCAATAGTAATACTTGCCTGTTTATCCATATTTCTAAATCCATCATCAAAATACGAATCTTTAGTAACAATAGGATCCTCATCCAAATCACCAAGAGCATCAAAAGCATTAGATGTGTTAACCACTTTAGCATTCTTACTTGGTTGTGTCTTTAGGAGGTGAAGCCTTTGTACTCTTAGGAGCAACCGGCCGATACTCCATTTTCTTAGTCTTAGATGCCCCAAACACCCACTTATACATGGGACCCTTTCGCTTGACGGTAGTGAACCCATCATTCGACACCTCCTTAGTAGCTCCCGAAGAGTTAGGAACACGTTTTGGAGGAGCTTTGGGACACTCCTCAAGAATATGACAATATACCAAGAACTTACTACATCGAGGAGGATCCCATTAAGATATATTCAACACGAATAATGTGTTTCGTATATCTAGTTACTTTGCTATTAGGGACAGCGACAACCAAACTATCACAGAATTCATTAGTCGCATTGATTTCAATCAAGGCTCTAGCATAACTACTTCTACCCCATGATTTTAAGCAATTTCATTGGTATACAAATCAAGGAGCATGGGATTACTAATTTTTAAGCAATAGAGCTCAAACCATCTAAAGAATATCCAACAATTGGGACATCATGCAACTTTACCCAAATTGGAACACAAGACAAATCTTCCTTCAGGAGGCTAGTTTCAGGAGACCACTTATTCAAAATTCTTGGAATTCCAAGAATCATCCATGGACCATCACGAATAACAAATTTTGCACCTTGAGTGGTCGAGAATTTAAAAAATAAATACCCTTTCTCGTTCATTGTTGCTTTCCCAACACCATACTTTTTCCAATTATTATGTACAAACCATTTCACAACAGGGAAAGCAAGATTTTTACCAATGAACTACACGTATAGCAAATTTTCCAACCTCTCATGAACCTTAAAAACCGAAACAATAGGTAACCCGACGTCGTAATCAGCATCATGTGGCACAATATCATCAACCTTCTGAAAATTGGCCTTAGTCCCAAGGGACGAATTCAATTTATTTGCATAACTTGTAGGGCTATTACCACAACCTTGATTAACAGGTGCACTCGAATGAGGAATTTCATTATTATGATAACATTAGAAGATACATTTGGAGCGATGAGTCGTACCATTAAGGTTGTAATCACCTGACATTCGTTTCCATAGAAGAATCATTAGACGACCTTTCGTTTGTCATAACACTCAGTGCATCATGACCGGTAGACATATCAGAATCCATTAAAACATTAGTCATATTGGCTTTACCAGGATCAAGAACCGATGATTTTCCTTTACACCCTTACCCACTCCTCTCCCTTTAGGACTTAATAACCCTTTCTCCATAGTCCATATCAAGAAAAACTTAGACAAACAAAATGAGGAATGCAACCAGAAAAGAAATAAGAAGCAAAGAACGTCAAATGCTTCAGAACCAAATAAATAACCCTAGTAAACCTAGGGTTTGAGAATTAGGGGCTTATAATTAACCCATGATAAGTAATAAATGCATGCATAGTTGTTATAATAATTGTATAATGATTGACGGTGTTTGATGCAATAATTGTACCAGCAATTAATAAACCCTAACGAAACTACGTATCCGATCGGACCCACACAGAAAAGTTAATCGCAAAATTGATTGATCTAAAGATTAACACAAAGTGATAATTAAAAAACCAAAGTCAAAGATGGTAGAAAATTTTTGATAGGAATCAAGCAAATTATAGTCGAAGTTAGGGATATGATGAGTCGCCCAAATCGCCAATCAGTGGGAGAGGTTTAAAATATCTAACATATTACGTCGAGTTTGAAGTTTTTACGATAAGTGTAAGTCGAGTTTCTAGAAAATATTAAATTTCAAAAAGTTGTGCAGGTCAAGCCCTAAACAAATTATTTGGTTGTTTAGTTTGGTATCGACATATAAAAGCACTGTTGTCTAGATTTATTTATTTTTTTCTTTCGTATTTTCGGTGTTTCAAACAAACCTCCACATTCATCATCAAACATCATCTTCTTCATCTACTTCACCACCACAAACCAAAACCATCTTCTTCCTTCACTTTACTTTTGATGAGGTATCAAATCCTTCAGATACCTCTAAAGCACCTAATTGTTCCAAGCCAAAAATTTCCCTCAGAAGATTAAGGAATGACTCTCCTCTGTTAAAATAGTTCTTTGGAGTCTCTAAGATAATGAAGGTTAACCTAGGTCCGAAGGCAATGGCGAAGGAAGTGACATTTCCTCCTTTCCCGCTAGACAAACACGCAAAGTAGTGTACGACAACGAGACTCCATTGGTAAGTTTGGACCAAACTCATTACGGTTGTTTTATCTTTGGACAGGATCCAATACCTTTTAAAACTTTGAATGAAAATGAAATCTTGACAAACCACAAGGACAAAAATGTAGTTAACCCATTCATTTATTTAAAATTTAGTTAATTTCATTCGCTCTAGGGAGCGACCGGTCTCTAGAGTCTTTACTATATGCGATCGGATACCGCCGAAAGTGTTTGTATTACTCATTTGATGCGGTTTATAAATTTAAACGAGATTAATACACATCGATAAAGTATGTTTGTGACCGAGTATACATGTGTTGACGTGGTTGATGTCGGTGTTTATGTTTTGGGTGTAATATAATTGAAGATCAAGATTGATAAAAGATGAAGATAATTTGATAAAAGATGAAGATAAGTTGTGTTTGTGTGTTGGTTGTGGACCATAAATTTTTTTGTAATTAAATACGTGTAAAGACTGATATACTTTCATATTGAGAAGTGATTTGCACACTATTTCATTTGATTGGCACACTCTAATTTAGTGTGTTTTGACATTTATACCCTCACATTAATTTACTCATTTCTGTAACACCCCAACCCGAAAAGGGTCCGAATGTCACATTATGGAGTCATATCATAATATACTAATAAATTTTTTCAAGCGGAAGTCTTATAAAATAAAATACCAAGTCATATACACGAATGACTTACAAGAAAAAAAAAATACAAAATCCAATATGTCAAAAATGTAATATCAAAACAATGATCTTCACAAAGAGTCCAATAAGATAGGAAACTAGGGTCGGTTCACCCAAATGTTCCTACTCTCACCCATCAAGCCCAACATCCTACTAGGTACCTGCCGCATGGAAAAGAAAGTGCGGCTGAGCTTACAAAGCCCAGTGAACATATATGACAGAATAAAAACTAAACAAAATAAAGATATGAAGGGATCAAAGGAAACTGATATCAAGGTCATAGTAGATGAACAAAATGAGTCAATGAGGAACCTGCAGAATACAATATTAACAGATAACCAAAAGAACATAAATCAAAGGAGACCAAAGCAAAGCAGCGCCTCAATGAACATACATAAGTACACATAAAATAACCAACCATAAAAATACTGGACATAGACGAATAGGAATTAATAAACAACATCATAAGCAAAACAAGTAACCAAACAGTGTACAAGCATTAGGGCTGAGCATTGGGCCGCTCTCGACCCGGCCCGACCCGAATCCGACAAGCCGAATCCTCGACAAGCGGCAAACATAACCGAGTCCGAGCCGATTAAGCTCGGTTCGGTTTCGGGACGATCGGGACGGATCGGTCGGTTTGATCGATTTTGTTTGTTGTTTTTTGGTTTTTGGCCCGTCCAGACCCGATCCCGACAAGCCCGAATCCCGACTAAACGGAAAACACAAATCGAGTCCCGACCCATTTGAGATCGGTTCGGTTTCGGGGGTCGGTCGGTTTTGCTCACCCCTAACAAGCATAGCAGTCAGCGTATCAACTAAACATAAATATTGTAACACCCCCAAATCTCGGTACAACGGAAGACTTAATCAAGTTTTTGGGGCGTTACTATTGGATTGGTATCGCACACAAGTATAGCAAAAGATAGTCATTTAATCATTCAAAAGCAATCCCAAATTTAAGTATTCAAAACATTTAGTTCAAAAGTGTAAATATTAGGCCCAAAATATAATTTAATAAGATAGGTCCCCAAAGTTTATCAGTCGAATTGATCCTTGCACCCCGCCTTCTTGCCAAGCTTCCCGCGATCACGATTTCAAACACCTCTCAAATTCACGAGAAATCATGCTAAAAGGTCGACTTACTGTTGGTGAGTTCATAGGTTTAAGTTCAACAAAATCATAGTGGACCTGTAAGAGTTGATTTGCTATGCAAGACCTAGATAGATAAATACTGTTTCACACCGATCCTACCGGATCTCCAATCATATCCGCATCCGAGGATTACTCGGGCCCAACGACTTTAGTCCGACCTTGTCGTGGCAACCTCTAGAATAGTTGCCAACCCGGACTAGGTCGATGTAGAAGTCTATTCTTAGCTAGGCGCGGTTAAACCTAGACTAAGGTAACAACTACCACACATCTATCTAAGCGATCAAGCATATAAGCAAATCCAAATAGTTTTAACGGTCCAAAAATAGTAGCATGATTCTCACCCCAATATAGTTAAAAGCGTAGATAAAAGTGGGGCTATGAAACTCACCTTTGCCACAACAATGCGAATAAATACTAGCGAGAAGATAACGGTAATCACGGCACATCAATGCACTATTCACTATTGACACGACGGCATCTAAACTTAATCTCCATGGCATCCAAAAGAATGTACGGCAGTACAATAGAATAGTTGTGACGCAACCTAATGCGTATCGATATTCTTAGAATACGACTCATACGATAAAGAAATCAATAGAAAGTAATGTCTTGTAGTTTTGTGGATCATTCATGTCGTTACTTTCAAAAGTACATTATCGTTCCCAAAATTTCATAATTAGTATCTCAAAAGTTTAGTTTTAACGTTTGGTGTGGTGGTAAGAAACATAGGCCGCGACATACAACTCACGCCAAAGGAAGAGACATGACCAAGCCAAGAAATACAGATAATACTCAAGCTAGTCAAAGACTAGAAAATGACGACATCTATTTATGTAACATAAATAGGTTAATTGATAAGTTTCGGCAATTTACCCAATAATTCCCCAAACGTACAGGTTTACTAATAAAAGACAAGTTTCCATTTATCGCTCAATTAATAAGGGTTTCTCAATCGTTATTCATAATCATACAAGTTTACCCGAAATTACTTCATATAAGGTATAGTAAATAGTGTACTATAAATGACACGTTCGTTTATTCCTACGTTTCCAAGTCATTATGTCTTTAATAAGTTATCTCATCCAAATAACCGTTTTCACCCAGTTTATAGAAACTAATCATGCATTTATAAGAAAGTACTTCTTATATTGTATATTAAGCATTGTATTATAAACGATGCATTCGATTATGCAGTGTATCCAAAACATTACGATTTTAATAAATAGTCTTATCAAAATAATACTTCCCGACAAGTTTATAAAAGCTAACATGTGTTATAAAACACGAGTTACCATCATATTTAATAAGGGTTTATAATAGATTAAACCATAGCCGTCAATAATATATATATAGTTACATAATTTAATAACAGCTTAGATATGAAAACGGAATTTTTATCGCAAAAATATTTATACTGCATTCATTTAAACCAACACGTTTAAAAGAGTACAACATACTAATCAATATAATTGTTATCAAAAGCCTATAAAAGATATTTTGTGTTTATAAAACACGGGTTACTATCTTAATCCCATAAGAGTTTATAATAAATGAAATCGTATCCAATGATAATGTACAGTTAAATATCTCGTTATTAGTTTGAATGTAAAAATTGAATGTTTAGGCTCGTTGCGAATCAAATATATTAAATTCATTGCGAGTCTAATATATTGTATCCGTCTCCAGTCCAAAATGTCCAATTTGTCCAATTCATCCAATAATAACGATCTAATATGTCGAAATCAATATGTATAAATTTTATATCAAAGTCCGTTAAGTATTACCATAATCCAATACCAAGTATAGATCCCAATGTTATTCGCAACGTACCAACACCCATACTAGTCGAATCAATATATCACCTTGGTCAATGTCTTATTAACGACACTACCAATCTAAGTTTAAATCCCATATTAAAACTTGTATTCATAAATTCTTAACACTTTAACTAATTAAACCAAACATTCCCTAGTTTTATTGTGACTTGGCCCTACATCATTATTCAATTAGCCGAAAATAAAAGAGAAACAAAGTCAGTGAAATATTTTAACACAACCAATGAATCAAACACGCCTAATGTAACTCGAACCGAGACTAAAGTAGATCCCAAAATGACACCATGACAAATATAACATTTTCAAGACGAATCGGTGCTAACTCATGACTGTCGCGGGTCATGACCCGATTTCTCAACACAACCATATGACTACTTCGACCACCAAATCAGCCCCATGAACTAGTGAAGCGAATCAGGACCAGACCCACGAGTTTAATACGTTAATGAATTTAAACAATCCAAAACCCTTGATTGACCAGAAATCCATACGGGACCAAACTGAAACTTGGCATACCCTAACACATAATTTCGAGAATAAGCACCAAGGACCAGGAAAACCGAGACCCTTAGGGGTCTAACCACTCACTGTTTTCACATCGAATCGAGCCAAAACCAAACACCCATTTCATTTATATTTTCTTACCACGAATATCGAAAGCGTTCTTAAATCTTGTTTTTATTATAGTTATCCACGAACTCAACAAAAGAAAGATAGTATACGAATCAAAAGAGAAAAATAAATAAACATTAGGTGTGTGCGCGTTTTACCGTGAGAAAAAAGGAGAGACGAGGGCCGTGTGGCATCCATTACGAGTACAACTCGTAACCACATCCAAGCTTGACCCTTGATACTCGTTATCTTTGAAACCCTAACAAATCCGAATCTAAAAATTTAGATTTGGAGCGCGTTAAAGAGTTTTGTGGTGCGTGTGATGCATAAACGGGGTCACAAGACACCGATCTATCATTTGGGATAGGTGGTGTAATTATTTGAGGTCGCCGGAATTTGGACGGATTCCGGTGACGGCGCCGGGACCCTAAGGGTGGTGGCCGGATTTTGTAGAGAGAGAGAGAGTGATAATTGTGTTTGTGTTTATTAGAGAGAGAAAGAGAGTGGAAGAAATGAGGGAGTGGGATGGTGTGGGGTATTTATACCTGGAGGGACCATTGTTGCAATTTGAATAAACACAAGGATGAAGATGAAACTTAACACAAGGACCCTAGATGTAACCGTGAAACTTTCGTTATATTGGGTTCGGGGCTCGTTTAACTAGCAAACAAGGTATTCGTGACTCGAGAGTTACGCAAATGTTTTTAAAATATTATTTCCAATAAAAACGATATAAAATACGACTCGTAACTCGAATTAGTTAAGCCGATCGCTCTAATCGATGTTTTTCCAATAACGACACATCGAGAAATTTTCGAGTTGTCACAACCTCACCTCCTTAAATGGAATCGCGTCCTCGGGATTCAATTCAAATTATCCGTTACAGTCCAGAAGGGGGAGTGCAAAAGCACGAGGGTTTATCTTCGCGTTCCTACGTGAATCTTGGATCTTCTTGCGAGCTTCGTGAACTTTGAAGGCAGAGGCAACTTTACCAAAGTTGCTAGGTTTCATCGTCTATGGTTTCGATAGGTCAGCGAAGTTTAAGCGCCCAAAGATTAGAATTTTCCAAAGGGATAACGATTGCCTTATCGGTGTTGTTTCTTCCTATTACACACAAAATGTTGGGAGCTCTCGAGTCTGTTGGTAGCTTAAGGATCGACTCTTGGTCTCAATCTAGCAAGGATTTTCCAAAAGATTGAGATAGCGGGGATTAAGTTTTCACGTTTACTACTCGTTTCACATAATTTCATGGTGGATCCGTTTTCTTAATCCTAGGTTATCTCGGAGGGTTCAAGAGATTTACGTTGTCTATGTCTCCAAATGGTTTATGAGTAACTTACATATCCATCTCCACTTAAAACGGTCTCTTCGGTATCTTCTTAAATAGGTTAAGAGTTGGTAGGTTGGGTATTTCCATTTCTACCCAATAATCGGGATTGGCACTTATGACCATGAAGAATCTCTTTCGGTGCCTTGGAGGTACTAAAGTAATGTAAGGTGTCTATCCCATCCTTTTCCAAACTTGATAGGCACGCTACGTGTTCTAATAGGGTTCAAATGGTTTCTCTACTTCAACCATTAGTCTGGAGATGGTATGTTGGATCGATGTACTCTAATCAAACTAACTTAAATAGCTTGTTAAGGTTTAACAACCTCGGATAAATCCTAAGTTATTAACAATGAAACACTGAGCAAACTCTATTAAGTATGCGGAATTTACTTAACAAAGCTAAGAAGAATAACTTTAACTTTAAACAATTTTATTAATAACTCCAACTCTGCTTATTATGCAGACTCTTTAACAACTCTAATAATATCGAACTTCTCTAAAACTCTAATAAAATCACGTAAGTCTAATATCAATCTAGGGTCCTTTTATAGGCTCAAGGATAACCCTAAACGATTTACAATTCTTATCCTTGTACGTCAAGTAAACAATACATAAAAAGTTCTAGATAAACATAACTTTCTATCTTTAATCTAATACAACCGACTTATAATCTTTGCAAGTACTTTGATGATAAGCGATACTTTGACTTCTTGCGATGACTTTGACTTCTTGCGGTACTTTATCTTTCTGCGATGCTTTGTTAATCTTGATGCTTTAATCTTACGTATCCTAGCAATCCTCCCCAACTTGAATTCTACTTGCTTGATTTCAAGTTCCTTTATAGATTTAGCTTTAACATCTTTATCTTTAAAGAGGAATTGTTACTTTATCTTGATTTTATCTTTGTAGATTCTCGCTTATATCATCATCAAAGTAGTCTTTATCGTGTAATTCTTTTCGACATCAAACAACAATATTATATCTTTTACGCAACATTCAAGAAGCTCCATCTTTTCAAACAACATAAGACAATTTGTACATTTAATTCGGTTAAGTTTCGGTCTATTCTCATCACTTCCGGTGTGTAAACTCCCGTGAGAGGTGAATCATTGAAAATTTAATGGATTTGAGTTCTCTTTACCAAAGCCATTAACTCGGAGTAGCCAAATGTTTTGATGTGTAAGATCGGGGTACACTAATAACCATATGATTTTAGCAAATCATCGACTATCAATGATTTGAGTTGTCTTTACCAAAAGCTGTACCCTTTTGGACTAGTTAGTTCTTTCATCATGGTGAACTAATTACCATATAATGGTTTTTCCACAACCTTTACCACAAACCATTTTCTTGTGGGCTAGCCAACTCTTCACATTACTGATATGGTGAGTTGATTACCATCCAACTTATTAGCAAGTTGTCAACTAAAAACGGATTTGAAATATCTTTACTAGAGCCTTTTGCTCATGGATTAGCCAATCCTTTTGTAACCATGGTGGATTGATAACCTATTGGTATTACCATCTCAAAAACTATTTATTTCTTTGAACCTTTGTTTTAAAACATTTATCACTTAACAAAAGTTTTTCAAAATCGATGAATGGTTTAAAAACTTCAAGCGATGCTGATGAAAGTATTGTTTGATCGTGATACTTTGAATAAAATCTCGATATATCAAAATTTAATCAAATAAGATTCATACAAGTTATTCATCATCATCGACAATTGTAGTCCATCGATAAACGATTTTGATAACCAAACATGCTATTTCATTATCTTCTTCTACTTCCATTCCATGCTCCAAGCATCCTCCTCATAAGTTACGGTGTAAGAGGATATCTTCTATCGCCTAACATATGAATCATAATTCCATCTTCTAGCTCTAAAACATGTACTCCAGTTCTTCAAAGAATCTCCACTAACAATCTCCCAATTCTCTTGATTCTTCCAAATTTCAAGATGCTTTGTTCTTGATTTCCCATACAGGTTGTGAGATCTCCAAGCAATACTAAACCAACTCCTTACGATGGATTTTGTTCAAAGTAATCTCGCACCACATGATATAAATAAAATAAATCCACTCTATCTATGATGTGCAAAAAATCCCATAGCCTATTGAACACTCTGAAACTTTCATCAGCTCTATGAAACATCAGATAACTTCCATCTTTGGATTCTATAACTTCAAAAGCAATAATTTGAGATCTGTTCATTTTCATCTCAGCATCATCTGTAGAATACTCAAAATCCACTATTCTTAAGTAATTCTTTAGTTCATCATTAGTATCAGATCGTAACTCAACTTTCTCTTTCTTTGATGATTGTATATCTTCAACTTGCTTTTTCTTTTCTTTTCTATCTTTTTCTTTCCAAGCGACATCATCTTTATAATCCTTGATGCTTTCAACACTTTTCTTATAAGCTTCCCTAACAACATCATACAATTCTTTCATCTCCAAATAATTAAACCTCTGCAATCTTTTATATCCTTGACTTTTTAAATAAGCCATCATTGCATTTCTGTCTTTAGCTCGATTTGGCCTTCTTGGTAGAAATCTAACGAGAATAGATGACTCTAATGGTTCATCAACTTGACATTCAATTCCTCTTGCAATTTTTAGTCGCTTCTCTATTCGAGCTTCTTTAATTTCCTTAGCTTCTATCTTTAGCATTCAATTCTCTTGAAACTTTCTAGTCGCTTCCTCATTCATAGCAACTCGAGCACTCTTATCGTGCTAAAGTAGGTTTCTTTTCTTCTTTGTCTCTATCAACTTGCCTTTACCTTTATCATTTGGATCAATAACGAGGTTGAGAAACTCTTGGTTGTTCCTCTTCTTGTACTCTGGAATAGTAACACCTCTTGGTTTTGACAAATCTTGCAAAATCTCAGCAATTGTATCATCATCACTTGCGGTGTGTATTCTTTGAGGTGTATCGACTTCCTCGGTATGACAGTTGTTGAAGGACCATCTTCCTCTTCAAAGTCTAACACCCTTGGTGTAACCAATTCTTGTCACGTAAGTTCCAAAAAAGCGGTGCTTTGATCAGTACCTTGATCATCGATGCTGAACGAACATCAATAACTTGTTCCTCGGTATCTTGGTGAATATTTGTTCCTTGAACTTGGTCCTTTCATGTTCTTGATATCTTGAGGTTCATTCTCCTTATGAACATCTTCTTTCAAATTCTTTTCTTCTAAATTCCTCCCATTTGGAATGAAGATTGTTTTGAACTTTTGGCGCTTAGTCTTCTTAAAGCGCCTTTGCTCCTTCTTTTTAGATTTGACCCAAAGACGATGATGTTGAACCAATGGCCAGACAAAATTCTTGAGTCTTCTAAACTTGAGCTTCAACTTCTTAATCTGTTTAGCTTGAGTCTCAATAGTTTTCTTTAATTTGACCAACTCCCGTGTGAGAACATAATTATCCAATATCAAACCTTCATGAGGTATAATATGTGGATCATCTCCTTGAATTGGTGAATGTTCCTCGGTTGTGAATCGGGAACATATTGTTGAGGAGATGGAGAAGGTGAAATTGCAACATCGACTTGAACTTGATGCTGCGGCGATACCTCGTGATGCGAGACTGAGAGCGGTACCTTACGAGCGGTACCTTGAGATGCGGCGGTACCTTGAGCGATACCTTCTCTATATTCATCTTCTTCATCATCGGCTCGGACGACTTGAACAACTTCCATCATAGAAGTAGTTAAGGAGTGTCCCTTCCGATAAATAAATCACTCTTCCTAGCCATGAAAGTGAAAATCTTGGCTTGTTGTACCACAACAGGTAAAAGACTTGTAGGTTTAGGTACATCTGAAAGTTGTTTATTTAGGAATACTTGAACAAATCTTGGATACATCAACCATTTTGAACCATGAGTGATATGTGAAAGCATTCCATCTAAAATTAGCCTTGAAAAATTGAAAACACGATCAATAGCCAATCCTACTATAGCAGATGCTATGTTAGATCCAAATTGCTCTCATGATGTACTTTTAGCACTAATACAATGAAGCAACACATGCACTAAAAACTTCCGGTGAGGACAAAATAAGGGTTTCACGAATGTTTGTTCGATTAAGGACCTTCATAACCAATGTGCCAAAAAGTATCCCAAATTAGTTGCTTATCAAAGCGAGCACCCCATCAAGCATCTTCAAACCCTAAGTCTTCACGAATAGAGGCTTGATAATCTTGACATTTTCCCAACAACCATAGCATGAATATATTCTTCATCATTCTCCATATGAACCCTAGCGGTTTCCCAAAATTGTTGAATCCAGGGCTCAATTACATTGGGTTCTACTAAAAGCGCATAACTAATAGGCGATCCAAGAAGAAAATCGATAATATCATGAAAATTACATTCGCCGGTCTTGTCTAAATTCGCCACCATGTTGTGTTTGGAAGCGAGATACGACCCGCCATTGATGGTTATATGATCACGATGAAATAGAACAAATAATATAGGTGAAAGTGAGAGAAATATGGAAAAGATTAGGAGATATCAATATGAGAGGAAATTCGAGAGTAGTTATTTATAGGTGAGATTTGAAAATCACACTCGTAATAACTAAGTTACCGTTAGGGTAGTTTTCCCTCAATATGACCGTTGGAGCAAGATGCTTTGATAAGACAAACATCACTTTCCACGTACGGTACTTTCTTTGCGGTACTTTCATAAAATCAAAAATCAGTACTTTCCCATTCTCTTCCTTACAATACCAAACACTTATAAAACAGAAACATCCTCTGTTAGGTCACTAGTTTTACAAACACAAGTAATATAGAAAGAGGTTAAGGCGATTGAACAAGATCTAACACACACACACACGATGTTAAAGACGGTTTAGGTGTAGGATGTGAATGAGAGAAAAACTTGAACAACCAACCTTCAAATGAAGGTTTACAAGAGTATTTATAGGAGGAAAGCTAGGGCAACACTCCTAGTTTCCATCCTTTCTTTAATGGGCTTGGGCCTAAGCTCATGGGCCTTCTATATAAGCTTAAGGCTAATAACAAACATAAAGGCCATAATAAAGCTAACTATTACATATTAATTACTAACATTTGATTATGGTTTAGGAGTGATTCCAACAATCTCCCCTCAAGTGTTGGTGATGAGCGGTGAAAGCGTTGAGGTAATAGAAGCTCGGCGTCTTCGACATTCTTCTTTCTTGTGAGAAGAATTGCCTTGATTCGAAGAATCTCCCTAGTGTAGAGATAGTTGTCTTTGAGCAGTTATGCTTTGACGTCATCTTTAACTTTGTTCTTTGATCATTGTTCTTTGTGGTGAAAGTGATAGTATGTTGTTATGCATCAAGTGCGCCTCAGTGCCTTGTTTGCTCAGGTGTCTCCACGTCATTCTTCAACATGCTCACACGCTCTTTGGCGTTGGAATTCAATCTTCGATGAAGTTCTTTAAGTCTTTAACTTTGTAGATTCTTTGGTTTGATGAAGAATCATTACGATCGTTGTGTTGTTTACGAATAGAACTTCCATTAGTGATGATGTTGGCGTGAGCATGAGAAGAATCAAGACGATCATCCCGCTCGGAGCTTCCATAAGAAGAAAATATTTCAAGCGGTTAGTAATAAGCGAGTTACGCACTTACAAGTTTGAACTTCGAGAGTGTTAATGACATAGTGTGAAAACACAACTCTAATTCTTACAAAGGCCGTTCTGAAGCTGAGTCCCACAAGTGAGATAACGCGATGTACGAAGTACATCTACAGTTCGAGATGAGTCACCGAGGTACACAAGCATCACCTCATGATTGTAGACCGTTTGAGACACACTCCGCGTAATCCACGGGAGTTACCGAAGTGACTTCTTTGTCGATTTGTTTGATGTTGACCACGGCAGAGTTTCCATTCAATCACCGAGGATCACGAGATGTGAACCTCTCATAAATGTTCTCGATGATTGCTAAGATCCGTGAAGGCCTCGATAATGTACCACCGAAATTCTTATTGTTGAGCGTCAAGTGATAAAATGTCAAGTGTTCTAAGAGATCTTTTGATGAATCTCGTGGCTCTAGACTCAATAGTGCGTTTTGGTTTTCTGGCGGAGACTAGGGAGAGGGTCTCCTTCTTCAATACCAACGATCTCTAAGAGAAAGCCAATAGTTTACGTAGGGTTCCTCGTGAGAATGAAACAAGCTTCGTTGAGAGAAACTTGGTGGCTAAGAAGGTTTAGTGCATGCGTCACCGGGTCCATGACGACTTTTAATCTTCAATACGGTGTCACTAAGTGACAACCAAGAGTATATGAATTGAACCTTGTCGCCCTAAGTTGAATAACTTGGAGGGCTATTTCTTTTCACCCTTTTCTTTGCATTTCTTTTAATTCTTCAACTCCTTCTTTCTCCGATTCTCATTTTCTCCTTTTATAATCATACCTAAGGACTTCTAAGTACTAACTATTTGTGATGTCCTTGGGTAGATCCCTCCACTCAGCGGATCATAGACAGTTATTCCTAACCTTAGTCACCTTATAACTCCATGACTAACCTATGTTGCCATTAAAACCACAGGTTGTAAAGAATCTCTCAAAGGGTTTGTAAATGAAAATCATGTTTGAACCCTTTGTGAGAGATAGGATTTTGCATAAATACTCCCCTCCACATGTGCTTAAGAGTTTTAACGGTTTAAATGCACAAAGTGAGGAAAGAGCGCACATTTTGATTTGATCCATCGGAGATAGACAATCCCCGCAAGACACGGTTATGTTGCATAGTTAAAGAGTTACATTGTCGCTTTTAGGTGACAACTAGCTCTAATAACTACCTTGAAGGTGTAGACAAACCTCGAAAGGTTGTCATACATCGAGTTCATGTCTACCAAGAGTATCTCGAATGGTACTTTCTACTTGGACAAGTCCTGCGAGACACGTTTACATTACTAGCGAACTAGCTTGAAATTATTACTCGTCGGGACAAGTCTTTTCGAGTTACTAACGGTTTAGTATCGTCAATTCATTGGTTAAGTCCGAAGTACAGATTCATTTGCATTTTGCACAACATATTTCTTATCACACAATTTTCTCCCCTCAAAATGGCATATAAATGTTATTTTGAGCGGTTGACAATAAATATGACCATTTCAGTGTTGCGGAAGATGACCACTATGAACAATTTGTGAACAAAGTTTTAATTCAAATACTCCCCTCAACTAGTGATATAAGCGGTTGAGTTTTTGAAGATCATACGGAAGTACTTGTCCTTTTGAGCAAAACCTTGAAAATGAAAGGTTTGATAGGTTTTACTCAAAAGTAAGAAGCTTTCGCTCCTTTTATAAGGATTGTGGCAGGCGTACCACGTGGTACTTTCTTGACAATTACGGGTTGTACATCTTTATGTGTGCACAAGCCATAGACATATCTAATCACACATCCAAATTTATAATGAAGGAAACAATTCAAGGGGTACCGGAAGTGCGTTGATGTCGCCGAGTGCGAGCAGGCGTTGATAGCCGGTGATGTTGATCACGGGTGGACCACCAACAAAGCTTTCCAACGTTCAACTAATCCTTCGAAACAACCTTTCATCAATCATCTTGATGATCCTCCTCACATCCCTTCGATCCACGAGAATTCCATCGCTTAGGAGACCCAATCTTGTGACGTATGTCCTTGACCTATATGCCAATCCGTCCCTAACCATCTTCAAAGTGTGATCCCCAAACTTGTGAAGTTCACTACACGCCATTAAGCGGTTTCTTTGTAGTTCACTACGTAAACGACTGAAAGGTTTCTTGATGAGTGTATATTGTCGAGCTGGTTGAGGTCGGGAAGATCTAGCCGAGGTGGAGTGAAGTTGACACGGTGCGATAAGATTCAACCGCCGGTGAACATATTCTACGTTCCTTGATGACTATGCGTCCGATGAAGATGAGCAATAACTTGATGAATTCACGTTGTACTTGGTTAAAAATTGTCTCATGCGACCTTGTACTTTGGCAAGGTACATGTCTTCGATGTCGTTGATAGACAAATTCTCAAAGTCGACTTGAGAGAATGCATAATCCCTTTCATCTTGTCGTTTGACTACGATATTCTTTAGGAAGGTGTAGTCCTACTTAGATGATGAACAACATGTTTGATGGCAGCGATATCCTTAATCGAACACCGCATGTTGAGACTTGAAACCGCGACTCGTAGTAGATTCGTCGGCGTTCCGCCAATGATGAATCCGTACATTGCATCTCGGTCGTATGCTTCCACTTTGTCGAGAACAAGTGATTGGCACGTTCCTCGATGGCTATGCGGTTTGAGTATATGGTTGCAAGAAATGGAAGTGTCAAAGATGTAGCGTATTTCCTTGATCCATCGCCACCATGTAGAAGAAATTCGGTCTTTGTTGAAGAAATATCTGAATGGAATCCTAGGTTCATTGTTTGGCCAATTGTTGGTAGAGGTTTTGACCGATCGGTGTAATATGGAGGGTTGTACCGTTTAGTGAAGTCGACGTTTGCTTGTGGTTGAGCCAATCCATGTTGTTAGACATGGCTCGAGCAATGTTCTCAAGGTGATATTCGACCTCGATGGCACTTTCGAGTTGTCTTTTAACAGCTTGGAATGCTTCATTCTTGATGCGCTTCAACTCGGATTTCGTCATCTTCTTCACATGGAACTTTTCTTGCAAAGTTTTGCATGCTCCAATGTATTACCGCTCACCAAATTCGACCTTCTTCGTGGTAGGGAGTGTTGTTAACAAGAGTAGAGAACCATTCAAATTCTTCGTTTTGTCGTCATCTAGCCAAGATCGACGTCGACCGAGGCGCCGTCTTCTTCTTTTTTTTCAAGGCCTAGATGATGATCTTTGGTTTCGAACTTGTTTGGGAGAGGTGGGTTGTTGTAGGGGCTCAAGGACCTCTTCATCGTCACCACCCGTATACTCAAAGTGATCACCGGTTTTCGAGTGGGGTGGTAACTCGGAATCGTCCCGAGGTTTACCCGTAGAAGAACGAGGAGGGACCTTTGTTGAGTAGGAGTCCGTTGGAGAGGAGGTAACATAGAAGATGATTCACCAAACTTCTTCCCGACGCTTAGCTTCATCATTCTTATCCTTATCTTTATCTTCATCGTCTCTAGGACGCTTAGACTTTTCTCGCTTGAATCTACATGCTTCTTTGAGTTGGTAGTCCAAGAATGCTTGAAACAGACTTTCCTTCCTCGAAGTAAATGTCCCGGATCGCTTAGAAATTTATGTGACAAGCTTGGCCACCAATTCATTATCCGAGAAAACTACAGGATCGATGGATTGATTGTGACGGTTAAAGGTGTTGATCTTATAGTTTGCTTGGCTATCTCGCACAAGATTCGAGATATAGTTGTCGGTAAACATCTCCTTTATGACTTTAGGAACGAAATCACGAAGGTACTTGTTAGTGTAACCTTCGATCATTTCGTTCAGTTCCTCTGACGATGACTTCTCATGAATTCTGGATAAACTTCCTTTCTTCTCGCATCTTGTCTTTCTCGTCATGTAGATATTGTATTTGTTGATTGAGAAAGTTTAGCTTCTGTATAGCATGTCTTTCTTTCGACTTGTTTGATGACTTTCACAATTCTTTCATGTGTATGAGAAATCCAAGATCGAGATGGTTTCTTCACAGATTTGGATGATGATTTGGTTGATCTCTTTGATGGTGGTGGTGAGGGTGAGATGATGAATCGATGAGGAAGAGACATGAGGAGACTCGGGGTCCTTGGGCGGTTCGAAGTTTCCTTCGTGAGCGTGTAGGACTTTCCAAGTAACTTGTCATAATCGACATCTTTATCTTTCTCGACTTCTCGGTTTGATTTCTCAAAGTCATATTCGATAGTATCCTCCACAAGCTTTTGTTGTTGCACAAGAGTGGTGGCACCGGATCCCTTATCGGGTCGATTAACCGTGATCGGGACACGGTGAAGAGTGGGCAACACCACTTGATCCTCCGGGCCACCCATTTGGTCTTTGCAAATTCTTGACTTTTTGAAGGTGACTAACTAATTTAACCGTCTTCGTGTAGGATTGATCCAAGAGCTCTTCTTCATCTTCGAGCTTTCATCATAGGGCACAAGTGCGAGTCTTTCCTTTCCTTTATCGACTTGAGGACTTGAGGTTTTGTCATCAAGGATTGTCATCCTTTGCGGTTCGGAGTATGTAATCTCTTCTTCTCGATTCAAGACCTTGAGCTTTCGTCCAAAAGCTTTCTTGGCGGTTCGGTGTGGGAATAGGTTCGACTTCCTTTACGGAACAATCCTTTTGCGAGGAAGATTCCTTTTGGGAAGTTTCCTATAACTTTCGTAACTTATCGCACTTCCAAGACTTCCTCTTACGGTTCTCGAGTAGGAGTTCCCGAAGGTTTTCATCAAGGTGACCAACTTTACCTTCTTTTACCGCTACTAGATACCTTTTGTGCGCTTCAAGCTTCTTGAGTTCTTTAGATAGAAGGTGATCAGCAAAGACGGCACCTGTTTCTTTGTTGGCGATTCCTTGATTACGGCGGATAGGGTAGGTTCATCCACCTCGTGGAATATCGAGATTGAGTCCAAGTGCTCTTTGGATCAAAAGCTTTTGTATCGACATAGGAATCTTTGAGCCAAGCTTCTTGTGAAATAGCATCATGTCCTCCCATATCACCGCTCGATTTCGATGTCCTTCTTATTGATCGAGACCGGAAGATTTGCGGTTCCATGAGCTTTGGATGCTCATAACCACTATCACGACTGAGACCGATTTGGTGATGATGAGGTAGAGGTTCTCCACGGTTGAGGAATGTTCTTAAGCTCCACATGAGAGTGCTTAGTAGCAATTCTGAAGCTTCATCATATCCAATATCTATCGAGAATTGAAGAACTGTCTCCTCAATGGGTGTGGCAAAGAAGTCGGTTGGCTCGATTTCGAGAACGAGAAGAAACGCCCGTAAGTCCGCATGAGTGATGGTGACTTGTTTGTGATTAAGTGTCATCATCACGCACTTTGACCTGTGATCCTCTGCATAGAGTTCCGAATTCTGAATGTAGATTTCAAAGACAGTTGCAGAGTGTGAGAGCATGTTCGGTATGGATGATTCCTTAGAATATCCACAAAGAATGAGACAAGAAGATTCGAGCATGTGAGGTTTCAAAATCAACCCTAAGGTTATTCTTTCCAATCTTTCTCGGATAGCCATTTGGGAAGATATCGCAATAGTGAGAACCTCAGTGCATCCACATTCATTTGAGCGACCATGTCGTGATCCGAAATAACATTAGCCAAAAGAACCAACATATCGAAAGACATAATGTTAGTCAACAGAAGGTTTTATTGTCTAGTTATTGAATGTACAGTGTCAATGATTGTTACGAGTCCTAAGTCACTTGTTTGTCCAATAGTCTAATGACGTCGTGAAATGTTTCATGAGTTAGTTAACTTTAAGTTTTAAAGTTTATGTTATCACTTATTGTTCACAACATATCAAACGATTAAGTTTATTAGTGACATTATTGGATTCGTGACGTTATGATTAGTTTATTTACAAGTTTGTACACGTAACAATTCATAATGAAGGTCAATCAAGGCTTAGGCGAGATTTAGCAAAGTTAGCGTAACAGAAATGATATATGGCGTGAGCTAAAAGCTTCACGCGTAGGATCTAACTTCACGCGTAAGAAAGGTTACGCGTGGGAAAGGGGCCTTATGCGTGGGGCTTACGTGGCGTATAAAGACCTTACGCGTAAGGCTTACTCGTAAGAGTAGACCTTATGCGTAGATTCATCGCCACGCATATCCTTCACAGGATACGCGAGTCCCATTGTAGAACCTTATGCGTAGTAGTTACGCGTAGGATTTCTCTTACGATAACCGCGCTGCGTAAGGTGATCCTTATGCGAGAGTAACAATCAACCTTGATTCGAATTTTATGCGTAGCAAGCACGAAATAAAACATCATAACATCAACTTTGACACTTAACATTCATTCAATTACGATTTAAACATAATCACTCATTTAAACTGTTAGGCGTAGAAAACCTTACGAGTAACCTAAAACCCTAGTTTCAAAAGTTACACTTAAGGAATCTAGCCATGGAAATTGCACCAAAGTTTTTTAGGTAGTTCTAAGATGTTGTGAGAGTCTATAAACCAAGTTATAACATCTAAATCGTGGAGAATCAAAGATGCCCAAACTTATGAACTTTAAACCCTAATTCCAAATTTTTAATCATTTAGAGTTTTGGGTGGTTATAGAACACGAAACCTTTAATTCAACATGATATGAGTATCACACAATAATCTTTTGACCAAAACCCTTCACATTTGAAAACACCCAAATCGACTCATAAACCCTAATTATCAAAATCCATTAATTCGTGTTTCGGGTGTATTTTGAGCATAGAAAAGATATCATTGATGTTGTTAAAGCATTTTGACACAATCTTTTTAACCAAAAACACACAACAAGTGATTATATGTTCTAACCCTTACGCGTAAAACATAAAATTCGTTGAATCTTAAGTTTTAACCGTTGGATTTGTATGAAATTCAAAGCCATTGTTTAAAATTACGTTAAGAACACAAAACCACTTACAGATTGATGATCAGAAATACAGATTTCTTGAATGAATATTAGGCGTAGGATCTTTTAGGTTAGAAGTAATAAATGTGAGGGTAATGTTAGGTGGAGGATGTTTTCATTAAAATAACTTTAACATTTTGACAGTTTTGGTCCCTCCACCTTTTCCTTTTTCAAACAAAGCCATTTAACTTCCATTTTGGTTACCAAACAAAGATTTTAAGAAATAACTTTGACGACACTTCCCCTTTACTTAAGAAAATAATGAAAGGTTATAAATTTTAGTCCGAGGAGTGTCATTTAACCAGAAAAGTTTACCACCATTGATAAAAGATACAACCGGATATGATAACATGCAAGTACACGATGTTTTGAAACAGTTAAGTGATAATTTTCTCCCTCAACACTTGATCGAAAAATACCGAATTTTGAAAGATTATAGTGTTGACGGAAGAAATGTACTTGCCATGTTGAAAGAAAATTAGATTAGAAGAATATTTTGTTGTTTTGTAAGATTTTATATTTTTGTATTTTGTTTTGAAATTTATTTACAAAAGATGTTTTGGTGTTTGACGGTGTTTTAAGATCTGTTTTAAGAGGTCATCCAATTCCTCTTGAGTCAAACACCTCATACCAATCCGTGGACCAACTCATTAAACCTAGCGGGAGGCAAGGCTTTGGTGAGAAGATCCGCCAATTGATATTCGTACCCACAAAGTATAATTCAACGGTACTGCTCCACGTGGTCGCTGATGAAATGATAGCGTAGATCGATGTGCTTTGATTTCGAAAAGTCGAATCGAGTTGCACGAGATCGCAATGGCACTCCGATTGTCGCAAAGACATCGATTCTCAAACACGTAACCATAGTCTTTGAGTTGTGTTCTCATCCGGATGACTTGAGCACAACATGCGGACATGGCTACATATTCGCGCCGGTTGATGACAACGATGTACAATCCGCTTCTTTGATTGCCAAGACACCGCTTATCACCAAGAAATTGTAGATCTCCCAAGTACTTTTCCTTGAGTCTAAGCATCCTGCGTGGTCGGCGTCGAAAAAGCGTTTAGTTCAAAACCGAATCCTTCGGATACGGATCCCAAGTTAATGGTTCCTTGATGTATCGGAGATTCTTTTAGCCTCAAAGAGGTGGGTTTCGGTTGGTCGCGATCGATAACGGGAGCATAGATAAACGACAAAGACAATATCGGTCGCTAGTTGTTAGATACATGAGAGACCCAATAATACTTCGAGTATTTGGTAGGGTCAACTAATTTCCATGTAAATCCGTCTAGCTTCTTGGTATGAGTCATTGGTGTGGCATAAGTATCACGGTGTTTTCATTCCAAATTTGTTTAACAATTCAAGGGCATATTTGGGTCGACTCAAGAAAATACCACGGGTGATTGATGAACTTGTAATCCTAGAAAGAATGTAAGTTCACCCATCATGGACATTTCAAAATTTTCTTCATTAGTTTTGCAAAAGCGATTGAAAACTTTTTATGTGTAGACCCAAAATGATGTCATCCACGTAAATTTGAACAATTAAGATATGTGCCCGTGATATTGTATAAAAGAGTTGGGTCAACCGAGCCTTTGGTGAAATTATTAGCAATGAGGAAAGATGATAGCTTATCGTACCATGCCCAGGGGCTTGTTTGAGACCATAAAGAGCTTTGTTCGGTTTGTAGACATGGTTCGGGCACTCTAGATCAATGAATCCTTCGGTTGGTCGAATAAACCGCTTTTCAGGTTGTCCGCTGAGAAACGCAGTTTGACATCCATCCGAAAGACCGTCATATTCATATGAGCCGCGAACGCGAGAAATATCCGAACGACCTCAAGACGAGCAACCGAGCAAAAGATTCTTCAAAGTCTATTCCTCTTCGATGATAACCCTTAGCAACTAGACGTGACTTGTTTCGGATTACGCCCTTCAAAGATCCAATTTGTTTTTCCAAATCCATTTGAGACCAATGACGAGACCCTGTTGGTCTTTCAACCAGCTCCCATACTTCAAGACGCTTGAATTGGTTGAGTTCTTCTTGCATGGATTCAATCCAGTTGTCTTTTGTCATTGCGTCTTTAATGTTTTAGGCTCGATTAGCGGGCGGTGAGTGCATAAATGCAATGTTCACCATCCGTGTGAAGACGTTGTCTCGTAACGATGGTTGATTCGGGTTGCCAATAATATTAGCCGAGGATGGTCTTTTGTCCATCGATGTGTAGAGGTTGATGTTGGTATACATTGTGCGATTCGAGTATTCAAATGGTTTGTTGACGATTCTCGCGACATCCGTGCACAGATCTCATTAGCAAACGGGTTAAAGAACGATTTGGATCAAAATCTGCGGTGGGGTACTTCATTCGAATATCATCACCGATTCATCATTGTTGGAAGCGGTTTGTTCAATCTGCTGTGGTGGGGTCAATCGTGTAGGTGCATCTTCAACGATAGTTGTTGTAGCGTGTATATCGTATAGGAATATTACCGGGTTGTGCAATGGAAACAGCTGGATACACCGAGCACGTTCATCAATATCACACCGAATGAGGAGCAAATAACCTTTCCATTTGTTGACGAGTGAGTCGGGGGCTTTGTTCGGTGATGATGGGGTTGAGGAAGTTTAAACGGTTGTAACCGGGTTCTAAGTCGTTATACTCGAAGCCATTTCCGTGAGTTCATCAAAATGAGCATGAATCGCTTCCATCATCTGCTTTGTACGACGATTCCATATTCGGTAACCTTTAGAATTCTCATAATATCCAATAAAGACTCCAATGTCAGCTTTGGCTTTTAGCTTTCCAAAATCATCACGATCATTATTCGGATAGCAAAGGGATCCAAACACATGAAAGTGTTTGAGATTCGGTTTATGGTTGTGGACAAGCTCGAAGGGTGTTTTGTTGTGGCGTTTTGTGATCATAGAACGGTTTTGAGTATAGCATGCGAGATACACACGCCCATAAGTAACTGGAAGTTTAGCATTGATTAACATTGTTCTGCAGCTTCCACTAACGCTCGGTTTCGTCTTTCAACAACTCCGCTTTGTTCGTGTACGTGCAATAGATGTTTGATGTCAATTCCACTTTCATAGAATTCACGAAGAGTTTGGTTAACAAATTCGGGCCTTTGTCTGCTCGATTAGTCCGATGGTGTTGCGGAGTCGAACTCATATTTGCGAGAAAGGTGATGATCATTTGTGGAGCTTGGTCTTTGCTTCAAGAAAGTAGACCCAAGTCCATCGTGGTAGTCATCAACAATTACTAAGATGTAGCGTTTGCCATTGATCGCTTGCACGCAAGATCGGGCCACACAAATCCATGTGAAGAAGATGAAGCACATCTTTGAGTCGTGTTCCACCTTTGAAGGAAAATGAGCACGAGTGCTTTTCCCTTGTTCACAGTCGAGCAAAGGTGATCTTTTGAATACGGAATCGTGGGAGACCTTTAACTAGTTTGTGTCGAGCAAGATTGGTGATGGTTTGAAAGTTTAGATGTGATAGACGAAGGTGCCATAGCCAGATTTTGTTGATGTTGCCTTTGAAAGTAAGCGGATGGGAGATGAAGCAACCATGTCTTGCATAGAGATAGTGTAGAGACTAGAATTACGCGAGCCGGACATAAGGTCATTTCCTTGTAGATCACGAATGAAACAGTTTTCTCCCGAAAGCAACCTCCAAATCTCCATCACAAAACCGACCCACCGAAAGCAGTTATGACCGAGGCCTTCCACATAGTAAACCCTGCCGATTTCGATGTTCCCATTGACATAATCTCCAGTAGCCCATGATAGCTGCTAAGTGATCATTCCGAACTCGACAGTGCCAATGAACTTTGCAATAAAGTTTGATAACAGCTTAAGATTGCTGTCATGTGTCGGGAACATCCGCTATCAACAATCCGAGAATGATCTCAGACACCGCATTACACACAGACGACACATATGGAATAGAGGTAGATGTGGAACCCGAGATGTTAGAGGGTTCAAGGTGTATATTAGATATACACACATTAATAATTTTAGGCATCCATTTAAATCCTAGTGTGTTATATATCCATTTCTACCATCTATGACTACTCTTTGCTTTAGTCTTAGTGAATGCACTAGGTGGTACTACATTCTTAGGAGGTGAAACCGGAGCTACAGTGACAAAGACAATGTTTGCCTTAGAATCTAAAGAAGGGTCTACCAAGCACGAGACTTAGAATGATTAGTGGGCCTAGAGGTATTCGATTCTTAGGATTCCGTAAACGAGAGATTATAGCTTTAGCAACACATTTGTCATGATAATCCGAATTCATACTTTTACGACAAATAACACAAGGTGCATCAGACTGAATATCAAAAGTACTTAACGGTTTAGCATTCGTTACATCACTATTTCTATTACATTTTCCAGACGCAACATCTATAGTGGAAGCAACGTGAGTCTTATTCATAGTCCTAGGGTGTTCTTCTACTTTAGCATTCCTTATTGATCTTTTCTTAGGTCGCAACTTCCTATTCTTCGATTGAGTGCTCCTAGGCTGTCACGCGGGTGACCCGGGTTCGATCCCCGGCAGCGGCGCCAAAATTTGATCTGTGCTAAACCGTCAAGTCTAACAGACTTAAAACAGCTTAAGCACAAATACAATGAAGTCCTGGAGAATATAGTGAATTCCCGGGTCGTTATGTCCCACGGAGACTCAATGGTGTGCAAACACTGATTCAGACGATGGAATGACCACTAATGATAGCGATCAGAAAGGATTTGGATGGAATATTACACTACTGAAAAAGATTATAAATTAAAGCGACTTAAATACAAATTAAGAAAATTAAAAGATAAGAAATATTAAATAAACGCTATCATTGTTTTTACAATGTTGTTTTAGTGATAGATAAAACAAAAGAACTTAAATAAACTATTATAACTAAAACGTAAACTCAAATTATCTAAAAACGTTACTTAAAATGAAAACGAGCGTTATGTATAAAAATTACGTTTGAGCGCAAGACAAAACGTAAAATTTATAAAATAAAAGGCCTACAAGTGTAAAAATAATATTTTGCAAAATATATGACAAAAGAAAATTTTAGAAAAAGATTTATATTTTTTGACTTTTATATTTTTATTATGAATTAAATAAGATTTTACACTAATTAAATGATTAAAATATTAAAACTAATGAGAAAATCAAACTTTTACGTAAAATACTTTATACTATTACATATTTAAGAAAATAGAAAGCTGAAAAAGTCGCTATGAATAAGCTACAAATAAGTCGAAAACACCTAATAAGCTAAAGCGGGCAATATGTATATAAGAGATAGATAGTGCAAGATTCAACCAAGACAAGTCCCAAGGCGCATGGTATCCGGGTACACTTCTATCACCTTCAAAAGGGGGAGGTCTCAGGTTCGAGCCTGCCTACCCCCTTTTTACAAAACATTTTATTTTTGAAATTTTCTTTTTGCAAACAATTAAACACAAGAAATTAAGCAATTTTAATAACTATGACTTTTTACAAAAATGACCAATAAGCACAGAAATAAGCTAAGATCTCAACAGTAAGCTTTTTAGAAAATGAATAAGAACTAAGCTTGAACTAAAATACTTATAAGCTAATTAATAAGCACAAGGTAAACTGTAATAAGCTAAACTAATGTTTATAAGCACACTTGAACACCGAATAAGCACAATGACTACTAATAAGCACCGAATAAGCTATAAATAAACACAAGACACCACAGTTACACAAGACACCCTTTAAAATCACTAGGCACCTTAAAGCTAAAAATTAAGCACTAAGATAAGCTACAAATTGAAAATGAGAACTAGAGTTAACAAGATAACCGCTAAGCTTTCCAAAAGCTAAAATGCAAAGATTGGATTATGCTAATGAGCTTGTGAGAAGCTTTAGAAAATTTGGAAAACACTGACTTAACTGGTTAACTTAAACAATTGGACAGAATTAAAAGCTACAAGCAACTTAACTAAATAAGCTAAAAATGGCAAACAAACACTTGGTACCTTGAGTTAGCTAGGTGAGCTTCTCAAAAGCCAAAATACACAATTTGAAGCTAACTAATAAGCTCTATGAGAGCTTGTGAACTGTTACCAAACTGTGCATGTGGCAATTTTTCGAGACTAGGTACCAAAATAAGCCAATCATTAAGCACTTAAAAAGTCGATTTACAGAGAACTAATATTTTGTATTTTTTATAGCAACCAAACTTTAATAACCTAAGAGCTTTTAAGCTAAAACACAAGATTAAACTCACACTAAAAGATATATTTTATTCAAAACGACCTAAATAAAAATTTGACTTTTGAAGAAAAACTAAAAGTTGACCAAAATGAGATTTAAACCGATCTTAAACACCGATTATGATGTTATAAAGTGAACTAAGACCGACTTGAGCAAGATTAACAACTTTTAAACACAAAATCATGATCTTGGATAATCAAATTCCAACAAAGTGAGCAACCAAGAAATGATCAAAGAGATTTTGACTTTCCCACAAATGAAGACTGGTTTTTCTTGTTGCAGTGAGTTAATATGACTAAAGTGAACACAAAACAACCAAAAGTAACAACAAACACTCCCTAAAACACAGTTAACCAAACACCATATATCATGACTGTTTTGAAGATTTTCAAGGCAAACCACAAATTTAAACCATAACACTGATTTCAGACGCTATAATAACATATAACAAGACAAAATAGACAGATAAACAACAATTTAAACAACAATACATAAAAATTACTCATGATCCATTAATACAGTGAAAAAATGAAATCTTAGCAACTTTGAAATACCAAACATGAACATATAATATTAAACTATGAAAACACTTAATAACAACTAATAAACACGTAAACATGGAAATTAAGGTAAATAAAACATTGAAACAAGAATTGCAAAATTAGAGAAATGCTTACAAATGAGAAAGTGGATTGAGACATAGAAACCAAGGACAAGGTTACACCCAATAGCTTCCTATTAAGCTCCTAATACCCCATAGCATTCCAAATCCAACCTCGCTTCATCACCTTCTTCATAACCGATTTTGATTATTTTCCTATTTTATCTATTTTTTTTGCATTTTCTATTTTAAAAGACCAAGCATGTTTTAATGTCTCTAAAAGCTTAAAAGCTTTTGTCGAGCTTATGTGGCTTAAGGAGTCCATAAAAACAACTACATAACATGAATTTAAAATGACTTTAAAATTAAAGGAAATTAAGCAAATCTTGAACCGAAATAAAACTTGAAATTAAACCGAAAGAAGAGTTCCATTACACTAATTTAAAGTAAATTACAACATTTGAAAGATTTAAAGACATTTAAACTAAGAAAGCAATAAAAACTATGACTACGTGACTAAGGCTTAAGGCCAAAGTGCTTGTTCCTCGCTTTTCTTCTTTCTTTTATACCCAAACAATTTTCTCTCACTTCCCTGATTGTTTCCCACCACCTTCCAGCCTTTGGATTGGTCAAAAGTGCCATATGTCATTTTGGCGCCAAAAGTCTCATTAGCAGGTTTGAGTTGGTATCAATCAATTAATGGGTTTTGGGTGTATGTAGAGGTGGAGGGGACAAAGGGGAATGGATAGGTGAGGAGGGGGTTGAAAATGAGGGAAAACCAAGACTGGTTTTGGGAAATCAGAGGTGGGAGAGGAGAGGAACAGTGGTTGGCGGTTTTCTTCTCCATTTGACTTTCGTTGACCACAGCTTAAATATTAAACGGGTAAAGGGTTTGGGCCAAAGGCTGGGTTTGGGCCTTGGATTTGGTTTTGGACTTGGTATAATAAGGGATCCGTTTGGTTAAGTATGAATATAAGGACCAAAAGTGTACAACTGCCAAACATGAGGGACTGATATTGAACTTTTTCCAATGCTCTCACAAGGACCAAAGCGCCATACTTTGATAAAACAAGGACCTGTTGTATTTTGTTTATATTTAAAACTTTAAAGGACCTAAAATGTAAATTTGGATTTTGAGGACTTGTTTTGTAATTTCCCAAAAGTTATCAAATTGTTCCATTTGTTAAATCATGCATAGTACAAGGGTATTATTTGTAAAATTCCAAGTTTTGAATACCAGGACCATTTTGCCAATTTTGTAACTCGAGGGTAAAATTGCCATTTTGTGTAAACTTTTATCCGGGGTGTTTTGTGAACAATTTTATTTCCCAAGGACTTAAGTTGACTTTTATTTCATTTTGAAACTTGTGGACTAGTTTTGACAATTTGTGTAACTCGTGGACCTAAAACGACAATTGTTGTGAAATTGATCATTTTCACTTGTTTTTCAATCTTTTGTACCGAATCACATAAAACACATCTAAATGATATTTATAACATTTTGAGAGTCATTTGTGTGTTTTGGTTGTTTTTGGGTTTATATAATACAAATATATGTGTATTTAGACACATATCAAATCCCCACATCGAGATATTGCTAGTCCCTAGCAATGATTTGAGATTTTAATGGATTTGAAAACTCTTTACCAAAAGCCATCACTCGGAGTAGCCAAATGTTTCGGTTCAAGTAAGAACCTTGGTACATCGATAACCAAATGATTTTGAGCAAATCATAAGTCGTAAACGGATTTGATTCGTCTTTACCGTAAGCCGCACCTTTCCGGACTAGCCAACTCTTAGATAAATTATCAATATTATCTTTGGTGAGCCGATTACCAATTATGGTTTTTCCACCGCCTTTACCACAAGCCATAACCTTGCGGGCTAGCCAACTCTTTACTTATTAGGATATGGTGAGTTGAGAACCATACAATTTTGGGCAAATTGCAAGCCATGTAAACGGATTTGAGAAATCTTTACCAAGAGCCGTTTGCTCTGGATTAGCCAATCCTTTGTGTGTTAGACATGGTGGATGATTACCATTTGTTGTGTTTAGTACATAGTACTTCCACTAAAATTTTTTTTTAAAATTTGGCCATTTTGGGGAAAAAGGGACTAAAAGGGTACATTTATGATCAAATTCGCAGAATTTCCCCATACTTAGAAATGAATATTGTCCTCAATATTCAAAACTAAATGGGTAACACAACAATTATTTTATTTTTTTCAGATTTACAATTTTCAAAGTTTTTTTTTTTTTTTTTTTTTTTTTATATATACAACAGTGGGTTATTACCCCACACTAGGTGGTAGAAAGGGTAAGAAGATGTAAATATGGGTGAAACCCATATTGTGTGGCTTGTTTTTGATAACCAAGTCACTAGCTTGACTTGACCCCGAATTAAATGGTTCATGGGGAAACCGAGTGGGATTGCCACTCAAAGATTGGTGAGAAATTGGAGTGGGATTGCCACTCGCACGTAATTATGAATATTCATCACTTAAGATGAGTCTAAGAATCTTAGAAAGAAACTCGTAAAAGGCGAGAAGAATCTTTTGATTTTGATTTTATAAAAGAAATGGAAAATATTTTGTATTTTGAAGTTTTATATATATATGTACAAAAGAAATTCCTAACAACCGCCTCGAAAGGGAATCTGGTCCGACAGAGCTCAAGAATCAGAAATACCAACAACCAAATGTTGTAACCGAGGACTTATCAAACCGGGCAAGTTGTGTGTAATGGAAAAATGTTTTGTATTTTATATTGTTTTTGATATCTTTTAACTTTACAAAAAAAAAACTTTTACAAAATGGTGGTATGTGCAAGAATGGATCCGAAAAAGGTTAACACACGCTAAAGCCTCCCGGCGCAAGCGCCTAAAATTTGATTCGTGCTAAACCGTCAAGTCTAACAGACTTAAAACAATTTTAAACACAAATACAATAAAGATCCTGGAGAATATAGTGAATTCCCGGGTCGTTATGTCCCACGGAGACTCAATGGTGTGCAAACACTGATTCAGACGATGGAATGACCACTAATGATAGCGATCAGAAAGGATTTGGATGGAATATTACACTACTGAAAAAGATTATAAATTAAAGCGACTTAAATACAAATTAAGAAAATTAAAAAGATAAGAAATATTAAATAAACGCTATCACTGTTTTTACAATGTTGTTTTAGTGATAGATAAAACAAAAGAACTTAAATAAACTATTATAACTAAAACGTAAACTCAAATTATCTAAAAACGTTACTTAAAATGAAAACGAGCGTTATGTATAAAAATTACGCTGGAGCGCAAGACAAAACGTAAAATTTATAAAATAAAAGGCCTACAAGTGTAAAAATAATATTTTGCAAAATATATGACAAAAGAAAATTTTAGAAAAAGATTTATATTTTTTGACTTTTATATTTTTATTATGAATTAAATAAGATTTTACACTAATTAAATGATTAAAAATATTAAAACTAATGAGAAAAATCAAACTTTTACGTAAAATACTTTATACTATTACATATTTAAGAAAAATAGAAAAGCGGAAAAAGTTGCTATGAATAAGCTACAAATAAGCGAAAACACCTAATAAGCTAAATCGGGCAATATGTATATAAGAGATAGATAGTGCAAGATTCAACCAAGACAAGTCCCAAGGCGCATGGTATCCGGTACACTTTATCACCTTCAAAGGGGAGGTCTCGTGTTCGAGCCTCGCCACCCCTTTTTACAAAACATTTTATTTTTGAAATTTTCATTTTGCAAACAATTAAACACAAGAAATTAAGCACTTTTAATAACTATGACTTTTTACAAAAATGACCAATAAGCACAGAAATAAGCTAAGATCTCAACAGTAAGCTTTTTAGAAAATGAATAAGAACTAAGCTTGAACTAAAATACTTATAAGCTAATTAATAAGCACAAGGTAAACTGTAACAAGCTAAACTAATGTTTATAAGCACACTTGAACACTGAATAAGCACAATGACTACTAATAAGCACTGAATAAGCTATAAATAAACACAAGACACCACAGTTACACAGTACACCCTTTAAAATCACTAGGCACCTTAAAGCTAAAAATTAAGCACTAAGATAAGCTACAAATTGAAAATGAGAACTAGAGTTAACAAGATAACCGCTAAGCTTTCCAAAAGCTAAAATGCAAAGATTGGATTATGCTAATGAGCTTGTGAGAAGCTTTAGAAAAGTCGGAAAACACCGACTTAAGCGGTTAACTTAAACAATTGGACGTAATTAAAAGCTACAAGCAACTTAACTAAATAAGCTAAAATGGCAAACAAACACTTGGTACCTTGAGTTAGCTAGGTGAGCTTCTCAAAAGCCAAAATACACAATTTGAAGTTAACTAATAAGCTCTATGAGAGCTTGTGAACTGTTACCAAACACGTGCACGTGGCAATCGCTTTCGGACTAGGTACCAAAATAAGCCAATCATTAAGCACTTAAAAAGGCGATTTACAGAGAACTAATATTTTTGTATTTTTTATAGCAACCAAACTTTAATAACCTAAGAGCTTTTAAGCTAAAACACGATTAAACTCACACTAAAAGATATATTTTATTCAAAACGACCTAAATAAAAATTTGACTTTTGAAGAAAAACTAAAAGTTGACCAAAATGAGATTTAAACCGATCTTAAACACCGATTATGATGTTATAAAGTGAACTAAGACCGACTTGAGCAAGATTAACAACTTTTAAACACAAAATCATGATCTTGGATAATCAAATTCCAACGTTGAGCAACCAAGAAATGATCAAAAGAGATTTTGACTTTCCCACAAATGAAGATTGGTTTTTCTTGTTGCGGTGAGTTAATATGACTAAAGTGAACACAAAACAACCAAAAGTAACAACAAACACTCCCTAAAACACGCTTAACCAAACACCATATATCATGACTGTTTTGAAGATTTTCAAGGCAAACCACAAATTTAAACCATAACACCGATTTCAGACGCTATAATAACATATAACAAGACAAAATAGATGATAAACAACAATTTAAACAACAATACATAAAATTACTCATGATCCATTAATACGTTGAAAAATGAAATCTTAGCAACTTTGAAATACCAAACATGAACATATAATATTAAACTATGAAAACACTTAATAACAACTAATAAACACGAAACATGGAAATTAAGGTAAATAAAACATTGAAACAAGAATTGCAAAATTAGAGAAATGCTTACAAATGAGAAAGTGGATTGAGACATAGAAACCAAGGACAAGGTTACACCCAATAGCTTCCTATTAAGCTCCTAATACCCCATAGCATTCCAAATCCAACCTCGCTTCATCACCTTCTTCATAATCGATTTTGATTATTTTCCTATTTTATCTATTTTTTTTTTTTTTTTTGCATTTTCTATTTTAAAAGACCAAGCATGTTTTAATGTCTCTAAAAGCTTAAAAGCTTTTGTCAGGAGCTTATGTGGCTTAAGGAGTCCATAAAAAACAACTACATAACATGAATTTAAAATGACTTTAAAATTAAAGGAAATTAAGCAAATCTTGAAACTGAAATAAAACTTGAAATTAAACTGAAAGAAGAGTTCCATTACACTAATTTAAAGTAAATTACAACATTTGAAAGATTTAAAAGACATTTAAACTAAGAAAGCAATAAAAACTATGACTACGTGACTAAGGCTTAAGGCCAAAGTGCTTGTTCCTCTGCTTTTCTTCTTTCTTTTATACCCAAACAGCTTCTCTCACTTCCCTGATTGTTTCCCACCACCTTCCAGCCTTTGGATTGGTCAAAAGTGCCATATGTCATTTTGGCGCCAAAAGTCTCATTAGCAGGTTTGAGTTGGTATCAATCAATTAATGGGTTTTGGGTGTATGTAGAGGTGGAGGGGACAAAGGGGAATGGATAGGTGAGGAGGGGGGTTGAAAATGAGGGAAAACCAAGACTGGTTTTGGGAAATCAGAGGTGGGAGAGGAGAGGAACAGTGGTTGGCGGTTTTCTTCTCCATTTGACTTTCGTTGACCACATCTTAAATATTAAACGGGTAAAGGGTTTGGGCCAAAGGCTGGGTTTGGGCCTTGGATTTGGTTTTGGACTTGGTATAATAAGGGATCCGTTTGGTTAAGTATGAATATAAGGACCAAAAGTGTACAACTGCCAAACATGAGGGACTGATATTGAACTTTTTCCAATGCTCTCACAAGGACCAAAACTGCCATACTTTGATAAAACAAGGACCCTGTTGTATTTTGTTTATATTTAAAACTTTAAAGGACCTAAAATGTAAATTTGGATTTTTGAGGGACTTGTTTTGTAATTTCCCAAAAGTTATCAAATTGTTCCATTTGTTAAATCATGCATAGTACAAGGGTATTATTTGTAAAATTCCAAGTTTTGAATACCAGGGACCATTTTGCCAATTTTGTAACTCGAGGGTAAAATTGCCATTTTGTGTAAACTTTTATCCGGGGTGTTTTGTGAACATTTTTATTTCCCAAGGACTTAAGTTGACTTTTATTTCATTTTGAAACTTGTGGACTAGTTTTGACAATTTGTGTAACTCGTGGACCGAAAACGACAATTGTTGTGAAATTGATCATTTTTCACTTGTTTTTCAATCTTTTGTACTGAATCACATAAAACACATCTAAATGATATTTATAACATTTTGAGAGTCATTTGTGTGTTTTTGGTTGTTTTGTGGGTTTATATAATACAAATATATGTGTATTTAGACACATATCACCGTGAAGTCGCGGACGTTTGAAAAGACGCAACTATTCTCTGCTTTCAAGAGAAGGAAGCACGTTAGCAACTTGTGATTTGGCAAGAGGGATTCTAGGTGCACGACATCGAGTGTTACGGTGCTAATCTCTTAATGATGGTTGGCGGAAGTTGTTCATACTTTCCTAACATTTCTCTTAACTTAGAGATAGTGTGAATCAAATCTTGATTTTCGTAATCTAATATTACCAAAGAAAATTCATGACTTCTAGTGTGAGCAAGATAGTGATCAAGTTCGTTTGATGCTTCATGTCGAGTCTTATTGAGTAAATCAAATATGACACCATATTCTCTGCTTAACTTTTACAAGTTCTTGTTCATATTTTGAGATTTGACTTTTCAAAGACACGCTTTGATCATCCAGTTGCTCAATTTTAGGATCGAAGATTTTGCACTCAACCGAGCGATTTTCTTTTGAAAACTAAGTTGATGATTGTGAATATCTTTTTCACACCAATGAAGACGACGTTTTGCATTGTAAAGTTCGTTAAGTAATTGTTTATTTTAGCTTTTAAAGACTCGACCAAGCACATTATCAAGATTCTCAACAGCTACCACGAGTCAACATTATCGGCAGAGATATAATCGATGCATGTGGCAAGGAATAGAATAACACAACATTATGGATATCAAGACAGATAACATCTTCCAAGAGTCGATCAAAATCTTTTCTCAACATTTTCTTTTTGCGTTTAGTATTAGAAATCGATGTTTCGCTTTTCTCGAAAACGACCTTCATCACTCCAAGTTCCTTATGAAAATCCTTTTCCCAAGCTAATGCACAACTTTTCAAATTTTTAACATTTGGTAAAGATTTTTCCGAAAGATGTCTCTTTGTTCTCGCTAAAGGCGATTGAAAGTGTTGAACTTTGATTTCGTAATGATGTTCTATCTCATGTTCTAAATTTTTGAGGTCGACCATGAAAATATCAAAATATCTAAGAATTTTGCGATTTTCGTGTTTTGAGTTTACTTCATCGATGGAAGGTAAAGGACCATAAATTTGTGCATAATCTGGTTGGGGATTAACATTAGAAGACTCGGTGTTTTGATGATAACCTTGGTGTGTTAGAAGAATCCACAGTGACGAAGTGACCGGTTTGAATAATTAAAAGGTTTGTTGTAAACAATGCTTTTAATTTTGATCGACTCTCGTCTTCAGATCTAATTCCTCTTGACGATGATATTCAACAACACTCATAATAAAGATCATTAATTTTATATTCTCGACCGAAACTTTGATTTGGTTTGAATGTTTTAGTGAAAGCTTTGGTTTGTAATCACTAGGTTTGGTCCATATCCTTTTGATTGGGTTTTAAAGTAAACTTTTCAATAGTCATTATCGATTCACCATGTTTGTAAACAATGCTTTTAAACTCTTTATTTTGTTTTGCAAGTCGATAATTTCGCAAGAAGGTCATCTACCGATTCGTTGAATGCTTTTTGTATGCGGAGAACTGTTTTGACAAGTTAACAACTCACCTTTAGCTTTTTGATTTTCCAAGGTGAGAGCGTTAATTTACTTTTTATGTTCATGTTTCATTGTTCTATTTCGCATAACAAAGCATTCTTCAAGCGGCTAGATCACGATCTGTCTCTAAATATTTTTCGCTTTGATGAGATTTAGCAAAAGCGGCTTCAAAACCTTTTTCACGGTTTTCTTGAGTTTTGAAAAGTTGAGTTGCATTTGTAAGCATTCAAAATCCTTGGTTAACAATGCATTTTTGCTTTTAAGTCCTTGTTTAATGCATAACATTCCTCCATTTTGATTTGATGGTCTCGAATTAAACGAGCAAAACTGATGAGGCAACATTCGGCTTGTTCAACGTGAGTCACAACATGATCATTATTTAGATCCTCAAGTACAACCACGGAGTCAATTTGATTATCAAAGGAAACCATAAGGTCATCTTGATCGTCAAATGTAACTGCTGTGGTTTATTTGAAAATCGCCGAATGAGATGTAGATGACTATTTTGAACAACTGATCCGTGCTTGATCGGATATTGGCGGAGATATTAGTTCGATATGATGATGGTTTGTTCGGCACCGAGACAAGCCATCGTTGTCATACATCGGGCCTGTGTCACTCATGTGTAACTCATGCATATTAGCCATCAACATAACAAATGCATTGGTCTCGCAAATCCTCCATATCATCATCGAGTCGCAGACCGCCATAAAGCTCGTTCTTTGTTCGTGAGAGATCCACCACTTCATCCTTAAGAGCCAAAAGAAGAGCCTCTTTGAAATAAGCATTGCCCCTAGTCCTTGGCTTTGGGCATGCATTAGCCTGTGTCCCTTCTCATTGCGCTTGTAGCATCAAGACCGCTCAACCCATTCTCGAGCATTTCCTATTCCACCACTTGAGCTCATTGTTATTCCTACCCATAGCATTAAACCCTTGACCACCTTCCATTTGACGACCATAACCACGATTCGAACTTCAACTCGTCCATTGTTCACAACAACCGATTTCGTGTATTGGATGAGGAACGAATACGATTGTTGGATTTGTTGATATAACGGCTAAAAGCATTAGCAATCATAACAAACTCGCTGCAATGCTTCGAACGGATTGGATTCCTCATTAGTTTGAATATGAAGTGCTTGATCATTGTTGTTGTTGTAAGGAACCAATTGATTTTGTTGAGGTTGTTGTGATTGATCGCTTGGTGTGATCGAGGCGATTGGTTGAGTTGCTTGTTGAGGAGGATAACTTTGTTGAGCATATAAGGCAAGTTGTTGATTTTCCGGATGTGTAGGTGGAGCAATTTGAGCACGGAGAATCCTTTCCCGATCAACTTCCTTTTCATGAGGCTTCAAGTAATCGTACAACAATCCATATGTAGAATGATGCATATTCTTCGCTGACGGAGAAAAATGACATACTTCTCATTCAGACCAAGACTACTCAGAACTTAGTATTCACCGCAATTCTTGGCATGATGATGTTGTGTTTATCCAAATCATTGATGATGTCTCGAAAATCGATGATGATAAGACTCTAGTGTCTCCGTGTTCAATCATGAAGTGTTCATAAGCCAAGTAAATTTTGGATTCCAAATCCTCCCGATTGAGTATCGATCCTTCCATAAGGAGATGAATATGGTCCCACATTTCCTTTGCGCCTTTTGAGCATCAACACTTCAAGAATTGGGTTAGGTAATCCTAAAAGGATATATTGCATTGCAAGCTCATCAACTTCATAGTGTAGAAGTTTAGTTGGATTTAGATCCGCATGATAGCAATGTTTGTTTGTTCATCTCTTGGTGGAATAGCAGAGGATCTCCGGCACAATGACAAGAGGCATCTCAAATGGACCTTCCAAGATAACCTTCTTTAAGAACTTTCCATGTGGCTTCTTCGCATCACAAAACCTAAAGAACCTTATCACCCATTGATCGTAGTTTCTGGAGTGAGCATTGAGGTCTATAAAGTGATCCACCTCATGAATTGATTATTGGCTGCTTAAAGCTTCACACATCTTTGCAAGCCAAGTGGGTTCCTTCATAGTGTTCCTTGATGGATGTTGATTGAATTCATTTGTGTAGGGTTGCACTTGAAGACTTGGCGGTGTTTAAACCATTTGTGGTGGGGGAATTGCACCAAGTTGTGGAGTGTGTTGTTGATTAAATTGTTGTTGATAAATTGCTTGTTGTTGATTCCATTGTTGATGTTGTGGACTTAGTTGTTGTTGTCGTTGAGAATAAGTGTAAGGGAAATAGTTAGAGTATGGTGGTTGAGACATGTTGAAAACTTGTGTTGGTAAAATGGATCTTTGTAGTCGAATGAACCTTTGATGAAGAAGTATCCTTAGCGTAGAAATCACAATAGCCAAGTAACACTTATGCGTAAAACACCAAAGTTACGTGTAACAATAAGGAGTTACGCTGTAGTTTTAGCTTACGCGTAAGGAGGGAAAAGACGCTAAAGTTATGCGAGACAAAAGTTAGGCGTAGAAAGTTAGGCGAGGATTATCTTATGCGTAAGACTATGCTTAGGCGTAAGAAAAATCTTATGCGTGGGATTTCTGCCGTAAGCTTATGCTTATGCGTAATTTTAGGTTTTATCTCAAGTGATCTTTTACACTTCACAAAGGCAAAAGATATCCAAAGTCGACGATTTTCGGGCTTATCCAAGCAAGAAAACACGGAATAAACCACTAAAATGAAGATCAAACCAAGGAAATACTTACGCGTAGTTTTAGGGTTTCACTACGCGTAGGTTTACTCGTAAATTTGATATTGCTCAAAGATGTTTCTAAACCGCTTTTGTGTGATGAAATAGCTTCAAGATCACCAAATAACACAAGAATGTGAAATTTGATGAACCAAACCTTCTAAAAAAGCTTACGCTGTAGAACTACACCCACGAATAAAAACGAGTTCAAAAAATGATCCACGATAAAGTTCCAAACTTTTGCCAAAAACGTTAGTTTAACACCTTATAACATTGAAAGTACAAGAATCTTGGATTAAAAAGTGTAAAAATGCTTTTAAGCTAACCAAAGAAATGGATCAGACGTTATGCGTGAGACCAAAACTCACTTCAAACAATACGCTCACCCAACTAGTAGGCGATTGATACCATCGTTAGGTCACTAGTTTTACAAACACAAGTAATATAGAAAGAGGTTAAGGCGATTGAACAAGATCTAACACACACACACATGATGTTAAAGACGGTTTAGGCGTAGGATGTGAATGAGAGAAAACTTGAACAACCAACCTTCAAATGAAGGTTTACAAGAGTATTTAGGAGGAAAGCTAGGCAACACTCCTAGTTTCCATCCTTTCTTTAATGGGCTTGGGCCTAAGCTCATGGGCCTTCTACATAAGCTTAAGGCTAATAACAAACATAAAGGCCATAATAAAGCTAACTATTACATATTAATTACTAACACTTGATTATGGTTTAGAGTGATTCCAACATCCTCCCTCAAACAATGCATAGGACTATACTTACACTAAATAGTCCTCCCTTAAATGTAGCTTAGTAATTGATCATGCCAATACTCACCACCAAGTGATTGAATCTTGAAACATCAAAGCCTTTGGTGAGTAAATCACCACATTATCATCTCAGATGCACTTTGACAACATTAATGAGCCTATGCTCATAACAATCTCGATAAAGTGATGCCTAATCAATATGCTTTGTCTTGGAATGATAAACTGATTTTTCACAATGCAAATAGTACTCTCATTATCAATATTGATAGGAGTATTCTTGAAATTGAAACCATAATCCAAGAGTTGATTCTCGCATCCACAACACTTGACCACAAATACTGCAGCAGACCACATATTCTCATAGGTTGATGATGTTGCCGCAATTGTCTGCTCTTGCATTGCCATGAGACTAATCTTCTTCCAAGATATTGGCATCCACCGTGGTTGACCTTCGTCATAGTTATCACCGCATAATCACTATCCAAAAGCTTCCAAGTAAAAGGTGAATCCTTTGGATATCACAACCCCAACTTAGGTTGTTGTTTCAAATAACTAAAATTCTCTTTATCGCATTCATATGAGAAACCTTTGGTGAGACTTGATATCTTGCACATAGACAAACAAAGAAACATAATATCGTGTCTTGATGCAAGAAGATACATAAGACAACCAATCATTGATCGTATAACTTGACTTCAACTGGTTGTCCATCTTCATCCTTGCCCAATGAGTTGATAGATTTAATAGGTGTAGTAATGTGCTTCATGTCATCAAAATTGAACTTCTTAAGTATGTCGATACATACTTGTCTTGACTTATGAAAATTCCTTCCTTTGACCGCTTAACTTGAAGTCCCAAAAGAAAGTTAACTCACCCATTGAACTCATTTGAAATTCTTTTCGCATCACCGCTCAAACTCCTTGACCATGGACTGTTTAGTAGCTCCAAATATGATATCATCAACATAAACTTGGACTAACATGATATCCTTCTTGTCTCTCTTGATAAACAAAGTCTTATCAATAGCTCCTTTCCTATAACCATGTTGCAATAAAAAAGTATAGAGCCTTTCATACCAGGCTCTTGGTGCTTGATGTAAGCCATAAAGAGCTTTGACAACTTTGTAGACCTTGTTAGGATGTTTAGGATCTTCAAAACCAGGAGGTTGCTTGACATATACTTCCTCTGTAATCTTGCCATATAAAAAGGCACTCTTTACATCCATTTGATAAACCTGAAATCCCATATAAGAAGCAAAAGCAAGAAAGATTCGAATTGCTTCTATCCTTGCTACAGGAGCAAACACTTCATCATAATCAACTCCTTCTTCTTGTCTGTAGCCTTGTGCAACTAACCTTGCTTTGTTTTTTATGACATTCTCTCTTTCATCTCTCTTGACTCTGAATACCCATCTTATACCAATAACCTTCTTACCATCAGGAAGATCACATAATACCCAAACTTCTTGAAGTCCGAATTGTAGCAGTTCTTTACATAGCTTTAACCCAACTTTCTTTAGTCAATGCTTGAGCAATATTCTTGGGTTCCTCTTGAGAGATAAAGCAAGTAAGCAGGCATGTTTGATGGTCCTTATGATTCACTGCTCGCTTATAGACAAAGCTAAGCAAAGCATTATGAGATTTAGTAAAACTCTTAGCTTTGTGTCTTGTCATCACTCTAGAAGTAGAAGGACCAATGATTTGATCAAGAGGATGATTCTTATGAATTCTTAAGTTTGAGACCGTGGAACTCCATAGTTATCATCCAAATTTGTGAAATCAAGATCATCATTGAATCGAGAAAATACCTTCAACTTCAAACTCATCATCGGTATCTTCTAATCCGTGCATGGTAGGATCATCCAAATCATCCAAAGTCTTTGAATGGTGCAACGAAGATTTTGGTCAAAAGTCTCGTAAGAGTGTCTGCAGCTTTGTTCTTTGTCTTTGCTTCTTCATAAGCTCTTCTTTGTTCATCAAGATAAGAATGTGCTAAAACATCTTGAAGAAGTATCGATTAAGTTCTTCTTGAATAGATTGATCCTCGCAGACAATGAGGATTTTGGCTTATCAAGATTTTCATTGGTTCCACGTAAATTGGTTCTTCATCGTGAACAACATCGGGACTAATATGAACCCATGAACAACATAATCAGAATCGCTTCATTGTGTATAGATTGATTTTCTTCTCTAATGTGTACATAGTTCATAGAAGGAGTTAAAACTTCAAGATCAAACATCCAATCAGGACCTTTACCCTTCTGATTGTCTTGATCTTCTAAAAACTCAACATGAAGACAATCTTGAACCTTCTTAGTGACTCTGTTGTATACTCTAAAGCCTTTGCTGTTGGTGTAGTACCCTAATAAATAACCTTCTTCAGACTTGCCATCAAACTTACCCAGATGATCAATTGTATTTAAAATAGTAAGAGGGCATCCAAAAGGCTTCATAAATCGAATGTTGGGTTTGTTGCCCATCGCCAACTCATAAGGTGTCTTCATCGTGGCTTAGTAATCGATACTGTTAATACATAGCAAGCGGTACTTGACTTCAAATTTTAATTGAATAGGTAGTTGTGAATCGCTAGCATGGTTACGGGCCGCTTCAATCAAAGTCCTATTCTTTCTCTCGCAACACCATTCTGCTGTGGTGTTTCGCACATCGAACTCCTCTTGATTCCTTTGTTTGCACAAAATTCATCCATAAGCTTGTTCTTGAATTCGGCCCATTGTCACATCTAATACCTCTAACCTTGAGTCTCAATTGGTTTTCAAGTGCTATTATGAGAGTCCGAATAGAATCAAAAGTATCATCTTTAAATCCCAAGAAAAATACCCAACCGAATCATCGAAATCATACGTGACAACTAAGCAAGATTTCTTCTTGTTCAAACTTGTAATGACACAGACCAAATAGATCCATATGTAACCCAATGGTTCTCTAACAGTCCTTTCCTCAAGCTTCTTCATAGAAGCTTTATGTTGTTTACCCTTCTTACATGCCAAACAGAGTGATCATTCTTGTAAGTCTTTGAAGGTAAACCTCTAACTAAATTTCCTTTGACCGCTTTGTTGATATTCTTGAAATTCACATGGCCCAATCTTCTATGCCACCGATGCGCTTCTTCAGATGTTGCTTTTGCCACCAAACATGTGGCTCTCCCATAAGAATGAAGACTTTTCATATCTAGACTATACACATCATTGGTTCTTGGTACTCTAAGAACTACCAAGTCATCATCAAGACTTGAACTCGGGAAAGGATGAGACATTTTGTGTCGATGAATAACACATGATGCTTTTATCATGATTTGAGAAACCGACAATAAGTTGAACTTGAGCTCCTTCATATATCTAACATTCTCAAAATCGATCATACGCTTTGATGGTTCCTTTTCCATAATTCTTCCTCCATTGGGATCATTCCCAAATGCAACTCGTCCTCCACTAATAGATCAAAATCGACAAAATCTCCTTGTCTCTGTTATGCTTCCGAGCAACCACTATCCACAATAAGATGATCTTTAAGCTCCTCTTCCGGGTTGCCCGCACAAAGATTTAGAGAGTTAGTTTCTTTTAGGAGCCCAAGCCATTCTTGACTTGTGTTCCCTGTGGAGTTACAAACTCAAATTCTTTGAGTATGTAATTCCCACTATTTTTTAAAACATGATCCGAATTATCTTTTGATTTTTAGCATGTGGATTTTCAAAACTTTCGGATTTTCAAAGAACTCTCGCTTGCAAATTCATTCTCTTTTTCTTGTATTATAAAAATATATGATTCATTTTTGTTGAAAGTACCGTTTGTCCCTCTCAAAGATTTCTTTCTTAACCCATTCGGTTTTAACACTTGGTTCATGTGATCTAGATTCCTATGTGAATTATAATACCTTCTAGGTTGATAATGAGATCTCCTAGGATACTGCTCCAAGAAGTGTTAGCGATACCTTGTTTGAATTGAGCAAGACTTTGGGAAGGTCCGCTTGTGAAGGTCTTGGTGGTTTAGAAAAAGGTCTTCTCTGGTGAGGGTACCTATGGTGCCGTGAGAAATTGTCGTGGTTAGCCCTATTTAAATTATTCCGGTGGTTTGTTCTCTCTAGGTTTCGATTGGCAAACCCGTTTTTGGAAATTTTCTAAGGTATTCGAGTGATGTTCATAATCCTTGATTAAATGAGTAGGACTAAAGCACACAAAACACGCTTTTGACCCATACTTCCAAAGTGACTTCTTCTATGTCTATGACCAAAACTATTTTGCCTTCTAGGTGAATGATTGAACTGTTTTGACCAAAGTTATCCCAAAAGGTTTAGCAAGACTGCTTTGAAAAGGTTTTCTGAAGGTATCGCCATGGAGCAAGACTTTGAGTTGAAGGTACCGCTTGACTTTGAACATTATTTTCAACAAGATCTTTTGGGGTTTCGCACCTAGATTGACCAATAAGCTTTTCCTAAACTCTAAACCTGTCTACACCAAAACGAGAAACATCGTGCCTAGGGGTTGATGAATTCCGATGGGATGGGGACCCATGATAACCATTGTCTTTCTTAAACTCGGGAGGTGTGTCACTAATTGAATCCTCATTACTAGATGTGTCTACATAATTAATGAGTTCATCATCACTAGTGGTTATATCCTCTAGGTCATCACAGATTGATTCTCTTCTATGTTATCAAAGTCCATACCAAAACCTAATCCAGCTTCTAATAAATGCTCTTCTCTGCTTTTTGAACATAAGTAACATGTGACAGCCGATTCTTTCCGGGCATCAAACTTTGCTAACAACTCATCTCTTTCCTTAGTTAATTTCTATTTCAAAGAATTTTACAATTTAGTTTCCATTCACTTAGTTTTAACCGATAATCTTGTTGTTCATACTTTTCACCCAAGCCATTTCATTATTTTCATGTGTTAATATTTTGGCTTCCATTGACTCTAAGGTTATTTGATAACCACTACCTCGAGACCTAGCCCTAACACAATTATCTCTTTCAATCACATAACCGCCAAGTAATTTTTGATAAAAATCATGACAATTTGAGCATACCTCGTAGATAGGGATGAACTTGGTGAAGTAGCCACCATTGCAAGTAGAACAGATCGTCTTCACTTTCCAAGCTCCAATCAAATCCTCCATAACCATCTCCGATTCCAAAGCAAAGATGATCGCCTTCCTCATCAAAGACACTGCCCGGCCCAATTCTTCATCGAATCTTCAACCGCTTCTTCCATCGCTACCATACAATATGTCACCGGTTCATCATCAAACCCTTCACTCGGTCAACCTCGATAAATTCTCTTGAGCAACCAAAGCCTTTGTTTCAAGAATATGGATTTCTTTTAGCTCCGACTTTGGTTTCTCATCATCCTGTTTGCTTGATACTTAGCAAACCCGCACTCCCTTGCAAAGTGTCCGATCTTTTGACAATTGAAGCATTCAATTTTGGATTTGTCAAAAGTGATTCCTGCTTTGGTTTGAAGTCAATGCTTTTCCTGTCTTTTTCATATACTTCTTGATCCGTGCGGTGATCATTGCTACTTGCCACCGATATCAATTTCTAAAGCATCCTCTTCAACTGTGAGAGATCTTCATAAGTGACGGTAAAGAAGCTTGTTGTGCAAAGAAAGAGCACACAACTTCATCCGAGTGCATTGTAGTAGTTGGTGGGGCTTGTTGAGCATAGGTGGGGAGGAAACAGCAGAGATTGAGTTACAAGATTGAGTAGAGAAGCAAGACTTTTGGTGGAAGCACGCCTCTTTCGAGATGATGAAAAGCAATCTGTGAGATTTGGAACTGGTATGACCATTCATCTCATGCTCATACACCTTTAGATGATTGTAGAGATCATCAAAGTCCATAACATCCAAACCCGGTTGTCCTCGATCATTGAAGCTATCACATGCCATGATGATGGCGCACTCTTAAGAACTTGAGATTAGCATCTTCAATCTGAAACTTGTGCTTTGTATAATTCCAACATGTTAAGGAGATTTTGAAATCTATCATATGCAAGATCAAGACTCTCTCTTTCACCAACAATGAAAGTTTCAAACTGCTTCAACAGATTACATGCATCTTCTTAGAAGCTTCATCCTCCAAATCTTGTCTTGAGGCACCCAGAGTCGCTTAGCATCTTTAGCATAATGGAACTTGAGAAGATGACCATCCGGAATGGCATACAAGAGAATGTTGAGTGCCTTCTCTTGATTCCTTAATGTTCTTCTTGGTAAGACGCCTTAGGTGCTTTGGGTTGTCCAGAACATCAATAGTTTCGGAGCTTCTTCACTACCATTGACAATTACATTCCATAGAGCATGGTGCGTAATGGAAATGTACTACCTCATCTTCATACACCATAGGTTATATTCTCCTTCTTGATGACAGGAATCCTCATTGAGGTGATGGAAGGTGGTGAATGTAATCATCGACATCTTTAGGTTTTAGGGTTTCTTCTTAGTCGAGTTTCCACACAAGCTCGATACCACTTGTTGGATCGATGTACTCTAATCAAACTAACTTAAATAGCTTGTTAAGGTTTAACAACCTCGGATAAATCCTAAGTTATTAACAATGAAATATCGAGCAAACTCTATTAAGTATGCGGAATTTACTTAACAAAGCTAAGAAGAATAACTTTAACTTTAAACAATTTTATTAATAACTCTAACTCGCTTATTATGCACTTTTAACAACTCTAATAATATCGAACTTCTAAAACTCTAATAAAATCACGCACGCCTAATATCAATCTAGGGTCCTTTTATAGGCTCAAGGATAACCCTAAACGATTTACAATTCTTATCCTTATCGTCAGTAAGCAAGACATAGAAAGTTCTAGATAAACATAACTTTCTATCTTTAATCTAATACAACCGACTTATAATCTTTGCAAGATTTTGACTTCTTGCAAGATTTTGACTTCTTGCAAGATTTTATCTTTCTGCAAAGACTTTGTTAATCTTCAAGATTTTAATCTTCCGTATCCCAACATGGTACAATCGCAAGCATATCCGGATCGGTTTTCTCGGCTCTAGGAAGTGATAGATGAAAATGGGTGTGTGGCGATTGCCATAATCCGGAAAGGATAGAAATCAAGATTTCTAAAGCACATGGTTTCCTTTACGTGTGGAGAAGTCCATTTGTATAACTTAGTTTTTCGGTCACACTTTTCCTTAAAGAGTATCGGAGTGAGTCAAGGTTGAGGAGTAGGTATTCTCTCACCTCCTTAAAAGAATATAGGAGATTCTCTATTACTACTATAACTTATGGGAGAGACGAGCATTGTCGTCCATACTTTTCCTTTTACTAATTCACGGAGGTGAATAGGTTGGTAAAACTACTAACAACCACTTAGGTAAAGGCGGAATCTACTTCCAAGGTTTCGTCTATAGTGTAGCTTATCGTTTGGTGAGAGGTCCAAAGGTTAGCGTGTGCTTTTGAAGGATGAGAGAAAGATTATGTGATTGTCCTAGAGAATGTGGTTCGGGTTTCTCCTTAGGATTTCAAGATTTACGAGTATGAAATCTCTACTAGATGAAAAGTCTAGGAAGTTCGAGTATGTCTTTATTAGAAAGTGTTGATTACTACCATCAATCGATCGGTTGACTTAGCATGATATCTAGGTTAGAGACGAAAGTACGACTCCTAAAAGAGAGTATTGGTTACTAACCACAGTCTGTCGATTAACTTATTGGTGCACTTAGCACTTAACGCAAAAGGTTTCAAGGTTCAACTCCAAAATCATAATCTCCAAAAGAAGTTCAACTACCAATCGATATCCAAATCATTTCCTACATACGAGAACGCCAACGGCTCTAAGTAGGTATGCTAGAGAATTTCTCATCTATGGTGTGTAAGGTACCATATTGATAAAATAGGGTAGGTATTACCATTACCGTGGTGTGACGAGCGACTATTGTTGACAAACAATGTTGAGGGTTCAATGTTGCTAGAGTCAACATCGACGGAGCAATATCTAAGGATAATCTTCTGTGAACAACTTCACTAAAACAACTCGTTAGATCGTTATCGATAGGGGTTCCTATATAGAGGATACAGTATGACATCAAAGACGAAGGTACTACCATCGAAAGTCACATGGCGAAGTGAATGATAAGGTTTTAGAAGTTTCTCAACAATCGATTCAAGACTAGGCTTCGAGGTATAAGTGTCGTAATGTGGTTACCAATCTAAACGAGGCTAGATGACAAATCCACGGTGTTACTCATCGAAATGATGTGGAATGATAATTCCAACAAGATTACTATCGAAAATGGTGGAATGATAATTCCAATACGGTTACTATTGTAATGTGACGGATGATGTTTCAAATCGAATACCGATTAAAGGTCGAAAGATGATTTTAAGTTTTAACAAAGTTATCAACGAATCGGAGCCGAATAATAATTCAAGGCCAACATCGATTCAAGTCAAATGACAAGTTAAAACTCGAACGAGATCAAAATCTCAAATTCAAAACCCAAAGACCAAAATCCAAACCGAATCCAAAATAGTCAAGACCAAATCCAAAATAGCCCAAAATAATTTCAAACGCCTAGAGAGATCGACGAGGCTTATGTCGATAAGCAACTCGGATGCAACAGGCCAATCGGGTCTCACCCGATTTATGGCGGACTACGCCAAGTGCTATGATGAGTGTCTAAATACTCATCATTTTGTACAATCTAAACTACAAAATCATCTCGAAAACACTCGTAAACACATCAAATGATCAAAATATCACAAATCAGTGTTTTATGTGTTTTAAATGCAAAATATCAAAATCGATGAAAACATATCAAATTTGCAAAATTGCGCTTTAGTCCCCAAGTTTCTAAAATTGTCAAAACAGTCCCCGAGCTCATAATTTCAAAAGAAAAGTCACCAAAGGTCCTTTTAAATCATAAGTTGTCAAATTTAGTCCTTTGGTGAAAAATATAAAAGTTTGAGAAAATTACAAAATGGTCCTTCAAGTTTGAAAATTGGCGAAATGGCCCCCTGAAAATCGAAAATGGCAACTTTGGTCCTTGCATTATTAAACTTTGTCATTTTAGTCCTTTGAGCAACTTTTCGATTTGGCAAACAATGGTCCTTATAATTTCGTAATCTACAAATGTGCCCTTGTCATTAATACCTTATAACACCCTTTTGGCTCGCCATTTCCAATTGACTTTGCTTTTGACCTTTCCTTTATTAATAACACCTGGTCAACCCTTTTGGTCAAACAAACAAAACCCGCCAAAGTCTCCACCTCTTCACCGCTCTCCGCAACTAGCTCACATATCCATCCCCTCCTCCACATCACTCTCCTTGTCCCCCACCTCATCACAACTCCAAATATCATTAAATGCTCATTCTCCCTTAACACTCTACCCCACTGTTGATAATCCACTTTGGCGCCAAAAACAAATCAAACGGCTATTATTTCCTTGACTCATCCAATGGTCTCAATTCTTGGTGGGAAAGGTTCAAATGGATGTGGCAACATCATGGAGTATAAAAGAAGAAAGAAAGAGAAGCTTGGTGTAGTAGTTAGTGTAATTTAGTGTTAACTATGTCGTTTTAAATATTTCAAGTTTTTCCGGTTAATGTTTAAGTTTTAAGATACTTTGTAATCAATATTCAGTGTATTAAAAACCTAATTTCAGTTCCAATTTCAATTCTTGTACACAATTGCAGTTTATGCTTATTTCTTAGTTCAAAATCTCAAATCACTCAATTGTTGTTATTGATGGTAGTTATTGCTTCTTAAAGCTTATATAAGCTCTTGAAAAAGCTTATGAGTTGTTAGAAACATTTAAAATTCAGTTTAGTTTCAAAACAGAAAAATTCTCAAAAAAATTCAAATAAATTAGTTATAAAATTAAAAACTATGGAAAATGGTGCAAGAGGTTGAAGCAGTGCTGATTTTGGATTTATTTTGGGTATAGAGCTTCATGGGAAGCTGTAGGATAGTTAGAGTTCATTGGTTCCATGATCTTAGCTTTGATCACTTGTAAGCAATTTTTCAAAATTTTGCATCTCTTAGTTTATCTATTAAATGTGTGTTAATTTTGGTTTAATTTTGTCTAAATACAGTTAGTTCAAGTTAATTAATAGCTCACTTGGTCTAAAAACTGTTTTAATGTGTTAAGCTTCATAACCGCCATCTTAAAAGTGTGTTTGGCATAATCATAGAATCGCCTTAAGGCTTAGTCGGTGGTTTCTATTGTTAGTTCATGTTTGATCAGTTCATGTACACTCATTCAAGTCCTATTTTGTGCCTGCAAGCTAAAAAAAGTCAAAGTTTCCCTTGAATCTATTTCACTTGTCCACTGTTGTAATTTAGGATGAGCAGATCATTATTTTGTGCTTAGAATTCATTAAGCTTGATTGCATTAGGTTTATTACATCAAATAACATCAATCTCTGTCTTAAAATTGGATTGAAAATCCATTTTAGTCAACTTTTCAGTTTCTTCAAAAAGTCAAAAAGTTGTAAAATTCAGTTTTTAGCCAGAATGGAAAGATTTTTAATGGACTCATTTCTAGGTCATTTCTAGTGTGACTTGTGGATTTTAAAAGTTTACTTGGTCCAGTTTCTTGTGGTTATTTTTGATTAATTTTGTGAATTTTCCTTAAAGCTCAAAAGAGCTTGTGATTATGGGGCTTAATCCCCTGTGCTAGAGATCTTGTTCGCACGTGTTTTGTCAGAGGTTTTGGACCTTGCATGTGGCTCCCTTGAGCTCCCCTAGGTCTGTATTTTGGTTTAATAACTCTCACCCAGGTCTAGTGTAAGTTCCAATATCTGTTTCTCATTTCCACTTATTTAGATGTCTTATTTTTAAGCTTAAAGTAGGCCTTATAAACTGTTTTGACTTGGTCTCAAAATCATCAAATCTTTGCAACTAGCTTATCAGTGGTTAGAGCTTGTTGAAACTTAATGCATTTTGGTTCCTTTAGCTTATAGTAGTTCCCTGCTTTGGTTTGGTAGCTTTTGGTGAGCTTTTTATTTATCAAGTGCTTATTCCAATAAGCACTTTCATATCGTTTCATATTCTGCCAAACAAGCCCTGTTTTTCTATTTTTCCCAGCTTTCTAATATTATTTTATACTTTTCCTGAAATTTTCAGATTTTTCTAAGGTGTTTTGCTATTTTTCTTGATTTAATTTAGTTTTTAATCCTTTTTAATTAGCTTTAAATACAAATAATTAAGAAAAGGTTCTAAAAAATAATTTTTCATTTTTCTTAAGTTTAGATAAATGTTAGAAGCCTAAAAAGTATTTTTCCATATTTTTCTTAGTTAAATTTGTATTTTTAAATAATTTAATTAGTTTTAAATAGTTTTAAATTAATAATAAATACATAAAAAGTCTAAAAAATATATTTTCTGTTTTAAAATTAGTTTTATCATATTTTAGATTTTTCCAAGTTATAATTTCATTTTTCTAGGTTAATTTTGTATTTTCTTGTATTTTAGTGCATTTTAAATACTTAATAAATAGTTTTAATTAATAATAATTAATTAAATAGTTGTAAAATAATTTTCTTTTTCTAATAATTTTCTTTTATCATTAGGATTGTAAAATGTATTTTCATATTTTTAGGATCTATATTTTGTAAGTTTCACTTTTATTTTGTACGTTTACGTTATTTTTATTTAAACGTAAGTTTTACGTTTTAGGTTTTAAACGTTCATCACTTTAAAAATAGTGATAGCGTTTATTTAATAGATTTTAACTTTTTAATTTTCTTAATTTGCATTTAAGTCGCTTTAATTTATAACCTTTTTCAAGAGTGTAATTATTCAATCTAATCCTTTTCGATCGCTATCATTAGTGGTCATTCTATCATCGATCTAGTGTTTAACACACCATTGAGTCTCCTTGGGACTTAACGACCGGAATCCCTGTATTCTCGATCTTAATTGCATTTGTGTCGAGCGCTTTAAGTCTATTTGACTTGACTGCTTGCGCAGATCAAATTTTCACGCCACGGGAGGCTTTAGCGTGTGTTTAGCCTTTTCGATCCATTCTTGCACATACCCCATCTTTGTAAAAATTTTTGTAAAGTTATCGAGAAAATCTCCAAAGTTCATTAACACTTTTCCTAAAGTGTTAAAACGCCAAAAATATTTTCATTCTTTGTTTTTATCATCATGATTTTCAAAACACCAAAAATATTCCTCTTTACCCTCTTACCTTTTGATTCTTCATTTCTTACCCTCGGAACCATTTGATTCTTTCTATGTCTTATCCTCACCCTCTTGGTTGTCAATGGTGTGGTGGTCTTTATAATGGTGGCAATTGCCCCGGTTGAAGCGTGGTGGAATTAGGAAACGAGTGCATGCTATAACCGTGATCCCTATTCCTACCATAACACAACCGATTCATTCCATCGACTACCACACCGTGAGACTCAGTAGATTTATTGTTGTGAGTACTTGTGGTGGTTCACATTCAGATTCGATTGTCAATCGAAGCACGCTTGTCTATGAGCGTGTTCCCGATAACAATTATGACTACAACACATACCACTCACATACCACATCGGCTTGTCTTGTTGTGAGTATTGTGGAGGTCCTCACCCGAGTTTTGAGTGTCAAACGGGAACATGCTTGTCTATGAGCATAATCCTTGTAACAATTATGACTACTCTTATCATGACCAACCTCCACAATACCAAACGATTCAAACACAACCTCTGCAAATTCCTCAAGAACTTCTCCAAAATTGTCTCGATACACTCAAAGATTTAAAAGAATTGATTAAAGAAGAGTCTCGTCGAAACGATCTGTCAAGAACAAGCGCTAGAGTAAGCTCCCAATATTGGAAACCTCTCGCGACGATTATGATGACGACGACGACGGCGATGATTTTGATGAGGAATTCACGACTCCGAGTGGCAATCCCACCCCGCTTTGAGCCTTTCATTTCGACTCTTCCCTTCACTCACGCCGGTTGAGAGAAGTGAATTCCTTTGGAAGAGGTCGATGATCCTATTTCTTTGAAATTCTTTGATCCCGAGGACTCTCTCATAATGGAGGATGATCATCTCAAAGACTATTTCGGAAACGGAATCATCGAGTGTTGAGGATCTTGTCCTAATCCCAAGTGAGTCTCGAGGATATATCCAATAGTGATTGGGATTTGCATGTTTGTGATTCTCTCGACATTTCGAGGTTACTTCCGGATTTTCTCAAATCCTCTTTTTGAATTTAATGATGACTACACTTTTGCTAAGTAAATCCTCTTTTCGATGAAATGTCCGATTCGATATGAGACCATCACGAAGTGGTGGAAATTGCTAGCTCTCAGAGCACACCACTTGTCCCACCTCTGTATTCTATCTTCTCTCTTCCATCATGTGATGATGATTTTATCCTCACTAATGAGATTCATGATCCAAAAATCATGAATTCTCCTTCTGATAATGAGGAGTTAGTCATGATCATTATCATAATTCTCCTTCTTTTCTTCACCTACCCGGTGACTTCCTTTCTTCTTCACTCCTTCGGGAGTGAGGACACTATCTTTGACCCCGGCATTTTCATTTACCATTTGTGAGCCGGGTCTGTCTTTCTATGTATATCTCATCGGTGTGGAACTTTCACGCGCTTCAAATGTTTGTCCAAACATTTTAAATGAAAGTCCGATGGAGATTGTTTCTTCCACTTTGCTTCCCATGAACCAATGAATTGGGGTCGAGTCAAGCTAGCGACTGGAAATCAAAAACAATAGCACACCATATGGGTTTTCACCCATATTTTCGACTTCTTACCCCTTTCTACCACCTAAGTGTGGGGTGATGCCCCACAGTGTTATATATATATATATATTTTATAAAAAAAAAAAAAAAAATCTTTCTAAATAATGGCCGTAATATTTCCCTTTTACGTTCTTTGTTTCGCATAACCATGGTACTTTGAATATTGAGGAAATATTCATTTCTAAGTGTGGGGGATTCTCACGAATTTTATCATGTAAATATACCGCCTAATTCCCGCTTTTGGCCAAAATTTTTTTTGGAGTAAGTGTTCTACACTTTCTCATCAAAGTTATCATCCGCCATGTCCAGAAGACAAAAGGATTGGCTAATCCAGAGCAAACGGCTCTTGGTAAAGATTTCTCAAATCCGTTTATATGGCTTGCAATTTGCCCAAAATTGTATGGTATTCAACTCACCATATCCTAAAAAGTGAAGAGTTGGCTAGCCCGCAAGATTATGGCTTGTGGTAAAGGCGATGGAAAACCATAATTGGTATTCGCTCACCAAAGATAATGTTGATAATTTATCTAAGAGTTGGCTAGTCCGAGAGGGTACGGCTTCCGTAAAGACAAAATCAAATCCGTTGAAAGTCGGTGGTTTGCTCAAAATCACATGGTTATCGATGTACCATGGTTCTTACTGAATCGAAACATTTGGCTACTCCGTAAGTAATGGCTTTTGGTAAAGAGATTAAAATCCATTATGTTTTCTCAAATCATTGCTAGGGACTAGCAATATCTCGATGTGGGGATTGATGAGTGTCTAAATACTCATCATTTTGTACAATCTAAGCGCAAAATCATCTGAAACACTCGTAAACACATCAAAATGATCAAAATATCACAAATCGTTGTTTTATGTGTTTTAAATGCAAAATATCAAAATCGATGAAAACATATCAAATTTGCAAAAATTGCGCTTTTAGTCCCCAAGTTTCTAAAATTGTCAAAACAGTCCACGAGCTCATAATTTCAAAGAAAAGTCACCAAAGGTCCTTTTAAATCATAAGTTGTCAAATTTAGTCCTTTGGTGAAAAATATAAAAGTTTGAGAAAATTACAAAATGGTCCTTCAAGTTTGAAAATTGGCGAAATGGCCTCGAAAACTCGAAATGGCAACTTTGGTCCTTGCATTATTAAACTTTGTCATTTTTAGTCCTTTGAGCAACTTTTCGATTTGGCAAAGAATGGTCCTTATAATTTCGTAATCTACAAATGCCCTTGTCATTAATACCTTATAACACCCTTTGGCTCGCCATTTCAATTTGACCCCCTGTTTTTGACCTTTCCTTTATTAATAACACCTGGTCAACCCTTTTGGTCAAACAAACAAAACCCGCCAAAGTCTCCACCTCTTCACCGCTTCCGCAACTAGCTCCACATATCCATCCCCTCTCCACATCACTCTCCTTGTCCCCCACCTCATCACAACTCCAAATATCATTAAATGCTCATTCTCCTTAACACTCTACCCCCCTTTGTTGATAATCCACTTTGGCGCCAAAACAAATCAAACGGCTATTATTTCCTTGACTCATCCAATGGTCTCAATTCTTGGTGGGAAAGGTTCGGTGGACAGTGGCAACATCATGGAGTATAAAAAGAAGAAAGAAAGAGAAGCTTGGTGTAGTAGTTAGTGTAATTTAGTGTTAACTATGTCGCTTTAAATATTTCAAGTTTTTCCAGTTAATGTTTAAGTTTTAAGATACTTTGTAATCAATATTGATGTATTAAAACCTAATTTCGGCCCAATTTCAATTCTTGTACACAATTGCGCTTATGCTTATTTCTTAGTTCAAAATCTCAAATCACTCAATTGTTGTTATTGATGGTAGTTATTGTTTAAAGCTTATATAAGCTCTTGAAAAAGCTTATGAGTTGTTAGAAACATTTAAAATTCGCTTTAGTTTCAAAACGTAAAAATTCTCAAAAAATTAAAATAAATTAGTTATAAAATTAAAAACTATGGAAAATGGAAAAGAGGTTGAAGCAAGGTTGATTTTGGATTTATTTTGGGTATAGAGCTTCATGGGAAGTCAGAGGATAGTTAGAGTTCATTGGTTCCATGATCTTAGCTTTGATCACTTGTAAGCAATTTTTCAAAATTTTGCATCTCTTAGTTTATCTATTAAATGTGTGTTAATTTTGGTTTAATTTTGTCTAAATACGATTAGTTCAAGTTAATTAATAGCTCACTTGGTCTAAAAATCTGTTTTAATGTGTTAAGCTTCATAACTGTCATCTTAAAAGTGTGTTTGGCATAACTGTTAGAACTGCCCTTAAGGCTTAGTCAGTGGTTTCCTATTGTTAGTTCATGTTTGATCAGTTAATGTACACTCATTCAAGTCCTATTTTGTGCCTCGCAAGCTAAAAAGTCAAAGTTTCCTTGAATCTATTTCACTTGTCCACCGTTGTAATTTAGGATGAGCGGATCATTATTTTGTGCTTAGAATTCATTAAGCTTGATTGCATTAGGTTTATTACATCAAATAACATCAATCTCTGTCTTAAAATTGGATTGAAAATCCATTTTAGTCAACTTTTCGATTTCTTCAAAAGTCAAAAGTTGTAAAATTCGCTTTTAGCCGTAATGGAAAGATTTTTAATGGACTCATTTCTAGGTCATTTCTAGTGTGACTTGTGGATTTTAAAAGTTTACTTGGTCCAGTTTCTTGTGGTTATTTTTGATTAATTTTGTGAATTTTCCTTAAAGCTCAAAAGAGCTTGTGATTACGGGGCTTAATCCCCTGTGCTAGATCTGTTCGCATGTGTTTGTCTGGTTTTTGAGACCTTGCATTGTGGCTCCTCGAGCCCCTAGGTCTGTATTTTGGTTTAATAACTCTCACCCAGGTCTAGTGTAAGTTCCAATATCATTTCTCATTTCACTTATTTAGATGTCTTATTTTTAAGCTTAAAGTAGGCCTTATAAACTGTTTTGACTTGGTCTCAAAATCATCAAATCTTTGCAACTAGCTTATCAGTGGTTAGAGCTTGTTGAAACTTAATGCATTTTGGTTCCTTTAGCTTATAGTAGTTCCCGCTTTGGTTTGGTAGCTTTTGGTGAGCTTTTGCTTATCAAGTGCTTATTCCAATAAGCACTTTCATATCGCTTCATATTCTGCCAAACAAGCCCTATTTTCTATTTTCCCAGCTTTCTAATATTATTTTATACTTTTCCTGAAATTTTCAGATTTTTCTAAGGTGTTTTGCTATTTTTCTTGATTTAATTTAGTTTTTAATCCTTTTAATTAGCTTTAAATACAAATAATTAAGAAAAGGTTCTAAAAATAATTTTCATTTTTCTTAAGTTTAGATAAATGTTAGAAGCCTAAAAAGTATTTTCCATATTTTTCTTAGTTAAATTTGTATTTTTAAATAATTTAATTAGTTTTAAATAGTTTTAAATTAATAATAAATACATAAAAGTCTAAAAATATATTTTCTGTTTTAAAATTAGTTTTATCATATTTTAGATTTTTCCAAGTTATAATTTCATTTTTCTAGGTTAATTTTGTATTTTCTTCTATTTTAGTGCATTTTAAATACTTAATAAATAGTTTTTAATTAATAATAATTAATTAAATAGTTGTAAAAATAATTTTCTTTTTCTAATAATTTTCTTTTATCATTAGGATTGTAAAAATGTATTTTTCATATTTTTAGGATCTATATTGTGTAAGTTTCACTTTTTATTTTGTACGCTTACGTTATTTTTATTTAAACGTAAGTTTTACGTTTTAGGTTTTAAACGCTCATCACTTTAAAAATAGTGATAGCGTTTATTTAATAGATTTTAACTTTTAATTTTCTTAATTTGCATTTAAGTCGCTTTAATTTATAACCTTTTCAAGAGTGTAATTATTCAATCTAATCCTTTCGATCGCTATCATTAGTGGTCATTCTATCATCGATCTAGTGTTTAACACACCATTGAGTCTCCTTGGGACTTAACGACCCGGAACTCTCAGATTCTCCGATCTTAATTGCATTTGTGTCCGAAAGCGGTTTAAGTCTATTTGACTTTTGTTTGCTTACAGATCAAATTTTGGCAGCCACGGGAGGCTTTAGCGTGTGTTTAGCCTTTTTCAGATCCATTCTTGCACATACCCCATCTTTTGTAAAAAATTTTTTGTAAAGTTATCAGAAAATCTCCAAAAGTTCATTAACACTTTTCCTAAAGTGTTAAAAACGCCAAAAATATTTTCATTCTTTGTTTTTATCATCATGATTTTCAAAAACACCAAAAATATTCCTCTTTACCCTCTTACCTTTTTGATTCTTCATTTCTTACCCTCTGGAACCATTTGATTCTTTCTATGTCTTATCCTCACCCTCTTGGTTGTCAATGGTGTGGTGGTCTTTATAATGGTGGCAATTGCCCCAGTTGTAGCGTGGTGGAATTAGGAAACGGGTCTGTCTATAACCGGGATCCCTATTCCTACCATAACACAACCGATTCATTCCATCGCCACCACATTGTGAGACTCAAGTAGATTTCTTGTTGTAGTCTTGTGGTGGTTCACATTCCAGCTTCGATTGTCAATCGAAGCACGCTTGTCATGAGCGAGGTTCCCGATAACAATTATGACTACAACACATACCACTCACCACCCGCATCAGTTGTCTTGTTGTGAGTATTATGGAGGTCCTCACCCGAGTTTTGAGTGTCAAACGGGAACATGCTTGTCTATGAGCATAATCCTTGTAACAATTATGACTACTCTTATCATGACCAACCTCCACAATACCAAACGATTCAAACACAACCTCTGCAAATTCTCAAGAACTTCTCCAAAATTGTCTCGATACACTCAAAGATTTAAAAGAATTGATTAAAGAAGAGTCTCGTCGAAAACGATGTCAAGAACAAGCGCCTAGAGTAAGCTCCCAATATTGGAAACCTCTCGCACGATTATGATGACGACGACGACGGCGATGATTTTGATGAGGAATCTACGACTCGAGTGGCAATCCCACTCCGTTTGAGCCTTTCATTTCCGACTCTTCCCTTCACTCACGCCGTCGAGAGAAGTGAATTCCTTTGGAAGAGGTCGATGATCCTATTTCTTTGAAATTCTTTGATCCCGAGGACTCTCTCATAATGGAGGATGATCATCTCAAAGACTATTTTGGAAACGGAATCATCGAGTGTTGAGGATCTTGTCCTAATCCCAGTGAGTCTGAGGATATATCCAATAGTGATTGGGATTTGCATGTTTGTGATTCTCTCGACATTTCGAGGTTACTTCCGGATTTTCTCAAATCCTCTTTTGAATTTAATGATGACTACACTTTTGCGAAGTAAATCCTCTTTTCGATGAAATGTCCGATTCGATCTGAGAGACCATCACGGAAGTGGTGGAAATTGCTAGCTCTCGAGCACACCACTTGTCCCACCTCGTATTCTATCTTCTCTTCCATCCGTGAGAGATCTTCTTCATAAGTGATGTAAAGAAGCTTGTTGTAAAGAAAGAGCACACAACTTCATCTGAGTGCATTGTAGTAGTTGGTGGGGCTTGTTGAGCATAGGTGGGGAGTGAAAGCAAAGAAGCTTTGAGTTACAAGATTGAGTAGAGAAGCAAGACTTTTGGTGGAAGTAACGCCTCTTTCGAGATGATAGAAAAGCAATCTTGTGAGATTTGGAACGGTATGACCATTCATCTCATGCTCATACACCTTTAGATGATTGTAGAGATCATCAAAGTCCATAACATCCAAACACAGTTGTCCTCGATCATTGTAGCTATCACATGCCATGATGATGGCGGACTCATAAGAACTTGAGATTAGCATCTTCAACCGAAACTTGTGCTTTGTATAATTCCAACATGTTAAGGAGATTTTGAAATCTATCATATGCGACATCAAGACTCTCTCTTTCACCAACAAGTGAAAGTTTCAAACTGTTGCTTCAACAGATTACGTGCATCTTCTTAGAAGCTTCATCCTCCAAATCTTATCTTGAGTGCAGCCAGAGCGCTTAGCATCTTTAGCATAATGGAACTTGAGAAGATGACCATCGGAATGGCATACAAGAGAATGTTGAGTGCCTTCTCTTGATTCCTTAATGTTGTGCTTGGTAAGACCGCCTTAGGTGCTTTGGGTTGTCCAGAACATCAATAGTTTCGGAGCTTCTTCATTACCATTGACAATTACATTCCATAGAGCATGGTCGTAATGGAAATGTACTACCTCATCTTCATACACCATAGGTTATATTCTCCTTCTTGATGACGGGAATCCTCATTGAGGTGATGGAAGGTGGTGGAAGTAATCATCGACATCTTTAGGTTTTAGGGTTTCTTCAGTCGAGTTTCCACACAAGCTCGATACCACTTGTTGGATCGATGTACTCTAATCAAACTAACTTAAATAGCTTGTTAAGGTTTAACAACCTCGGATAAATCCTAAGTTATTAACAATGAAATCTTGAGCAAACTCTATTAAGTATGCGGAATTTACTTAACAAAGCTAAGAAGAATAACTTTAACTTTAAACAATTTTATTAATAACTCTAACTCGCTTATTATGACTTTTTAACAACTCTAATAATATCGAACTTCTAAAACTCTAATAAAATCACGACGTCTAATATCAATCTAGGGTCCTTTTATAGGCTCAAGGATAACCCTAAACGATTTACAATTCTTATCCTTATCGTCAAGTAAGCAAAGTACATAGAAAGTTCTAGATAAACATAACTTTCTATCTTTAATCTAATACAACCGACTTATAATCTTTGCAAGATTTTGACTTCTTGCAAGACTTTGACTTCTTGCAAGATACTTTATCTTTCTGCGGTACTTTGTTAGTCTTGATGCTTTAATCTTCTCGTATCCCAACATGGTACACTGCAAGCATATCCAGATCGGTTTTCTCGGCTCTAGGAAGTGATAGATGAAAAATGGGTGTGTGGCGATTGCCATAATCCGGAAAGGATAGAAATCAACATTTCCTAAAGCACATGGTTTCCTTTACGTGTGGAGAAGTCCATTTGTATAACTTAGTTTTTCGGTCACACTTTTTCCTTAAAGAGTATCGGAGTGAGTTGAAGGTTGAGGAGTAGGTATTCTCTCACCTCCTTAAAAGAATATAGGGAGATTCTCTATTACTACTATAACTTATGGGGAGAGACGAGCATTGTCGTCCATACTTTTCCTTTTTACTAATTCACGGGAGGTGAATAGGTTGGTAAAACTACTAACAACCACTTAGGTAAAGGCGGGAATCTACTTCCAAGGTTTCGTCTATAGTGTAGCTTATCGTTTGGTGAGAGGTCCGAAAGGTTAGCAGTGCTTTTTGAAGGATGAGAGAAAGATTATGTGATTGTCCTAGAGAATGTGGTTCGGGTTTCTCCTTAGGATTTCAAGATTTCACTGAGTACGAAATCTCTACTAGATGAAAAGTCTAGGAAGTTCGAGTATGTCTTTATTAGAAAGTGTTGATTACTACCATCAATCGATCGGTTGACTTAGCATGATATCTAGGTTGAGACGAAAGTACGACTCCTAAAAGAGAGTATTGGTTACTAACCACGATCGTCGATTAACTTATTGGTGCACTTAGCACTTAAGCAAAAGGTTTCAAGGTTCAACTCCAAAATCATAATCTCCAAAAGAAGTTCAACTACCAATCGATATCCAAATCATTTCCTACATACGAGAGAACGTCAACGGCTCTAAGTAGGTATGCTAGAGAATTTCTCATCTATGGTGTGTAAGGTACCATATTGATAAAATAGGGTAGGTATTACCATTACCGGTGGTGTGACGTAGCAGACTATTGTTGACAAACAATGTTGAGGGTTCAATGTTGCTAGAGTCAACATCGACGGAGCAATATCTAAGGATAATCTTCGGTGAACAACTTCACTAAAACAACTCGTTAGATCGTTATCGATAGGGGTTCCTATATAGAGGATAAGGTATGACATCAACAGCACGTAAGGTACTACCTTACTGAAAGCTGTTGGCGAAGTGAATGATAAGGTTTTAGAAGTTTTCTCAACAATCGATTCAAGACTAGGCTTGAGGTATAAGTGTCGGTAACAGGGTTACCAACGAAACGAGGCTAGATGACAAATCCACGGTGTTACTACTGAAATGATGTGGAATGATAATTCCAACAAGATTACTATCGAAAAATGGTGGAATGATAATTCCAATACGGTTACTATTGTAATGTGACCGGATGATGTTTCGAAATCGAATACCGATTAAAGGTCGAAAGATGATTTTAATTTTTTAACAAAGTTATCAACGAATCGGAGCCGAATAATAATTCAAGGCCAAATACCGATTCAAGTCAAATGACAAGTTAAAACTCGAACGAGATCAAAATCTCAAATTCAAAACCCAAAGACCAAAATCCAAAACCGAATCCAAAATAGTCAAGACCAAATCCAAAATAGCCCAAAATAATTTCAAACGCCTAGAGAGATCGACGAGGCTTATGTCGATAAGCAACTCGGATACAAAAAGGCTAATCGGGTCTCACCCGATTTATGCGACTACGCCAGTGCTACAACCACAAATTTCACATAAAGCAGACGTATAGTGATGCGGAAGTGTTATGATTCAAGAGGTGTTACGATGCGGCAAGTGTCGGGTGTGTGAGTGCGAGCTTCGTGATGTTTAGCGAGTGTGAGTGTGCGAGTCCACCTTAAGTTTATCGTTCTTAAAAACCAATCTCAATTCCGAACACAATTTTGTTATAACAATTCCCAGTATTTGTAAAATCCACCTCTGAGACGGACATAGGTGATCAGTCCATGTCCTGCTGTCTCTAGCTGAATATAGGTGATCAGTCTATATTCAATCGAGGTTCGATAAATTTTTATTAAGCAAGGCACAACCAGTTTCTAACCAATTCTTAATATATATTCCCAACGTCAATGTTATATGCCCAAAATGTATTCATTTCCTCATCTCAAAATATCTCGTTGTTCCATTTAATTATTAGCGTTAGGTATCATCGTGTGTGTGTGTGTGGTATCGACTCGACAAGACTCCATGAATGCACTCAAATAACCACAATGCGACTCATAATGATACAATGAGAGGTCTAAATGATAAACTCTATAGTTTAATAAGTTTCGGAATAAATAGTTAGATCTTATCGAATTCGTCAATTCGATAAACTCAACCATTTATTCATGTCGCTTATTATCCCAGAGCAAAACACATCCTAACGAGTCATAAGGATAATTCACCCATTAATAACGTTATCCTACGTACATAGCGGGCGCCTATTAGGTTCGTCAACCTAATAAGTCCGTTATCCACGTGGATCGACGCTATTAATGTTAGGTCATCCGTAACCCACGCACAACACATAAATGACATTAAGTATTCATAAATGGCACCCTTCAATAAACATTAAGTATTACAAAACGTTTCTATTTTTAAACGTTGGTTCCCTTTTTTTAAAATGTTGGATAACAAGGCGAGCCTTGTTATCGAATGCTTAGTACAAGACCATTTATCATTTATATTTTCTAGTACGATTTACTAGTAGATATATATATATAAATATATATATATAATTTCGATATAATTTCAATATAAATTCATTCTTCTCACTTATAAATTTCAATAAAAATTTCAATATAAATTTCGATAAAAATTCCAATATAAATTTCGATAAAAATTTCAATATAAATTTCGATAAAAATTTCAATATAAATTTCGATAAAATTTCAATATAAATTTCGAGTCATTATTCGTTTCGAGTTCCCAAGTCCGAGTCATGACTCGGCTTTACACCTCATATTGTTTAAAAGATACTAAAGACCTGTTCTGGCGTTGTCGGGGTAGTCGAGACTAGAAAGTCACGATAACACCGACGTAGCATAAAGTTGACATATATACCATTAAATCCAAAACAAACAATTTTCACAATCCTAATAAATTCTCCAAACAATCTCATACCAATCTCGCCATCTACACTGAAAATCAAACATACCCAACACCATTAAACACTTCCAATTAACTCTTTCAATTCCCAAACACAACCGATTAACGGGTATCAAATCTAATGTTTGTCAATAACTTACCAATTACCCAAAACACCACAATTAATTTGTTATTCAATTAAGGCTGTTAATTGAAATGTCATTCGATTTCAAAAAAAATCTTATTCATACCAATGATTCAACGTTAACCAGATAATCACACGTTAGTCCAATTTATTATCTGAAAACACTTTCTGGTTTCACAATTCACTATGACATTAATGGACATGAATTCATTATTAGTAATCAAACCGATTACCACTTGTTTGACAATTCAAAATAATAAAACAACGATTTACGAAAGTTTCGACTCAAAATCGCGACACGAGATCGTACACCAATCGACATCATCAAAATCATTATAATCCATCATCTAGTTATGACCAAAGACATATAAACATGATAAGATGCAAAAACACGTGAACATGACACAACACATGATACCAACACACCAGTTTACACGTTTTATTAGTTTTAAACGCGTTTTGGAATCGTGTTCATCAAAACTTAATTATGGAACTCACGTTCACGAGACAAAAGGTCTCGCTCGTGACTCCCTGACTTAGTTATAATAGTACCATTTCCTTTATATTCCCAAATCATTTCCATGACCACTACTAATGTGCAAGTTTTAAATCAAGTGGTGAGATTACGCCAGGAAATTGCGTAACCCTGATACTTTGAGAGTATCCGCATTATTTGATAAATAATGTTGAATTGTTGGTTATCACATTCTGTGTTCACTTGTTCACTTTAATCTTCCAAATACCTTCCAATAGATCCCACGTATTTGTGTATATTCATACAAGGTTTTCTCTTTATTGTTTTGGGATATACCCAAGGCAACTACTTAATATAAGCTAAGTGTTATAGATTTAAGGTTTGGGACTCCACACTCTGTGAAAGGTATAGCGCGTGCGAATGCATGAGGACATGCTTTCTGTGAGTGTATAAGCATGCGGAATGCTTATAGTGAACTACTAAGGTAGGCAGACTTAAATCATCTACTAACAGGCACACGCTCAATCAAGTGTTCAATCAAACCGTTCATCAAATCAGCCCTAAACATCTCATCAATCATCTTATCAATCATTCGTCTAATGTGTTCTCAATCATCCATATCAAATCAATCGAGTTCAAAATTCCAAACTCATAATATACCGTTTACTCAAATCAAATCCGTAGTATCTCGATAATCACATCTCATTTACCCAAAATCAATAATCATATCTCCAAATCATAATGTTTCCATAATCAGTTCACAATATCCCTTAACAAATCGTCTCATAATTCAAATCGCAGTTCCTACCATAATCAATTAAGAAGCTTTGGATTGGCAAGCGGGGCGTCGATCGAGGATCAATTTTCTTAAAAGTGGTTACAGTTTAGGGTTTATAAAATACCTAATTCTCATAACTGGCTCGATACCAATCATAACACCCCAAATCTCGATGACAATGGAAGACTTAATCAAGTTTTCAGGCGTTACTATTGGATTGGTATCGCACACAAGTATAGCAAAAGATAGTCATTTAATCATTCAAAACCAATCCCAAATTTAAGTATTCAAAACATTTAGTTCAAAAGTGTAAATATTAGGCCCAAAATATAATTTAATAAGATAGGTCCCCAAAGTTTATCGAGTCGAATTGATCCTTGCACCCCGCCTTCTTGCCAAGCTTCCACCGATCACGATTTCAAACACCTCTCAAATTCACGAGAAATCATGCTAAAGGCGACTCACTGTTGGTGAGTTCATATGTTTAAGTTCAAAAAATCATAGTGGACCAGAAGAGTTGATTTGCTATGCAAGACCTAGATAGATAAATACCGTTTCATACACCGATCCTACCGAATCTCCAATCATATCCCGCATCCGTGGATTACTGGGCCCATCGACTCTAGTCCGGCACTATCGTGGCAACCTCTAGAACAGTTGCCAACCCCGGACTAGGTCGATGTAGAAGTCTATTCTTATCTAGGCACGGTTAAACCTAGACTAAGGTAACAACTACCGCACATCTATCTAAACAATCAAGCATATAAGCAAATCCAAATAGTTTTAACAAATTCAAAAACAAGAGTATGATTCTCACCCCAATATAGTTAAAAGCGTAGATAAAAGTGGGGCTATGAAACTCACCTTTACCACAACAATGCACGAATAAATACTAGCGTAAGATAACAAGTAATCACAAGACAACAATGCACTATTCACTATTGACACGATGGCATCTAAAGTTAATCTCCATGGCATCCAAAAGAATGTACGATTTAGTACAATAGAATAGTTGTGACGCAACCTAATGCGTATACGATATTCTTAGAATACAGCTCATACGATAAAGAAATCAATAGAAAGTAATGTGCTGTAGTTTTTGTGGATCATTCATGTCGTTACTTTCAAAAGTACATTATCGTTCCCAAAATTTCATAATTAGTATCTCAAAAGTTTAGTTTTAACGTTTCGTGTGGTGGTAAGAAACATAGACGCGACATACAACTCACGCCAAAGGAAGAGACATGACCAAGCCAAGAAATACAGATAATACTCAAGCTAGTCAAAGACTGAAAATGACGACATCTATTTATGTAACATAAATAGGTTAATTGATAAGTTTACGCAATTTACCCAATAATTCCCCAAACGTACATGTTTACTAATAAAAGACAAGTTTCCATTTATCGCTCAATTAGTAAGGGTTTCTCAATCGTTATTCATAATCATACAAGTTTACCCGAAATTACTTCATATAAGGTATAGTAAATAGTGTACTATAAATGACACGTTTGTTTATTCCTACGTTTCCAAATCATTATGTCTTTAATAAGTTATCTCATCCAAATAACCGTTTTCACCCAGTTTATAGAAACTAATCATGCATTTATAAGATAGAAGTTTATAAGAAAGTACTTCTTATACTGTATATTAAGCATTGTATTATAAATGACGCATTCGATTATGCAGTGTATCCAAAACATTACGATTTTAATAAATAGTCTTATCAAAATAATACTTCCCGACAAGTTTATAAAAGCTAACATGTGTTATAAAACACGAGTTACCATCATATTTAATAAGGGTTTATAATAGATTAAACAATAGCCGTCAATAATATATATATAGTTACATAATTTAATAGCAGCTTAGATGTGAAAATGAAATTTTTATCGCAAAAATATTGATACTACATTCATTTAAACCAACACGTTTAAAAGAGTACAACATACTAATCAATATAATTGTTATCAAAAGCCTACAAAAGATATTTTGTGTTTATAAAACACGGGTTACTATCTTAATCCCATAAGAGTTTATAATAAATGAAATTGTATCCAATGATAATGTACAGTTAAATATCTCGTTATTAGTTTGAATGTAAAAATTGAATATTTAGGCTCGTTGCGAATCAAATATATTAAATTCATTGAGAGTCTAATATACTGTATCCATCTCCAGTCCAATTTGTCCAATTCGTCCAATAATAACGATCTAATGTGTCGAAATCAATATGTATAAATTTTATATCAAAGTCCGTTAAGTATTACCATAATCCAATACCAAGTATAGATCCCAATGTTATTCGCAACGTGCCAACACCCATACTAGTCGAATCAATATATCACCTTGGTCAAGGTCTTATTAACGACACTACCAATCTAAGTTTAAATCCCGTATTAAAATTGTATTCATAAGTTCTTAACACTTTAACTAATCAAACCAAACATTCCCTAGTTTTATTGTGACTTGGCCCTACATCATTATTCAATTAGCCGAAAATAAAAGAGAAACAAAGTCAGTGAAATATTTTAACACAACCAATGAATCGAACACGCCTAATGTAACTCGAACCGAGACTAAAGTAGATCCCAAAATGACACCATGACAAATATAACATTTTCAAGACGAATCGGTGCTAACTCATGACTATCGCGGGTCATGATCCGATTTCTCAACACAACCATATGACTACTTCGACCACCAAATCAGCCCCATGAACTAGTGACGCAAATCAGGACCAGACCCACGAGTTTAATACATTAATGAATTTAAACAATCCAAAACCCTTGATTGACCAGAAATCCATACGGGACCAAACTGAAACTTGGCATACCCTAACACATAATTTCGAGAATAAGCACCAAGGACCAGAAAAACCGAGACCCTTAGGGGTCTAACCACGCACTGTTTTCACATCGAATCGACCCAAAACCAAACACCCATTTCATTTATATTTTCTTACCACCGAATATCCGAAAAACGTTCTTAAATCTTGTTTTTATTATAGTTATCCACGAACTCAACAAAAGAAAGATAGTATACGAATCAAAAGAGAAAATTAAATAAACATTAGGTGTGTGCGCATTTCACCGTGATAAAAGAGGAGAGACGAGGGCCGTGTGGCATCCATTACGAGTACAACTCGTAACCACATCCAAGCTTGACCCTTGATACTCGTTATCTTTGAAACCCTAACAAATCCGAATCTAAAAATTTAGATTTGGAGTGCGTTAAAGAGTTTTGTGGTGCGTGTGATGCATAAACGGGGTCACAAGACACTGATCTATCGTTTGGGATAGGTGGTGTAATTATTTGAGGTCTCCGGAATTTGGCCGGATTCCGGTGATGGCGCCGAAACCCTAAGGGTGGTGGCCGGATTTTGTAGAGAGAGAGAGAGAGAGAGATAATTGTGTGTGTGTTTATTAGAGAGAGAAAGAGAGTGGAAGAAATGAGGGAGTGGGAAGGTGTGGGGGTATTTATACCCCTGGAGGGACCATTGTTGCAATTTGAGTAAACACAAGGATGAAGATGAAACTTAACACAAGGACCCTAGATGTAACTTCGTAAAAGTTTTGTTATATTGGGTTCGGGGCTCGTTTTAACTAGCAAACAAGGGATTCGTGACTCGAGAGTTACGCCAATGTTTTTAAAATATCATTTCCAATAAAAACGATATAAAATATGACTCGTAACTCGAATTAGTTAAGCCGATCGCTCTAATCGATGTTTTTCCAATAACGACACATCGAGAAATTTTCGAGTTGTCACAAATATGGCAACACAAATACATCGATAATCGAATACATATAAGCCAAGTGAATTCTATAAGCGGTGAAGCAACTAAATTGAATGTAAGCATAGCAATCACAAAAATCGATAACCCACGTTAATAAATGTAACAAGTATCATAACCACAGAAATACTAACAAAGAATATAAGCATTATAGTCACATGTATCCGGTAGGAATACCAAACGAACATCATAATTGAATGAATTAACTAAACAAGAAAATAGCATGACAAACTAAACAAGTCAACTAGACGGATAACATAAGTTGAACCATATTCCTTCATCAATTAATAGCATGAACAGAAGTGTAAACATGGCAGATCAACAAGTCAGGTAAACATCAATTACTAAGCCAAACCAATAGCGTAAGCAACGGAAAAATACCAACCAAAAGTACAATAATGGTAGTCACAAATAGCAAATAAAAATACTAAATGATAATCATAGCCCACAAAATAACTGAACGAGGTATAACATGGTAAACAAATGAGTCAAATAATTACATACTAGCATGGCAAACGGGTGAATCAATTAGTCACATAATAGCATAGTAACAGATAGTCACATATTAATCATATAATAGCAGGGTAAGCAGGTAGTCACATAAATCATATAATAGCAGGGTAAACGGATAGTCACATAAATCATATAATAGCAAGGTAAACGGATGAGGTGGTAATATGAAGTATAAGCTTGGTAGTCAACCAAAATGGAATGAGAGTATGAAAAATCAAATGAACTGAAGTATAGTATGGTAGTCGGATGAATCACATAAGGATAATGAATGAATGAGTAATCAACGGAAGACTAAAAACAAGAATTACAGAATATGGAGCATTGTGGAATAACATGAGGCATAACAAGGAAAAAAAAGGTCATGAAAGGAAAATATCAGTAATATACCACGAGCCCAAACAAATCAAATCATGTCATATCATAAGTAACCATGGAGTAGCTAGCTCCCAAAATGTGAAAGATGTGTATTGCACACAAGCATCAGTCACCAAATAAATCATATCATATCCAAATCAAATACAAATAAAATCTAGGATGCATTTGTGGAAAACTAGAAGGGGGGGTTGAATAGTTTTACCGATTAAAACTTGGTTTTAAACTATTTAGATCGACTTATGTCAATCTATTTAAACGTGTATGTTGGATGTTGATAGATAAGCATATGAATAAATAAAACTAAGATAAAGATTAAGAAGCACAAAACCAAAACGCGAGTATTTATAGTAGTTCAGCTACAAGGACACCTTCCTTTCCCTACTCCACTCCCCGAGTCACCTACTCGAGAGTTCGTAATCACTACACAACACAAACTCCTTGTGGCGGAGAAGCCTTCACAACGTCGCCAACTCTTTATCCGGTACAAGGCTAGACACCGGGTTCTTCCACGAGGTAGAACCAAACCTATCACAACGTCGCCTACACTTTATCAGGTATAAGGCTAGATACCGAGTTCCATTACAAAGGAGGAACTACTACCCAACACTACACGACACCTATCCCAAAGGATATCTACTCCTTATGACAACATCAACAAGGATATCAATATCCTTTGACCCAATACAAATCTATCTTGTGCATCGACACACCATATCGAATGTACACCCTAGGCACATTTCACTAATGCCTTTGACTTGACTTCTAGGCACCCTTCACTAATGCCTTCAACACAGACTTTCGGCACCCTTCACTAATGCCTTTGACATAGATCTTTGACACCTTTCACTAAGGCCTTTGATACGACTCTTCGACACCTTTCACTAATGCCTTCAATACGACTCTTCGACACCTTTCACTAATGCCTTCGTCTTGACCCTTTAGACATCTTTCACCTATATCTTTGACACAACACTTCTAATGAGAAAGAAAATAACTATCAACAAGATACCATCAGTAGTCTTGATGATGACGAAGCTTGGCAACACATGGACTTGAGCTTGCTCGACTTCAAGAAGTGATTATCTCGCCTTTAAGAGGAACCTAGAGAATCACACAAACACAAAACTACATAGAAAGATCCTTTGGATCTGAGGTTAGAGATTTTACAACACTAAGAGAAAATGTGTGTGAAAGGGGTAAGTTACTATGAAGAAATGGCTCAATATTTATAGACAAAATATGCTACTGTTCCACGGATCCCATAGATCCCTTGCTTGAGGGATCCGTCTAGTGTAATACTAGGGATCCGTGAGACGCTCCTCATTACCCATGGGTTATGGGTCATGGGTCATGGGTCATGGGTCCTAGACTTTGGACCATGGGTATCCAAGTAGATACAATGTATCTAGAAGATGCAATGCATCTAGTCAATGGGTTATGGGTTAGCTCCATGGGTCATGGATAATACCCATTATGACTTATGCATGATGTCATGCAATGGGTTATGGATTATGCTCCATGGGTATTATGGACTTTGGGTTTTACCCAACTACATTCAATGTATTTAGTCAATGGGTCAAATGCTTATACTTCTACCCATTCTATTACCCATTATAATACATACTAAGTATGTATATATCTACCCATTATGTAAACACTAGTTGTTGTACATATGCATTACTAAATCATAAAAGCACTATTACTTGTTTAGTGTTTTATATGAAAACGTAAGTGTGTTAGTAAACTATTGGCTCAAACCGTTTACGTATTTTATTTGTTTCGTTAAAATGATTTTATGTTTGTTATTGACAAAACATTAGAAGGTCGTAAAATACTAAAATATAAATAAACGTTTTTACGACTTATTTGTATTAACAATCTCCCCCTTTTTGTTGATGACAAAACATAAGATTATTTTAAGGAAAAACTAAAATTGTAAAAGTTTGAATTGAGTTTTACTCTCTTCTCCCCTTTTGTCGAAACAAAAGAGCGTCTAAAAGAAACTAACACATTTGTTTTAAGAAAAACATGTGAAAAGAAAGAATAGAGAGTAAGAGAAGAGAAGTATTCTCGTCTTAGCTCCCCCTTGACGAGTCCATCCCTTTGTGAGGGCATCAAGTAAGTAGAAATACTAAGCTAGTGCATTGCAATTATGTTTGCACATGGTTTCATACTTTTTGACGAGCATGCTCCCTCCCCCTTGATGATTGCACCTTTGCAAGGAGGACATCAATAATGTAACCTAATTTGAAAGTCTTGCAAATGATTTTCAATGTTTTGCTTTGACACAAAACTGGCCCTAGCTAAGGGTGTCAAAGTCTTCATGTGTATATTGAAAATCTACAAAACAAAGGTTAAAAAACAGGTATATAATGCACAATTTCCTGCAAATAAGACTCAAGTTAGTAACAAATAAGTCTTCTGTTGCACGGATCCCACAGTTCCTCCCTTAGAGGGATCCGTCTAGGCAAATATGAGGGATCCGTCTGCCTTTACACTCAAGACAGCAATGGTGAAGTAAAAATGTGATGTTATCATCAAAATGAGACATGCATTAAGGCACCAAACATATTCGTAGGACAACATGGTATATAACATGTAATTTCATTTAATAAAACTAGAGAAATGATGTATAAAACTCCAAAAAATAAGAAAATGAATAATACATGACTTAGGATTCCTAAACTATCTAAGTTAAGCTTAAGACTAGGACATCACTTGAATCCTTAAGCTCAAAGTTGTTTAGGTTTGTTGATCTCGTAGAAACGTTCGAGGGGATGATAAAACATGAAACGTTGATCTTCATGTAATTCATGTATCAAGCTTTCAATATGTTGACAATGATAATAATCTTTGTCATGGCTCAGAAATGGTGGTGGTAGAAAAGGAATGGCTTGAGATGGAAAGTTTGGTTGAGGTTCCACAAAGGAATGAGGGATTTGTGGAGGTATATTTGGAGGTGATTCAACCAAAGGTGGTGGTGGTGGAATATGTGTCGAAGATGGTGGTAGAGAGGTATCTACTTCCATGTGATCGGGTGGTTGACTTTGATGATTCCTCATAATCCAAAAGGGACTATTTGAGGGTGAGGGTGAAATGGATGCTGATGCTAGTTTCGATTCAACACCTTGATTTTGTTGCGCTATTCTCTCTATAGAAGAGAATGTTGGCAATGGTGGAGGATGAGAGGGCCTAGGAGGCACGTCCTCTAGATTGTAGAGGTGTCCTGATGAGAGTGGAGTGGTGAATGATATGGCTCTAGGTACTAAGGGTGATGGTTTAGTGGAAATAGGAGTGTTTGGTTTAGGAGGTATGGCGGTGTTTGGTAATGGTAGTTTTGTGGGAACAATCCTCTTGGGGATTGGTTTGATTGGTTGAGTTATGGAGGGGAAATCCTAGCATTTGTTGACGGGAGATGATTCGGTTGAACAAATTTCGTGCACAACACGAGCAAGTTTTTTGGGTGGTCCTTTGGTGGATGAGTTACCACTAGGAGCTTTTCTCATGATGAGATGACAAAGAGTTAGTGAGATAGAGGCTTCTAGTTGCTGAGACTTAAGTTGTAGATGGTGACTAAGAGGTCCTAACAAGATGGTTTATAAAGAGAAGGATTTGGCAAGCGCATTCAAGACTTAGGCCACTAAGATCCTTTGAAATATGATGATTTGCATGCACAAGAGTCAACTTTAGAGTTGCACTGGTCAAGGAGGTTAATTAAGACAAGATGGAGTGTTCAAGTTAGCAAGGAGAGCTTGAAATGATTGTTTTAGCTAGAATTAGCTGAAACTATCAGCCGGTTCCCACGGTTCCTTCCAATGAGGGATCCGCCTAGGCTAATCCTAGGGATCCGGCTATCAACAGCCAAGAAAAGAAGAAAATGATGTTTGTAAGGTCTAGTACCTATACATCTTAAGTGTTTCAGTTTTCTTAAGTGTCTTAAATGAAAGGGGACTTAAATGATCAAGGGCAATGAGCGATGGTAGCTAATGATTGCCTTTTATAGAAGAGAATGGGACTTTATGAGCACCAAGAGGTGATCAAAGATGACACTAGGAGAAATGAGAGTGTCAAGTGGTGTTAAATGATCCTAGAGATCAGATGGCAACTTAGGATAAATTTGGAAAATTCTTTGAAAATTATAAGAAATGAAAAGCTAGTTTTTGACCCATTTTGAGGTAAGTATGACTAAAATCAATTTGCTAAAATTGAGATAATTATAAAAATAGATGTGTTGACATATGAGTAATGATGTGTGAGTATTGGAGTGGAAGGATGATGAGTTTTGGTGAAATGATAAATCAAAAGGTACCTTGAGTGTGATCCTAAATGAGCTATGAGTGAGTGTAATACCTACTGAGCTTGAGGAAGGCTTAAGTGGTCCTAAGGCATTATGTTTAGCTAGTGTGAAGTGGTCTAGTGGTCTAGTTTGATGTGTGGAGGTCTGTAATTGCATTTCTGTTTGCCCGGATCCCACGGTTCCCTAAGTGGAGGGATCCGTCTAGTACAAAGTGAGGGATCCGTCTCCTGTTAAACAGTACCTTCACAGAAGGTATGCAAAATTCGCACAAGATATCGAATTTCAAAGCTAGTATTTTCTAAGGAATTTTAACAACTATATAAGTGAGACATCAAACGTTAAATGTTTTATTTCATGAGAAAGATCAAATTACAATGATAAAAGATGAAATCTAAGGATTGAACCTATTAGGAAAGGAAACTAAGTTTCTTGAGCATTTTCGCTAGATGGATCATCAAATGGATGATGAGTATTTGCCGATTCAGGGATGAATAAAGACTTGATGTGAGATGTGTTTAAAGGTTCCATCATCTTATTTACAAGTACGTACAACGGACTTTGAAATTGAGGATAAAAGTACATGATATGATGATAGAGGCGTGTCAGGAACATTCCATAAGGGATTAGCTTGGTCTTGTTGCCTTGAAGGTTTACAATTCGTCTTGCGAAGAAATAGGCGAGATTGTATGGTTGTTGGGTTAGCAAACAATACATTATGTGAGCACAACAAGCGGGAAGAATTTTCGATTTCCCTAAGACTCCAAACATTTTCACGTAGAATGATCTGCGAGAGGTTTAAGATCATCTCGGATATCACGGTATAGATTATGTTTGAATCGAGTAATAGGGTCGAGGTTTGCATAACATGCTAATTAATTCTTCATGAGAAGGTATGTGTGAACAATATGGACTATTTTCTTCACTATGGTTGAAGAGATAATCAAGAGACCAATCTTCAGTGAAGGCACATTGTCCATGATTTGGAATTCGGAGAATGTGAGCAAATTGCCCAAGGGTTAAGACAAAATTTTAGTTTTTGATCCAAAACCAAAGTGATAGAGATTGATCCTCGTTACGAACGAGTTCAACTTGACGGAAGAATTCCAATACAAACAGTGGACATATTTTCTCGTTAATTCCGAGAAGGCCTTCTAGTCCTATGGTTTGGAAATAGGTATTGATACCTTCTTCATATAGTAGAGGTGTGTCAACAATACGTTCTTCATGGAAGTGACGAGTTTCGAGATTATTGAACCTACGGACATGATTGCCAGGTGTGTTGGGCTCAAGGGAGATATTAGGAATGTAGACATGAGTAGGGGTGTTATCGGGTCGGGTTGTCGGGTTATCGGGTATATCGGGTCGGGTTGATTCGGGTTTTTGCCTATGAAAAAGTGACCCGCAACCCGACCCGATAAGTAATCGGGTTATCGGGTTCGGGTTGTTATCGGGTCGGGTTATCGGGTTCGGGTTGTTATTCGGGCTGCAATGTAAATGTTAGGAATTAGAAATTCCAGATTAAAGAGTCGGTCACCTCAAGTATATGTAATCGTTAGAAAGCTCGTAGTCGTAGTTCTTTTATGTTAAGTAGTAATTTAGTTAAGTAACACCGTGGAGGACGGACGGGTCTTTACCCACCTGTGATGCCCGATCCACACCCGTAGTGTGGCGTTTATGTAAGACTATAAATACTCTACCTTCCAAGGTAGAGAGTTGGAGCTCATAATAATATTTTCACTTTCTCTCACTAAGTTCCCTAAACCTCTAACTTTTCTCTCTAGAATTCCATCTTATTCGCCACCTTGTGTTATGGTTTGATGTATGTGAAAGTTATATCTTACAATTGGTATCAAGAGCCATGGTTAGATCATATCTTGCACATCTTTGGATTTATAGTGGTTTTTAGGTGGTTTTGAGTTTGAAAAGTTTAGTGGTTTTTGCATCATTTGGTTGATTTCTTGTGTTAAAGTTTGAATTTTGTTGGTACTTTTATGTTTAGAATCATCAAAAGTGTTTAGGTTTTCATTTGGTAAGCTTGAATCATCTTGGTTGGGTTGTTTTGGATTGAAAAGTGAAGGTTATTTGGTTTTCAAGTTAGCGAATTAGCTCTCGGACTTGTTTTCTTGGTAGCGACTTATGATTATAAAAGCTAGCGAGTTAGAGCTAGCGAGTTAAAGTACAAGTAGTGGAATCTCCACTACGGTTAGCGACTGTGGTAGCGAATTAGTCCCATAGCGAGTTGCTCTTTAGCGACTTGCGCCGACTTGTTTTCTTGGTAGCGACTTACGGTTATAAAAGCTAGCGAGTTAGAGCTAGCGAGTTAAAAGCACAAGTAGTGGAATCTCCACCACGGTTAGCGACTTGTGGTAGCGAATTAGTCTCAGAGCGAGTTGCTCTTTAGCGACTTGCATATCTAGCGACTTGTGTAGCAATCATCGCACAAATTTGGCTAGCGACTTAGTCGTAGCGAGTTACTACTTAGCGACTTGCATTTGCATTGGCGACTTGGGACTCTAGCGACTTAGACGTGTAGCGAGTTAAGGGTTAGCGACTTAGTGCACTAATTTCTAGCGACTTAGTGCATTATTTGGTAGCGAGTTAGCACTTTATCATCTAGCAACTTGAGTGATTGTTTACGGTTTTCTCTTGATTTAGTAAAATCCGTGAAAGAATCTATTTCCGTTTAATCATAGAGTTATAAAATCCCGTATAATCTGTTAACATGTCTACCAACATTCCCACTGCTCCCAATGTCATCTCCATCGTTGCGAGGATGTTCAAGCGGTGGCTCGGATACTCGCCCACCAATGCTTGACAGAATCGACTACGATTCTTGGGCTCAACGAATCGATTGTATTGTCTTGGAAAGGAAAATGGTGTAAACATTCTCAAATCCATTGATGAAGGACCATATCGAGTTGAAACGACTAGAGACATACTTGATACTAATGAAGATGGTACTCTGCTCACGGAATGGATGGACCTAAGACGTACAATGAGCTTGATAATGAGGAGAAAAGAGATTCGATGCGATATCGTGGCTTCAAACATTGTTCTTCAAGGTCTTCCTAAAGACATCTACAAGTCGATCAATCATAACACCGATGCAAAGGCTGTTTGGGATAATGTTAAGATGCTTCTCTCGGGTTCGTAATTAACTATGGAAGACAGGGAATCCCAACTCTATGATGAATTTGAGCACTTCAAGATGAAACCAGATGAGAGTGTCTATGAGTACTATGTGAGATTTCATAAGTTAGTGAATGACATGAGGAACATCAAGATGACTATGCCTAACATTGATTGAACTCAAAGTTTGTGAACAACATGAATCCCGAATGGCACAAGTTTGTCACATCCGTGAAACTCACTAAAGGATTGAAGCATACAAACTATGAGCAACTCTATGCCTTCCTCCTTCGAATGAGAGACATGCTATGTTTGAAAAGTTGATTCTCAATCGTTCAAAACCAACCGTGGTGAGACAAGTTCGTCTAATGACTCAACGACTTTCTACTCAAACATTGGAATCACAACCAAAGCATCACAAGTCATTCCCTTGGGTAATGGTAATCACAAACTCATCCACGATCCTCGGTTCAAACAAGGCGATCTCGATGCACGTGGATAACATCGTTAATCAACTAGCTCTACTCATTAGTCAAAACATGAACTCTCTCCCACAAACCAACAACAACCTACGAACCGCATCTAACCCACATAATCAAGCCACCGTTAAAGATGGAAGGATCGTGGTGCAACCGCTCAGAAAGACAAGATGATCGGGGAGAGGTGGAGTCAGGAGAGGTTATGTTGGAAACCGTAATCGAGGAAGAAATGGTAACCAAGGTCAAGCTAAGCCAATCAAATGCTTTAGCGTGGTGGTGAGGACACTTTGCAAGGAGGCGCACATCTCCAAAGCGTCCACAAAATGCCGAATACTTCGAGATAAGATGTTCTCGGCTCAAGCTCGGGACAATGGTGCTACTTTGAATGAAGAGGAACTGCTTTCTTCTTGAAGGCAATGCCAAGACCTATGATGCGATGTAGATGAGCGACCATCTGTGAGATAGGTCACAATCATCAAAATGCCTTTCAAGTCGGTGGATGCGATGCTTACGACTACGATGTGGATGATGGACCCATCACACACAATATTTATGGCTAGCATCTCTCCCATGGTGTCTCCCAAGGTCACTTCTTCACCACAAGTTGGCCCATCAAAGGACAAACTCATCTCGAGGTATTAAAGCTATATGATGATGTCGATGTGCAACAGATGCATGACAAAGTACAACCAACCGAAACTTTTGAATCAAATATTGAAAATACGGGTAATATCAATATTGTCCCATATGATCAATACGAGAAACAAAGTGAAAGTGAAGTTGTACCTAGTGATGCATCTTCGCATCAACAATGACTATGTTTTGATGAATTCACCGATGTGCTCCCGATGATTCCATTATCTCTCGAACTAAATGCCTATAAGGAACGTGTTGCCATTTATGAACAACGTGCAAAATTTGAGTTGACCACTCGTGAGCAGGGAAATGGATGACCAAGCACGACAAGAATTAGAAAAAGTAATTTTAGAGAAGAAGTATTGAAACAAGAATTAAATTCTTTGCAAGAAAAACTTTCTAAAACAATTAAGCAAAAACAAGAACTTCAAGAAAACGTGAAAATGCTTAAGCAAGAATTTAATGCAAAGAATCAAAGCTCTTGAGAGATTTTCTAATCAAAACTTTGAAAACAAACTTGAAAACAAGTTGTACATACAAGGAAACACCATTCGATCGCTCACATGGTCACCAAACATCGAGTCTTAAGCGATAAGCATAGCATTCCCTTGTTGAGGAACCAAATCCAGAGGTAATCAAAAGGCTAGAAATGCTCATAAGGTGATTTATGATGGTAATGAAATTCTTAAGCCTAGGCGTAAACCTAGTTGCGTTGAGTGACCGAGGAAGATAAGAAATCGATGAAGTCACTAGGAAAGGATGAACAAAAACTAGATGACCCCAAATGCAAAGAGAAGAACATAAATATCACTCCTCATGATTATAAGAAGGAAAACGGATTGCATTAAACAAGTTTAAGCCTCGGACTTTGTTGACTCCGAACAAGTCTTCCGGAAAATGGATTTAGATAAGCGTAAAGTCGAAAATATTGTAGAAACAAATCCTCCCTTTGGAAAATGCCTAAAGCTACCGTGTATCCTCCCAACACACCAATGCATCTTGTTCCTAGAACAATTGCCACTAAAAGCAATATCTTAATTAGCCAATACGTTATTTTTCAACTATTTGTTGATTTTGAGAAAACTTGCAAGAAAAGGATCACACCCACCGGCATTCTTCAAGGAGAAAGGGTTTTGAACAAATGAAAGAATGTTATTTAAGCGAGGTCATGCCCTTCTTTAAACTTTTAAAGGAACACTTTGAGAGTCTTAAAAGGGATAGAAACCGACATTAAGGGAATGGAAAAGGAATTTGATGCAATAATAGTTGAAATTAGTGATTATGAGCGTGCATTAAAATATAATGAGATCGAGAGGAAGAACACGCATACATTGAATGAGAATCTTATTCTTGAATGTGTTGCTCAAGATGTCTTTTCATCGCCTCAAATTGCTCTATTAATGCTTCCAAATTTCATGAACTATCTCGCGCCCTGAAAGTCTCCCATGATCGTGTCATTGAGCTTGAAAAACTAATTCTAAACTTAATGAGAAAATTGAACTGGATGATCATGACAATTTGGTTAAACATTTTCTAAACTAGAAGTTGAGTATTTTAATCTACAACTAAAATATCAACATCTCAAAGAAAATGTCAAAACTTCAAATTTCAAGACATCTTGGATGTTCCGAGTTTGATGCGCTTTTTCAAATAAACAAACGAGATGAATGATTCATGCTCGGTGTAACACGATCGTAAAGTTGAAAGTCCAAATCTCTCAATTAAAGGGTCAAACGAACAATATGACAGTTCCCAAATGCCTCCTTCTAGATTCTCGAATTCTCAAACGTTTCATCGTCAAAACCTAGTAAATGCTTTACAAAAGGAAAACGAAAGTTTCCTAGAAGAGAATGAAAAGGTTAAACGTCATTTCAATGAGTTGTTTGAATCAATTAAAGTCACTCGTAACAAACACAACGAACAAATAACTTCATTGCAAAAGGAAATTGAGAATCAAGAGTCGTAAAAGGGAAAATGCCAATGATCAATGCGGAGAATGTTGTATCTAAGGTTCACTCGGTAATAAATCTACTTTATCTCGTGACATATGTCCCCTCACCTAAGGAACAACAAACTTGCCATTCAAACATATTTCTCATCCCTTAAGGATTGCTTAGAATACTGCGTGAGATTGTTGAAGAGGATAAGCTAGAGAAACCTCATGATAATGCAATTGGACATGCATGCTTATATGCCAAACGATCTCAAGAAATCTTAGAATGTTTGATCACTATATGCCCAAAGACATTAGGTGAGAGAGTTAACCCCTTGATTCCATGCTCAATGCCTAAGGCCAAACATGACATGCACTCGATTCCCAATGGTTTGAATGTGAGGAGTAGAGCACCGGTGAGTAGTTTGATTTTAGATCCATCAACACTAGGAAAGTGAACTCAAATGTGCCTTCTAGGAGTACTAATCTCGATACTCTAATGTTAAGAAAGTGAACCTTAGTGTACCGCATGTAGTTCGGATCCCAAAGACATCTAAGCAGTGGTGCAAAGAGTAGTAAAACAAACTAATGTTCCCATTCCCCTACAGAGTAATCGGTGACATTAAAGGAGCGGTCAAAGTCTCAAGACAAAACAAGGAATGATAGGACCTCTCAAGCTAAGAATGTGCTTTGGAAGAGAGTAGAAGAACAATCTAGGAACCTTAAGTTTGAATCGAATAAAACGAATCGTGTTGATTCTAGTATTAGCCATAGGCGTCATTGTAATTAATTCAATTCGATGCTATTTGCAAACCTTGTACCGATGATTGCTTGAATTCGTGTCTAATCATGAATGTGATGTTAATGTTTTGCCTAATGATGTTAATTGTCCGATTAATGTTGTTAATGCTAAAATTCATGCTAAAAAGGCTAAAAGGCAAAAGCGAAAGAGAGTTAGAAAACAATGGAAACCCCGGGAAGAACATTCGTGAGAATAGGCTTTTATTGGATACCTGTTGGTCATAAGACTAATCGAGATAATGCCCACTAGAAAATGGATGCCTCTTGGTAGAACTATTCCCTTAAGAAGTGGTCACATCAGTAAATAGGGCTATCTGAGACACTAGTATTGCATCTATTCACAATGATTCCATTACTTCACCGTCGATATGAATGCTTCTACTACGATGTGGGTGGTCCAATCTGCTACTAACCAAATGGAACCCATTCTTGCATGGGGATCCCAAATATCCGATTATCCATTCTTGTCTCGTGTTCAACTGCGGATCGTTCAAATCGCTACGTGGTACTGGACTCAGTCGTTCCAAGCATATGATTGGAGACCGGTCACGGCTCATGAACTTCGTGAGCAAATTCATCGGGACTGATAGATTTGGTAATGATCATTTGATTGCTATTATGGGTTATGGAGATTATGTTGTTGGTGATAGTGTCATCTCCAGAGTGTATTATGTGGAAGGTTTAGGTCATAATCATTCTCTGTTGGTCAATTTCGTGATTACGATCTAGAAGTGGCCTTGTAAAACATACCGCTTTGTTAGAGATCTTAATGGTAAGGAACTGCTGAAAGGAACTCGTGGCTCAAACCTTTACACTATCTCTATCGATGACATGATGAGAGCTTCACCAATATGCTTGTTATCAAAGGCTTCAAAACAAAGTCATGGTTATGGCATCGTCGTCTCAATCACTTGAACTTCGCACCATCAACGATCTTTCCGAAAAGACTTAGTTGTAGGTTTACCTAGACTAAAGTATGAAAAGGATCATCTTTGTTCAAGATGTCAATTGGGAAAAAGCAAGAAGTATGCCCATAAACCCAAACCTACTAACTCATCACGAAGTTCTTCATATGATTCATATGGATTTATGTGGACCTATGAGGTGCGAGAATATCTTTGGGAAGAAATATGTGTTAGTTGTGGTTGATGATTATTCTAGATTCACCAGGTCAAGTTCTTAAGGACAAAGGATGAAACTCCGATATCATCATCAAACTCATCAAACAATTGCGAGTTAGACTAAACAAAACCGCCGTAATTATCGTAGCAGACAATGGAACCGAGTTTGTCAACAAACAACTCAGTGAATTCTATGAAAGCGTTGGAATCACCATCAAAGAAGTGTTCCACGAACCCCTCAACGAACGGTGTAGTTGAAAGACTAAATCGTACTCTTGTTGAAGCCGCTAGAACAATGCCGATCTACTCAAAGGTTCCAATGTTTCTCCGGGTCAAGCAATTGCCACCGCATGCTACACACAAAATCGCTCCCCGATTCACACCATTCATGGAAAAACTCCATCGAACTTGTCCACAACAGAAACCTAATCTATCTTTCCTTCGTGTGTTTGGTGCCTTGTGCTATCCAACTAATGAGGGTCAAGACTTGGGTAAACTTAGAGCTAAAGTCGACATTGGAGTATTTGTAGGATATGCACCCAACAAAAGGGATACCGAATCTACAACAAAAGAACCCGAAATATCATGGAAACAATTCACGTTACGCTTGATGAGTCGACGGTCAAATGGCTCCTGGACACTCCACGGGACCCGCACTTCATAATAAATCCTATTGGTTCATCCCTTGTTCCATACTCCTCTCAAGAAACACCATATGTACCTCCATCGAAGATGATGTAAAGAAATTGTTTGATCCAATGTTTGATGAACTGATGAGTCTACTACTAATGAGGTCTTGATCCCTACAACAGAGGATGCTCGATTCCAGTGAATGAAGTCAATCCATCGGTTTCAATATACGTAAGTCAAGAAGCACTGCGTCACGATCCTTCAATCTCATCAACAAATCATCATTCTTCAAATGTACATCATGGAAATGTTTCGCATCAATGATGAAGTTAATCCCTGCGACTCTCGAAGATGCTCCATTTGAAAACATATTTGCTACTCCCGAATCATCGCAGAGAACCATCTTCTTCAGGAGACATCGACTCACTACCTCGGTTCCTCAACAAATGCCACATGAACACCTCGGAAAATGGACTCACGATCATCCATTAGACAACATCATTGGTAATCCTCTCGTCTGTATCAACCCGGAAGCAACTCGCAACCGATGCCTTATGGTGCTTCTTCAACTCCGTACTATCTAAGATCGAACCAAAAGATGTTAAACTGCTATGAATGAAGATAGGCGGTTCAATGCTATGCAAGATGAAATTCATGAGTTTGATCGTCTTGATGTATGGGAGTTAGTACCGCTCCAGATCGTGCTATGATTATAGCTCTAAAATGGATCTTCAAAGTAAAACTTGATGAGCATGGTGATGTGTTGAAGAACAAGGCTCGATTAGTTGCTAAAGGATATCGTCAAGAGGAGGTATAGACTTTGAAGAATCTTTTGCTCTGTTGCTCGAATCGAGGCCATCGAATCTTTCTAGCTAATGTCGCTAGCAAGAACATGGTGGTTTATCGATGGATGTAAAGACGGCTTTTCTAAACGGAGATCTTAAAGAAGTCGCTCACGCCACCAACCTGAAGGATTTGTGAATCAAGAGCATCCTACTCACGTTTATCGTTTGAAGAAGGCTCTTTACGGTTTAAAGCAAGCTCCAAGGGCATGGTATGATACATTGTCAAAGTTTCTTCTATCTACCGGATTCATCAAAGGAGCGATTGATCCTACATTGTTCACCAGAAGTCGCAAACATTTGATTCACGCTCAAATTTATGTTGATGATATTATCTTTGCCTCGACCGACCCAATGGAATGTGATCGTTTTCAAATGAAATGAGTTCAAAGTTTCAAATGTCAATGATGGGACAAATGTCATTTTTCTTGGGATTACAAATTTCACAAAGTCCGGAGGCATTTTCATAAATCAATCTAAATATGCAATGAGATTTTAAAGAAATTTGGATTTGATTCAAGTGACCTGCTGACACCCCATGATTGACCGAACCAAACTAGATGAGGACCTCTCGGGGATCATGATTGACCAAACGAAATATAGGAGTATGATTGGATCCCGATGTATCTCACCGCTAGTAGACCGACATTTTGTTCTCTCGTGTGCATGTGTGCTAGATACCGTGCTAAGCCTACTAAAAAGCACCTTGAAGCGCTTAAACGGGTCTTCGGTATCTCCAAGGAACCATCAATATGGGACTATGGTACCAAGGACACCGGTATGTCACTAACGGCCTATGCGAGATGCCGATCATGCGGGTTGTCAAGATACACGTCAAGTACGCCGAGGTGCTCGATTTTGGGTGATAAGCTTGTGAGTGGTCTTCAAAGAAGCAAATGAGTACTTCTATTTCCTCTACGTAGGTCGAATACATAGCCATGTCATCTTGTTGTGCTCAAATCTTATGGATGAGATCTCAATTATCGACTATGGCTTTGAATTCAACAAAATCCTCTCATCTTGTGATAATAAAAGTGCTATTGCTCTCTCATGCAACAACGTTCAACACTCAAGAGCAAAGCATATCGACATTCGACATCATTTCATCGTGGAATGTGGAAAAGGTGTGGTGGAACTATATTTTGTGAGGTCCGAATATCGCTAGCGACATCTTCACCAAAGCTCTTCCAAGAGAACGTTTTGAGTTTATTCTTCCACGACTTGGTTTGAAAAGCCTTCAACCGAAACTCTCAAACGCCTTCGTGGAGGAAGACGAGGAGTAAAGGTCTATCTTCATCTATCTCTTGTAAATAATTTTGAAAAGCAAAATACAAAATTATAAAACCTTCAAATAAAAAAAAAAAAAAAAAAAAAAAAAAAAAAAAAAAAAAAAAAAAAAAAATATTATATTGTCATTTTGTCTTGTTTCTCTCAATTCGATTATATCTACGGTCTTTGTCTGTCATTCAAAGAATGACACGGACTTTAGATGTTGTTCGAACTTTTATATATAAAAAAAAAAAAAAAAAAAAAAAAAATTTCAAAAATCAAAAAAAATATTTTGGGAGAAAGAGAAATGGTTTATTGTCATTTTCGTGCAATAACCCGCTTTTAAAGAAAGAACAGAGCCATGTTTTACCATGTTTTTCAAATCCTATGCTCGATTCTATAAACTCCTATCTCGCTAAAAACTAAATGCTTTGAAAAATAACTCAATCTCTATTTTTGATAATCATCAAGACTTATTTGTCAAAATCTCATCTCTCAATCAACTACCTACGTCATTGATTGAGGGGAGAATGATTTCAATTAAATTAAAAAGTTATTTGGCATTAAATTGTTTTCAAAAGATATACATGCATGTTTTATAAATGGAGTTTAAAGTCTTAAAATCCGATCCTTATCGCTCAAACGCTTTCACAATCAAGTCACAATTCTCCTTAAAGCTTTCAAATCAATTTAAATCTATACGAGATCACAAACTTCAAATGATTTGATAATTGTGATCGGGGAGAATGTGTGATTTAAATTGGATTTAAACCGATAATTAGGTAAATGGTTATAATAGGATATACATGCTATCCCGCCCACATGTGACAAACGATTTCAATTTTTCAATGCACATGTTGAGGGGAGCATCGATATTAAAACCTTTGATTTAAAACGTGAACATTTATCCCATCGTGCGTGTTCCTCTAGTATGTGCAAAACTCTTTTCAAACCTCGAGGCACATATTGAGGGGAGCAAAACTCATGGAAACCTCATCCTTCCCGGATTTACTATACCCACTTGATCCGTTGAGGAAGTGATGTTGATATCTTTAGAAAATGGTAATCAAAGAAGTAAATTCTTTCTCTTGCCTCCGTGTGCAAAACATTTTCTATACTTGATGCACATGTTGAGGGGAGTTCTCGTTCTAAAATTATCAAAAACAATTCAGTACAAAAGCTTTGATAATATATCACAAGTATCCGAATTGATTTTCAAATGGTTTTCAATTGGATCCAATGGCGGATGAACAATACCAAATTGACCGACCAACTTTACTTTATGTACGGTGATATAAGGATGATAAGGTTAGGTATTGGTTCCCATGATCCGCTGTAATCCGGAGGGATCTACCGAGGACAATCCACTAGTTAGTGTAGAAGTCCTTAGGTATGATGATAAAAGGAGAAATGTGAGTTATGGGAAAAGTGCGGACTAAGACCGAGCTAGTCTTGGAATAAACCCAACAAGGTTCTAGCTATGAAGTCTCGGTAAGCATCAAGGGTTGAAGAATTAAAAGAATTGAATGAGAAAAGGGTGAAAACAAATAGCCCTCCATTTATTCAACCTTAGGGCGTAAACCGGGTTCACTTCATATGCTAACGATGGTAACATCGGTATTGAAGACAAGACGTCATGGACCCAAAGGACGGCGCACTTCAACTTTCCAAACCACTCAAGTTCCTCTTAAAGGGCTTGTTTCATTCTCACGGGAACCGACATTATCTATCAACCTTTCTTAGAGATGGTTGATATTGAAGAAGGAGACCTCTCCTAGTCTCCGTTATAGGATCCAAATATGCACAAATTGAGTCTAGAGCCACGAGATCATCAATAAATCTCATTAGGACACTTTCAATGAAGACTCTCTTTCACACAATGTGGAAGAGAGATTATATCATGAGTCCTACGCATTACCCTTGTGGTATTGCCGTAACATCCGAGCGATGTGTTTACATATTCACAATGAAGATGGAAAGCCTCGAGCCAACATCAAACAAGCTCTCGGTAGGTGGCATGTGAGATCTATCATATAGATCAACCATGTGACAACCGAACAGAAACAATGGGGCGATTCAATTTCTTGAATCAATCTCGGTTCGAGTTGGGATTGACGGATACCTTTGAAAACCGGTCTTTGTGCTTATAAACTCTTTTCTTTAGCACATCGATGTGTACTCATTTTCAAACCTAAAGGTATTTTTATGATTGATAATTGATTTTCAATAAAACCTTCGTTGTATTGCAAAACAATTTCTATTGAGCAATACACGATTGTTTTTCAAATCCTTTTCATCAATCGATGAACTTAACATTCACGGTTCACTCACTCCGTGTTGTCTTCTTTGAGACGCCCGGTTTGAGAACAACTAGAACATTGCGAAACCCCGTCAAGGAGATTCTTAGAATCCTACCGATCACAAAGACTTGTATCGATCAACGGGAACCGTGGGCCGTGTACTCAATTCATCGAAGTGATCAAAGACACTTTCGTGCGATTTGTTGCTAAGCTGTTGTATGCAGTGCAACGCTTGCAAATGATCGTAATGAAGCGGTCAATCCACGTACCGCATGCTCACTTAACACATTCATCTCAAAAGAAATCATGATTAGTGCATCAATAACTCGATATTTTCACACCAAGCTTCGCTACCGCCGCCAATATCATGATTCAACAAATGCTTCCGCTACTCGATGAGAAGAAATCATGATCCAAAATGTGAGCATGTCGGTCCCAAAGTCACAACACCACAATGGATGTCTCGAGAGATTTTTGATAGCCGATGATCTCCAAAGATGGCTCAAACTCATCATCACGTGGATCAAGAAAAGACCTCCACTTGAAGTAACCAAACATGCAATGTGAAGAATCAATGACTACGAGCTTGGAGCAAAGGACTACATCAAGAATGCAAGATCAATTGTTTCAGATTATCTATTTGTATTCTATGTAATTTTGGTGCATTATTGAGGTGACCTCCCTAGGGAGATTGTTAGGAATTAGAAATTCCGGTATTAAAGAGTCGGTCACCTCAAGTATATGTAATCGTTAGAAAGCTCGTAGTCGTAGTTCTTTATGTTAAGTAGTAATTTAGTTAAGTAACACCGTGGAGGACTGACGGTCTTTACCCATCTGTATGCCCGATCCACACCCGTAGTGTGGCGTTTATGTAAGACTATAAATACTCTACCTTCCAAGGTAGAGTTGGAGCTCATAATAATATTTTCACTTTCTCTCACTAAGTTCCCTAAACCTCTAACTTTCTCTCTAGAATTCCATCTTATTCGCCACCTTGTGTTATGGTTTGATGTGTATGTGAAAAGTTATATCTTACAGTCGGGTCGGGTGATTCGGGTTAATCGGGTTACTTAGATTTTTTTACCCATAAAGAAAGTAACTTTGTCTTTAATCTTTGAAAGTGTATTATTTGTTGCTAACCATTTGATGAAGAATTAAATTTTGAAACAAATCTGTAAATTCGGCATTAACTTGATGAAGAATGGTCATTGTGGTGCCACAACAGGTTGATAAATGCGGTGGGCGTTGACATCGTCTACATGGTCATTTCTCACCTTTCAAATTTCAACTTGTGTTATGTCTTTAACGTAAGTTTTGCATAAAAACCCAAAGGGAAATATAGAAAGGAAACAAAAACAATATGTAGTACAAGTTAATATACAAGTATATAGAGAAAGGAAACAAAAACAATAAGTGAAAATTAGTATGTAGCACAAGTTAATATACAACTGCTCAAAGAAACCAATATAACAAAGTTACTATCTGCTTTTAATACTTTTGAAACTTGTTTTTGCAAACACAAACCTAATATACAAGTATATTGGTACCAACGAGCTATAGTCTTAACAATGAAACAAGTAATTATCGTCAACCTCCTTAACTTTACAAATAACAACACTAGACATTGCACCGTGTTATTATTTGAAGTCGAACAAAGGTTAGCAAAAGTCACGGTGAATATAAATGCAAATGTGACTAAATCAAAGTTGGCATAGGTGTTATGCATATTATGTTCTTATTTCCATCTTTAATGATGGATGACATGCTAAGACAAAGTTCGTTACATATGTTTATAAGCACAATTATAAACACAATTCATACTTTTGTGCTCCATGTCTATCAAACAAAGTGTGACAAGCAATTTGATGTTGTATGCTAGATAAAAGAAGTGTTGTATGTTAATAAAAAAAAGGTTTTGTTCAAAATTAAAGGTTTGTTAACATGTTATTATATATTATCGGGTTGACCCGATAACCCGATAAGGAATTAACTAAGACCCTAACCCGACCCTATTAGCTTATCGGGTCATCGGGTTGATTCGATAAACCCGATCAGCTAAGTTGGACCCGAATCAACCCGACCCTATAAGGTCTTATCGGGTTCGGGTCGGGTTCGGGTCGGGTCGGGTCAACCCATTTGACACCCCTAGACATGAGTGAGTTGAAAGTCGAATTCATACTCATGAATCATGACGAGACCTACGGAGGTGAAAAGTTAATATGAGGAGATGCATCAAAGGAGAGGAAAAAATGATCTCCTAACATTTTTACTCGAGTTCTATTAACAATGACAATTAACTTACTTAGTACTTAACATTCTAGTGGGATTTTTCCTTTATGGTAGATTTTTATGAAATGGTTTTATGTTGCATGAGATTGCATTTCCCGCCCACTGTTCTCACAGCTCCTTCCAAGAGGGATCCGCTAGTTAAACTTTAGGGATCCGTGGATCTGCGATGATGAAAAATGGTCTTGACTTAAAATAGATTTTTGCAACTTTTAGGTTTATAAAAAGGAGGTGTGTTCTAGCCAATATTTACTAGTTAAGCATGCATTGTGGGTTTCGAAAGTATGTTAAGGTGAAAGATACGAATGAAAAGAAAATGATAAACACATAATGAAAAACAAACGAGATAAGCTAAGACATTAGTAATATTTCATTTCAACGCTAAGAGCGATACAAAGGATTGGATATATGATACAAATGTAGATTAACAACACAAAGTACATGTCTCCATGAGAAAACTTGATCATGGGATACACAAGAGCGATGAGTGTTAACACGATGATCACGAAGGCGATATAAACCATGATGATGAACTTCTTCCTTGGTTTTGATTTGAGATGAGATGAGATGAGAGAGAAGATGAAGTTTGAATGAGAGGTAATTTTTGAAATTGGAAGATTTGAAAAACGAGGTTTTGGTGGAGTTGACGAGCGGAAGGAGTTTTTATGAGAAAGGAGGAATTTTTGAGATTTGTGTTTTGTTTTATTATTAGAGAGATTTTATTTTTGGATTAAGTAAGATAAAAACACATGTTTATAAACCTAGACTATAGACGGAAGAGTGACACGTATGCAAGAAAAGTTTCCTAACGAAGCTACGTATAATACATGAGTATGTGAAAATATAATCATATAAGTTCCTATGCAAGCATACTTATTCTAAGCTAATGTTATTTAGAAATAAGTTAGAAAGTCATACCTCTAATGTAATTATGAGTGTCTTTTCTTTGACAAAAAAATGTCAATAGACAACTCCGGTTCCTTCGTGATCTAGATGGTAATTAAGATACCTTCTTAGGAAAGGTAATCTTGTTACCAAGGAATTCCTATGGCTTGATAAAAATGAGTTTTAACTCAGCAAAATGACAAGAAAGGTTAGTGCAATTTAGTCAGATAAAATAGGGAATAAAAATATAATGTTGTCATCTAATAAACATCATACAAAAGTGTTTTTAGGACATGGTGTTTATTTTTGTAAAAGACCTTCTTTGTAGTTTTCAATTATACACGGATTGTGTCAAGTTTTTAAGGTACAATATACTCTAAAAACTTGGTAACGAAGCTCTGGTACCAATTGTGGAAAACTAGAAGGGGGTTGAATAGTTTTACTGATTAAAACTTGGTTTTAAACTATTTAGATCGACTTATCTCAATCTATTTAAACGTGTGTGTTGGATGTTGATAGATAAGCATATGAATAAATAACACTCAGATAAAGAGTAAGAAGCACAAAACCACAACGCAAGTATTTATAGTGGTTCGGCTACAAGGACACCTTCCTTGCCCTACTCCGCTCCCCAAGTCACCTACTCGAGAGTTTGTAATCACTACATAACACAACCTCTTTGTGGCGGAGAAGCCTTCACAACGTCGCCTACTCTTTATCCGGTACAAGGCTAGACACCGGGTTCTTCCACGAAGTAGAACCAAGCCTATCACAACGTCGCCTACACTTTATTCGGTACAAGGCTAGATACCGAGTTCCATTACAAAGGAGGAACTACTACCCAACACTACACGACACCTATCCCAAAGGAGATCTACTCCTTATGACAACATCAACAAAGATATCTATCTTGTACATCGACACACCATATCGAATGTACACCATAGGCACCTTTCACTAAGGCCTTTGACTTGACTTCTAGGCACCCTACACTAATGCCTTCAACACGGACTTTCGGCACCCTTCACTAATGCCTTTGACACAGATCTTTGACACCTTTCACTAATGCCTTTGATACGAATCTTAGACACCTTTCAGTAATGCCTTCGATACGACTCTTCGACACCTTTCACTAATGCCTTCGTCTTGACCCTTTAGACATCTTTCACCTATGTCTTCGACACAACACTTCTAATGAGAAAGAAAAGAACTATCAACAAGATACCATCAGTAGTCTTGATGATGACGAAGTTTGGCAACCCATGGACTTGAGCTTGCTCGACTTCAAAAAGTGGTGATCTCGCCTTTAAGAGGAACCTAGAGAATCACACAAACACAAAACTACATAGAAAGATCCTTTGGATATGAGGTTAGAGAGTTTACAACACTAAGAGAAAATGTGTGTGAAATGGGTAAGTTACAATGAAGAAATGGCTCAATATCTATAGACAAAATATGCTACTGTTCCACGGATCCCACAGATCCCTTGCTTGAGGGATCCGTTTAGTGTAATACTAGGGATCCGTGAGACGCTCCTCATTACCCATGGGTTATGGGTCATGGGTCATGGGTCCTTGACTTTGGACCATGGGTATCAAATTGATACAGTGTATCTAGAAGATGCAATGCATCTAGTCAATGGGTTATGGGTTAGCTCCATGGGTCATGGATAATACCCATTATGACTTATGCATGATGTCATGCAATGGGTTATGGATTATGCTCCATGGGTATGGGTTATGGACTTTGGGTTTTACCCAACTACATTCAATGTATTTAGTCAATGGGTCAAATGTTTATACTTCTACCCATTTTATTACCCATTATAATACATACTAAGTATGTATATATCTACCAATTATGTAAACACTAATTGTTGTACATATGCATTACTAAATCATAAAAGCACTACTACTTGTTTAGTGTTTTATATGAAAACGTAAGTGTGTTAGTAAACTATTGGCTCAAACCATTTACGTATTTTATTTGTTTCGTCAAAATGATTTTACGTTTGTTATCGACAAAACATTAGAATATCGTAAAATATAAATGAACGTTTTTACGGCTTATTTGTATTATGATGAGTGTGTAAATACTCATCATTTTTGGTCAAATCTTAACTGCAAAACACTTAAAAACACTCAGAAATGCATCAAAATACTGAAAATATCCTAAAATTACATTTTATATGTTTCAGATGCAAAATGTTTAAAATCAGATGAAAAACGAGCAAAGTTTGCATAATTGGCGCTTTGGTCCTCAACTTTCAAAACTTGTCAAATTTAGTCCCTAGGCACTTATTTTAAAAGAAAAGTCACCAAAGGTCCTTTTGGAATCATAAATTGTCATAATTAATCCTTTGGTGAAAAATTCCAAAAGTTTTGAGAAATTACGCTTTGATCCTGGATTTTAAAATGGTCATGTTTAGTCCTTGAATTTCACATTTGGCAAAATGGTCCTTAACTTATTTGAGATTTACAAGTTTGACCCTTGGACTACAACTTCATAAATTACAACTTTAGTCCTCGAAATTTCAAAATTGATGTAAAATATCCTTTGAGTTTCAGAAATGTCAATTTTGGTCCCTTGATTATTGAATGATGGCAAGTAAGGCCCTTGGATTACATTTTTAGAATATACAAGAATGGTCCCTGGAATTTCGAATTGGACACATTTAGTCCCTAAGTTATTAACCGGGTCCATTATTAATCCTAAGTCCAAGCCTAGTCCAATTAACCACTAAACCCAATACCCAAAATAAATACCCAAGCCCAATACCCTTTTACCCGGTCCAATCCCTTTATATCCAACCCCCAACCCGAATCCAACCCACCCACGGTTTGAATATAAAACCGCCCTCACGGGTTTCCCTTCCCCCCTCATCATCACCTACCTATGCCTGCAACACCCCCCTCCTCCATCATCATCACCTTATTCCTACCCTCCAAACACCCCATGCCAAATACATTAAATGCTCCTCCCCTGTCACAAGTTATCAGTACCAACTGACAAATCTGTTTTCCCGCCAAAATCTCATCAAACGGCCAATATCAACCCTAGTCATCCAATGGTCAAGAATAGAGGTGGGATTTGCTGAGAAGACACGTGGAAATCTTTTTGTTCATAAAAAAGAGGGGGAGCTGGGTTTAAATAGCTGGTAGCTACTGTGTGGTAGAGAGAGTTTTTTTTACTTAGCACCATTTTACCTTAATCTTCATTTTCAGTAGCTTAAACATATGTTGTAATCAGTTTGTAATTCATTTCAGTAGTTGTAATGCACTTTTGTATTCAAGTTTCTTAGATTAATGAAATTTAGTTTTGATTCTCAAATAATTGTCAAGCCGTTTATGCCTTAAATCGCTACTAGTATAGTTTATTGCTTATTCATTTAATCAAAGTTCATTTTCAACTTGTTTCTCCATTAATTCAATAGAAAAAAGATAAATAAAAAGAATATATTTGAAAAATACTCACACGCTCTTATAAGTTCATCTTAAGGTCGTATATCTTTTCATTGAGCTCATATAAACTTATTATAGCTTATTGTGAGTTCATATTAGGTTTCTAAAGCTATTTACACAAAGCTCTAAGTCGGTCAACAAAAGTCAACCGTGAAGAAATCTTGGTTAGCGACTATGGAAATTAATGTGGGTAGATGCAGAGTGGTATTGGATTGGAACCGGTTTAAAACAGGGAAGTGTAACTCTGGATTAAGCCTCAATTGAGCTAGAACACTTGTGAGATTTTTTTTTCTCTACACACAGATTTAGTCTACATAAATTGTTTGAGCTTGAATCAGTGGGTGGAATCAGTTTAGATCTTTTCATTTAGTAGTTGTGAGGCTAGTTTGATTCAGTTTAAGCTTTAGGATAGGCTAGTTCAGTAGTGAGGTGAGTTAAATTGCAAAACAGTTAGTATCACATGTGTTTGGTTTAAGTCGCCATTTGGTATTGCGTGCTTAAAAATTGTTAGACTCGGTTTACTAAGTCCCCTTTAGGCATATTAGAATCATTAGAGTTACTCATTTTTTCTCAAATCAAGAAAAGTCAAAATTGATTCGCTTTTGCTCTAATTGGATCATTAGTTAGTGTAGAAGTTAAACACTTGGAATTTGGTGTTAGAGTTATTAATATAGCTTAATATAGTTCCATTTCACCATAAAACATCAATATCAGTTCACAAATTGAAATCAAAACTCAAATTGGTCAAAGTTCCATAACTGTCAAATAGTCAAAGAAATGTGTTAAGTCAGTTTTTGGAAAACTTTGTGGATGTTTCATTGATTCATCCTTGAGTAAAAATAAGTGATTCTTTGGGAGTTCCAAGTTCAATTGGTCTATTATTGAAATCTGAGTTTTGTGAAATTTTAGGAATTTCTTATAAGCTCTATACAAGCTACTCAATAGACCCTTTGATGCCCTGTTCACACTCAGCACCACTGAGTGTGAACCAGGCCTTTTTGCAGAGGTTCTCAAGGCCTCAATATAGTTGATCATGACCTGAAATTTGGGCTAGGTAATCTTTGGTTGGTGATCTGAGGAGTTACTTTTGACTATAGCTTATTACATAAGCTTGTGCATGCAAATTAGAGATAGGGGTTAAGGACTGTTTGAGTTAAAAAAGCAGTTAACATAGATCTTGATTAGTGCATCATTAGTGGTTAGGATTAGCTGTAATCAGCTTCTTTAAGTTAGTTTTAGCATATAATAGCTGTGTTAATGAATTGGTGCTTTCCAGAGCTTTTTAGCTTATTCTAAAGTGCTTATTCTCAAGCAGTTTGCATTGCAGTTTCATAATCTCACACATAAGCTACTGTTTTTATATTTTTCATAGATTTAGAATATTAATTTAGACTTTTCCTGAATTTTTCATATTTTTCCAAAGACTGCTTGATATTTTTCTTCATTTAAATCGGTTTTAGTACTTTTAATTAGCTTTTAATACAATTAAATCGTAAAAACTTCAAAAAATAAGTTTTCATTTTTCCTAGGTTAAGATAAATATAAGAAGCAAAAATAATTTTCCAGATTTTTCTTAGTTAAATTTGTAATTTTAACAATTTAATTAGTTTTAAATAGTTTTTAATTCATAGAAAATAGAAAATAATCGAAAAATACAAAATTAGTTTTGAAAATTCTCTTTAGTTATTTTAGATTTTTCTAAGTCATAATTTCATTTTTCTAGCTTTATTTCATATTTTCTTATATTTTAGGTTATTATTAAATAGGTAAAAATAGTTTTTAATTAATAATAATTAGATAAATAGTCATAAAAATAATTTTCTTTTTCTAAAAATTTTCTCTTATCATTAGGACTGTAAAAGTTCATTTTTATATTTTTAGGATTAATTCTGTTTTAATTTCACATTTTCTTTTGTACGTTACGTAGTTTTATAAAAGAAAAATCAAAAACATCATTTTAAAAATAGTGATAGCGCTTATTTAATATAATTTATCTTTTAATTTTCTTTCATTTTTCCTTTGTCATTTAATATCAATCATAACCCTTTTTCTGCTCAAATTCTCCGATCACTATACGTTTGGTGATTCAAATGCACATACTCGTTGGGACTTAACGACTGGGAAACATTATACCTCTAGATCTTCATTGAATTTGGTTCCGCATCGTTTGAAGTTTGTTACGCTTGACCATTCACAAGTGGTCACTTGCGTGATAAAACTTGACGGTTTGGCACCGATCAAAATTTTGCGCCACGGGGAGTTGTGCTAATTATCTTACGCTTAGCAGATTAGTGATTTGAATATTCACTCCTTGTTCATACCATCCATCTATATCTATATATATTTTCTTATAAAACGTATAAAACAAAAAAATATTTTTCTTTTGTTTCTATATATATAAAAGATAAAAATACAAAAAGATTTGTCGTTTTCTTTGTTTAATAATAACAACATAAAAAAATTACCACCGCAAACCAAGGCAGTGTACTACCTAACTGGGGGTACGACCATAATAAGTTCCCGAACCAAAGATTAAAACTTGCCTTTGTGTCCTTGTGAGTGGTGTACCTTTTTCAAAGAAGCCATTCATCTTGTGATTATTGGTTTAAGTTCACTGTCGTTTTGCCTCGATATTGTTTTATTTGAATTTGTTGTTATATCTACTTTTCAAAACCATAAAACCCAAAAAGATTCTTCTTACCCCATTTTCATAATTCATTTTCATAATTCCCTTCCTTAACTCTGAGATTCCTTAGAGTTAACTCTAGTGTATGCGCACTCGCTTCTTCCGCATCTATAAGCCCATTTCGTGAGCTTGTCAGATTCCAAGAAGGTGTCTGAGACGTTCGCCCCATCATCGGATCCGAGATCCGGACCGCCACACTACTCCGTTATCATGGCGGAAGAACGTCCTATGTGAGCTTCTCCGTGCACCCATCGACGGGTATGGAGATGTTATTGTTATCCCACCATTGTGGTCGAAAATTTTGAACTCAAAACCGGTTACTAAATCTTGTAACCTCAAGTCAATTCTATGGTTTTGAGAGGATGATCCTCATGCTCATATTCGATGGTTTAACAAGATTGCATCTACCATCAAATACAAGAATGTCCCTACAGATGTGTCAAGCTTCTTCGTTCCTATTTTCCTCGAGGGCAAGCCCGGATTTGGCTTGAAAACAACCCCTCAATCGATCGAAACATGGGAAGACTGGTGAAGAAATTTGTGAACCAGTTTTATCCACCTTCCAAAACCACGAGTCTTAAAACGAAATCATCAAGTTCACACAAAAGTTTGATGAACCCTTCGTGAATCGTGGGATCGTTTTAAGGAGTTGCTCGCAAATGTCCTCACCATGGTTTCTCCGAGTTAATGCAACTCGATACTTTCTATAATGGAGTGAGTCAATCGATCAATATTCTCTCAATTCCTCCACCGGAGGAAATTTCTTGAGCAAAAGCGTAAAAGAAGCTTTAACGATAATTGAAAACAAGTTTAAAGTCCGACCGCATTTAAGCAAACCGGTTGTTTCCCAAGTCGGTGTTGGTCCTTCTATTTATCGCCCGTGAGTCAATCTAGCACCGATGTTAAGATTGACAAACTCACGGAAGCAATTCAAGCTTTGGTTCTTCCAACCAAAGAAAGTTTTTTCCACAAACTTCACCTCCTCCGAAGTTAAGAAAGTGGAAGTCCGTGTTACTGCGGTGGCCCCATGCCTACTACAACCGTATGGCCACCGATGGTAACCCTTGAAGCAAAGCGTGGTATGGATTTCTAATCCAGAGGCAACCAATACCGTGCTCCTATGGACCAACCACCGTCCTAACCACTACCTCGACCACCCGGTTTCAACCAAAACCAAAACCGTAATCAAAATCGTAATAGAACGAACCAAGGTTTTCAAAACCAAGGTAATTTTAGTCAAAATAACGGTTTTCAAAATCAAAGTCAAAACTTCCAACACCAAGGAAACTTTAATAGAAACCAAGGTCGTGGAAATTTCAACCTGTGGTATTTTCATGGTAATAATCGGAAATTTTCAAAATCAAGGCCCTAATCCAAACAATAGAGGCTTAATTTTCCTACACAAACTCAAGCCATTGTCCCAACTGGACCATCATCGATAAGTTGTTGAAACAATTCATGAAATCCCAAGAGGAAATGAATAGGTTGTTGGTTAGCCGATTCGACATTAAGAAGTCTTTAAATGATCGACCCTGCCTGTGTACTTTACCTAGCAACACGATCGCTAATCCGAGGGGCGATGCAAAGGTGATCACAACCAAGTGGTGTCAGATGATGGACCCGCTATTCCTACTACTTCTTCTTCTTCTCTCCCGAAGGTAGTGGAAAGTGAACCCGAGGCGACAAAGGACAAGGAACTTCCTACTAATAACGGAGGTACCAAGAATGTCCATCCTCAAGTTGTCCCGAAACCCAAAACCAAACACGAGTTGTTTTTGAACCTCCGGTTGAAAACCCCAACCAAAACTTCTATTCCTTACCCTCACGTTTAAATGAGCAAAGTTCCATGAAAAGCTACCATCAAATGGAAAAAATTTCAAATTTTCCAAGAACTACATTTTGACATAAGCTTTATGGATGCTATCATGTCGATTCCCAATTTTGCATCAACTCTCAAACACATGTTAAGCAATAAGGAAAACTGCTTGAAATGGCTAAAACTCCTTTGAACGAGAACCGCCGTGATTCATAAAGAAGCTTCCCAGAAGCTTGAGATCCTTTAAAGTTTCTTCTTCCTTGTGTTTTCGTGGATGATTGAATGCTTTGCCTTGCCGATCTTGGTGCAAGCATCAACTGATGCCTTATTCAAGATGGAAGAAGCTTTCTCTTCGAACTTATTCCCACCGCATGACTCTTGAGCTTGCGATCATTCTATATCGCGTCCTCTTGGCATCGCCGAGGAAGTATTCGTGAAAGTAGGAAAGTTCCATTTTCCACCGACTTTGTGGTTGTTGATTTCGATGTCGATCATCGGGTTCCCTCATTGTTGGACGAGGATTCACGAGAACGGGCCGTGCTCTCATTGATGTGTTTAAGCAAGAAATCACTTTACGTGTGGGTAATGAAGTCGCCACCTTTAACCTTGATCAAACTTCGAGGTACTCCTCAAATTATGATGTGAATCGGTCAATCGAGTTGATGTAATTGATATTGCTTCGAGGAGTTCTCTCAAGAGTTTCTTGGTTATCTTCATAATTACGCGAGTGGGGATTCCACCACATCTTCTCAACCAATCATTGCCGACTCTTCCCTCTCTCACTCCGCTTGAGGAGGTGACTTCTTCTGGAAGAGATCGATGAGTTTCTTGTTAGTGATGAATCAATTCCACGGAATTGATGGTGTTTATGATTCGGAGGAGATATCCTTTATCTCGAGCAATTGTTAAATGAAGATCCATTACCGTCACTCCTCCGAAAGAGATCACGATTGAGGAAATCAAATCAAGACAAACATCTATCAAGAATTTCCCGAGGTTGAACTTAAGGACCTACCTCCTCATCTCGAGTATGCATTCTTGGAGGGTGATGATAAATTACCCGTCATAATTGCTAAAGACTTAATCGAGGAGGAGAAGATCTCTCATAAAGGTCTTGAAGTCACACAAGCAAGCAATTGCTTGGAAACTCTCCGACATTAAGGGTATCAACCACGAGTTTTGTACTCACAAAATCTTAATGGAGGATGACTTCAAGCCGCATCCAACATCGAGAAGGGTGAATCCTAAGATTCATGAGGTTATCAAACAAGAGGTTCTCAAACTTCTTGATGCGGTTTAATTTACCCGATCTCGATAGTCCTTGGGTCATCCCATTCAACGTGTTCCAAAAAGGGTGGCATAACTGTTGTCACAATGAAGAAAACGAGTTAATTCCAACTCGATTGGTTACGGATGGCGTGTGTATTGACTATCGCAAGTTAAACGAAGCCACCCAGAAAGACCATTTTCCTCACCCTTCATGGATCGATGCTTGAGAGATTAGCGAGGAACGAATACTATTGTTTCCTTGATGGTTTCTCGGGATATTTTCAGATCCCCATTGATCCGCCGGATCAAGAAAACCACATTCACCGCCCATACGGAACTTTTGCCTACGCACGATGCCTTTTGGCCTATGTAACGCCTCCCGCACGCTCCAACGATGTATGATGGCAATTTTCCACGACATGATCGGGAAACAATGGAGGTGTTTATGGATGACTTCTCGGTCATTGGGGACTCATTTCAAACATGTCTCCCATTTAGATAAATGCTAAAAGGTGTGAAGACACCAATCTTTGTCTAAATTGGGAGAAGAGCCACTTTATGGTCAAAGAAGGCATAGTCCTTGGCCATAAGATTTCCAAAATGGGATTGAGGTAGATAGAGCAAAAGTTGATGTTATTGCCAAATTGCCTCATCCTACTACCGTCAAAGGTATTAGGAGTTTTCTAGGTCATGCCGGGTTTTATCGTAGATTCATACAAGATTTTTCTAAAATCGCTTACCTATGACCCATCTTCTTGAAAAGATGCTCCTTTATCTTCTCACCGAGTGCATCAAGCTTTTGAAACATTAAAGAAAAAGCTACGGAAGCACCCATTCTAGTTGCCCCGATCGGGATTTACCCTTTGAGCTCATGTGCGATGCAAGTGATTTTGCTATCGGTGCGGCCTTGGGGCAACGTAAAACCAAGCATTTTCACCTATCCACTACGCGAGTAAGACTATGATCAAGCTCAAACCCATTACACCACTACGTAAAAAGAACTATTAGTCGTGGTATATGCGCTTGAGAAATTTCGCCATACCTTATCCCGACCAAATCCGTGGTGTATACGGATCACTCGGCTCTCAAATATCTCTTTGCAAAACAAGATGCAAAGCCGAGATTGCTCCGCTGGGTTCTCCTCCTACAAGAATTTGATATCATTATACGTGATAAAAAGGAGCCGAGAACCCGTCACGATCATCTCGTCTCGCCTAGAAAACCCTCACCGTAATGTATTCGAGAAAAGGAAATAAACGAAACATTTCCTCTCGAAACACTCAATGTGGTTTCTTTTCGTGGAGACTCTTCTACCCCATGGTTTCACGACTTTGCAAATTACCATGCGGGTAACTTTGTGGTGAAAGGGATGTCGTCCCAATGGAAAAACAAATTCTTTAAAGATGTAAAACATTATTTCGGGACGACCCTACTTATTCAAAATTTGCGCGGATCAAGTCATCAGCGATGTGTGTATGGTCGAAGCCATTGACATTCTCAAGGCTTGCCATTCGACCCACCGGGGACATCATAGCCCCAACTACACCGCCAAGAAGGTGTTTGATTCCGATTCTATTGGCCCACGATTTACAAGGATGCCCACGAATTTGTCAAAACCCGTGACGCTTGTCAACGTCACGGGAATATCTCATTAAAGAAATGAAATGCCGCAAAACGCCATTCAAGTGTGAGATTTTGACATCCGGGCATTGACTTTATGGGCCATTTCCATCGCCTCGAGGAAACAAATACATACTCGTGGCCGCTGACTATTTGTCAAAATGGGTTGAAGCGAAAGCTTTGCCTACCAACGATGCCCGAGTTGTTGTGAAATTTTAAAATCTCTTTTGCTAGGTTTGGAACTCCACGAGCTATAATCGGTGATCGTGGTACGCATTTTGCAATGACCGTTTGATAGAGTCATGCAAAAGCATGGTGTAACTCACCGCCTCTCTGCTGCACCACCCCAAACAAGTGGTCACTTGCGTGATAAAACTTGACGGTTTGGCACCGATCATATTAACAAGATCCATACGCCCGTAGAAATCATAGTGGCCAAACATATATCCTTGAGCTCATAAATATATAATGTAAAATGGACGGATGGTTCATCACCGACCACCTCAAGGCCATGCCATTGGTGCATCACGACATGGCCATGTTACCTTCATGGCTAGGTAAAATGGCTCGGGTATTAAACCATGGTCAAAGGAAAAGTCAAAAGTTTGGCAAAATGTCTAAGTCATCAGAATATCACAGGTTCATAATCAAAGGTTCACAAGCAAAGGTTCATAGCAAAGGTTCATGACAAATTTATGGCAAGGCTCAATTCATAAGTTCACATCAAATGGTTCAAGGTTCAAAATCAAAATAGCTAAAGATCAAAAGATGTGTAAGAGATCATGAGAAACCTTAAGAGAAAGGTCGAATATCCGTACTTTATTCAAAGCAAGTAAACAGGAAAAGAAAGGTCGAAGATGATCACTCCGCTCACGGAACCTATCTGAATTAAATAACGCTTATTATAATCGATTACCTATTTTAGACGGCTTTCCATTTTAGTAGGTTTCCACCTTTAGCAGGTTTCCCGTTTTAGTAACTTTTCGAAATGAATAAGTTGAGGTATAATTCATAATTCTTCAAATTAGGATCAAATATGACAACTTATCATATTTGGGGTTTTAAGCGTCATTTAACAAATTTTAGGGTTTTGTGCAATTATGTTATTATTTGCAAAACACATAAACTTTACCGGTATTCGTAATTAATTAGGGTTTATAAACCATAAATCATATAAATGTCCAAATGTTCATTAGAGGTCACCAAATATCATCTTAGTGGTTTAGTAGTCGGTATGTGCTAAAACACATACCTTTTCATCATCAAAATAGACCCAAAATAACCAAGAAAGAGCTGTTTATTGCTAATATTTGTGGTTTTCTTGAGTTTGTGCTTCACAGTACGGATATGCAAAACACGCAAAAGGAACCAAATCGACGAACCGAGCACGAGAGAGAGAAGAGTGCAAAAGCCGATGCTGGGGATGCTATTTATTGGATTTGAAGCTCAAAAGTGCATTTTACGGAGTTCTAGATAAAGATTGGGAGAGTTCACGTTAAACCCGTCATTATTTCACAAATTTTCACAAATCACCCTTCACTTTCCCATATTACACTTTCACCCCTCATAAAACCCTCTCTTCCAATTTCCCAACTCACCCTTACCCTTTTCACAATTACACATTTGGTCCTTGTGAGTTAAATGGATTACTAAACTATCCTAAGCCTACACTACATTACCATTATCCTAAATCCAACAAAAAAATCCATTATCCAACAATAACTAAACCCTTCGGCCCAATGATCAAATCCCATGACCCAATCCATTCCCAAACTCTACCCGGCCACGTTATTAACCTCCCAACCCGTATAAACCTTTTACCCGAACCACAACCCGAGTCAAAGATACCCAAGGATCCGGTCAACAGATATTTGAAAAACAATAAACAATAAACCAAACGCGCCCCTACTCCCCTTCTCCTTCCCTGTCTCTCCCAAACACCACCAACCACCAATCCCAAACACTAAACATAGTACTAGCATCTTTCAAAGCTTCTAGAGACCTGACTTGTCAGATAAGAGTGATTACGTGGCTAAATGGAGCTCTACCATTGGACATAACACCTCATCAAATGAAATGGTGCTTAATGATTGGTTGAGGTGACCAGTGGATGAATGTGTGGCTGTGATTAGACATCCTAGATCCTTCTGAAGGCATCCCAAGGCCTCTCCTCATCTGCTATAAAAAGACCTCTAAGCTCACTTTATTTCTTGTCCAATCTCTTAGGTTTTAGAGAGATTTTGACCTTTACATTTCCTGTCATTTTAATTGTTTTCAGTAGTGTAATTGTTACTTTAAAATGTAATTTCATCTTGATTAATGCAAATTTACTTTTCAACTCTTCCATGAATTTCTGCTCATTCTCATTTGATTGATAAACTTGTGTTGAAGCTTGTTATTTCCACTCATTTAAACTCACAGAAGCCTGTATAAGCTTCTGTGAGTTATAGTTGTTTCAGTTTTCTCTCAAAATCCCATTTCACAAAAAAGTCAAACAAAAGTCAAAGATCTAAAGTAAATCAATTTCATGTTAATTACTGGTTTTAGTTTGTTGAAATGATGAGTTTTATGTTTATATAAGTTTTTAAATCAGTCTTGGTAAGAATCTCATCAAGTTTAGTAGTTTTAATGCATTTTGATTCATAAAGGAGTGTTTGGTCGAGTGATTTTAATGCTTTGAGGACTAAAAATGGGTTAGATCAATTGCTTTAGTCTCGTTATAGTCTATTATTATCATTTCGTCCTTGGTTTTTTTGTCATTTAAGTTTTAAGTCAATATCACAACACCATCGTTCTTAATCTCACAACCGCTAAAAGTCAAAACCAGTCTTAATATCGATCTTTTAGAACTTTCGTAGCTTGCACTAGGTTCATTAGAACTAGTTAAGGTCTCAAATTTGGTCATATTGCAAGAGGCTAGGTGGTCTTCAAGACCCCACTGCTTTTTGGCTTAAGCACCCTAATAAGCGCTACATTAGCTCAAACATAGTACTGTTTCATCGTTTCATGCAATGACCTTTGTATCCCATTTAGGCAGATTTTGTTTGATTTATAACTTCCTCAATACTAGTCCTATTTAGCTGAAAATTGGTACAAATGATCTATGGTTGGTGGTCTTGAGATCTCAACTTTTGGTTTTCTCTGTAGCTTTCTAGATAAGCAGTTGCAAGTGCTCAAACAGTAGGGTCAGTTAGCTTATTTGCTTAAAAATCAGTTTAGCTTAATCATTGATAGATCACTGTTTAGGTGTTAGGATTAGATGTAGATAGTTGCTTTAGAGTAGCTTTTGTATTGCCTAGCTTATATAATCAGTTGGTTCCCTTTAGAGCTTATTTGCTTAATCTTTAGTGCTTATTTGGTATTCAGTTTCATTGCAGCCCTTATATCTCTCACATAAGCATCAGTTTTTCTATTTTTCATAGTTTTAGAATAAGATTTTAGTATTTTCCTGAAATTTTCATAAATTTTAGACACTGTTTAGTATTTTTCTTATTTAAAATCAGTTTTTAATCACTTTTTAATAGCTTAAATTGCAATTAATTAAGAAAAAGTTCCAAAAAATAATTTTTCAATTTTCCCAGTTTAAGATAAATATAAAAAGCATAAAAAACATTTTTCCATATTTTTCCCCTTTTATTTGGTATTTTTCTTGATTTAAATTAGATTTAAATTCATAGAAAATAGGAAAATCATCAGAAAAATAAAAAAAATAGTTTTGAAAAGTCTTTTATGATATTTTAGATTTTTGAAAAATAATCTCATAATTTTCCCCTTTGTTTTTATAATTTTTAGTTATTTAATCTTATTTTTAAAGTTAATAATTAGTTTTTAATTAAAATAAAATCAAGAAAATTCCTAAAATTAGTTTTAATTCATAATTAGTTTTCTAATATCATTTTTAGTATAAAAGTATTTTTAGAGTAATTTTAGGATTTAGATTAGACGTAATTGCATTTTATTCGCGTTTCATTTAAATTCAGATTTGCTTTTAGTGTAGAATTGCGTAGTTTGCCTTAGTTCTTAAGTTTTCCCGTAGATTTTAGTTCCTTATGCTTTCCTTATCCCGTAGTTTAGATAATATCATATTATTCCTTCTTTCATTCAAACCCGATTATCGAGACGCGAGTTGGAAATTCCATTCAACCTCGTTTCGAACGATCTCTTGCTCAAACCTAACACGCTTGAGTTACCCACATACTACACACTTCTATTATTGGTCGTTGTCCGAGCCGCTTTAAGTTTCTTACGGTTAGTCATTCACAAGTGGCTAGCTTGTGTAGTCAAACTTGACGTGTTTCTTTCATCGCATATCAATTTTTGGCGCCGCCGGGAGCGCTAGAAGTAGTTTTCAGATTCCGCCTCGTATCGTGTGCATTTGAAGATCCTTCCTCGTGAAGTTATCGTTGATATTTGTACATATCCCTTTTATAAAACTCAAAAGATTTTCCTTTTCAATATGTTTTCTAAAACCCAAAATATTCTTCTTTACCCTCCGATTCAATAATTCTTCTCTTTACCTCTATATGTTTAATTCTCATGGATTCTCAAAATTTCTATCAACCCTATTGCTTTAATTGTAGAGATTTGTTAAATGATGATTCATTTTGTGAACGTTGTTTTGCAAAGGTGTGGATTTTATCGCGAATCTTGTACGTGTCGCCTTTTGAAAACCCACCGGGTTATCGATGACGATTCCATTGATTTTGAAAAAGATTTGAGCAACGCAAAACCGCATTGAAAGCATGCTTCAAACTTTATTAAGCCGCATTCAAGCTCGACAAAGTGTTAATGAGGAACCCGCTCAAATTATGGAAGACGATCACACTATTCCGAGCTGCCCAAGAACCCACCGAGGGTCACGGGACGATTTTTTGAACAACGTGCTTTTCTTAACAACATTGAAAACTTCAAGCCTTGTCAAAATATCAAAATGAATGATAAGTATAAAGAACCTCGATTCCTACTCCTCTCCGGTGAGGAGATGGAACATATTTCGAACCCGAGGTGATTCCGCTTGTACTCGACTCTAATCCGAAGAATTCTAGAATCGATCCTTATCTTTCACGATTCATCGTTACGAGTTCGCCGAGTTACAACAAAACGAAACGAACTTATGAGCTTAAACGATTTCTAAATGTAAAGAACCGGAGATCACAACGGAAGTGGTGGAACTTGCTAGCTCTAAGAGCACACCACTTGTCCCACCTCCGGATTCTTATCACTCTTTCATTACTAAGCCTTTCATTTCCGACTCTTCCCTTTCACTCACGTCGGTTGAGAGAAGTGACGTTCTTTTGGAAGAGGTCGATGATCATATTTCTACTAACATTGTTGAACCCGTTGACTCTTTTATTATGGGGGATGAGCATCTTAGTACTATTCCGGAAACGGAAGCGTCTAATGTAGAGATCCTTATCCCAAGTCCAAGAGAGTCTGGGGTTGTTGTTGATATTTGTGATGAGCCTTCTCTTGATAATTTGAACGATCAAGTTGAGATGTTCTCCGATTCCGATGCCGATTCTTATGGAGACATCGATTTTGTCGACGATTTACCTTCTGAGCCCGATATAGAAGACGAAAATGATTTTGAGCCAGAAGAAGAAGAGATTGAACCCGATGATATTGAGATCGAGGATCCATCATTACGTGAAACATTGTCGAGAGTTTATCTTCTCATTTCCAAAATTGAAGCCCTTAACGATAATTCAAGTTCGCATCCTATCTCCGTTAAAGATAGTGATTTCTCTCCCGAGCTTGAGACTTTCCGATTTGATGAAGAGATTAGTGGCAATCCCACTATTGATGATGTTTATCCTCCGATTCTTGAGCGATTCTATTTCGAGGTTGATATGAGTAAAGTTTTGAACGAAATTTCCGATACTCCGACAAATGACCCGATCATTGAGGATGCTATTGAAGACCCAATACCACCGGGAATTGAGGATGTTGTTATGAATGATCCCGAGGGGGATATGATGTTTCTTGATGGACTTCTTGACTCTTCTTTCTCTAATAAGTCCACCATCACTTATCCCGTTGAGCCTTTATGTGAAGACAAGATTTTTAAACCCGGGATATTAGACATAGATGAGCTTTATGCTAAAACCGTTGTTCGAGAAAAGGATCCTCTCTTGGATGCCTTCATTGTTAAGCTTTCACCTCCTTATTATGAGCTCCCATATTTCTTGGAGTTTTCTCACTTTGATCCGTCATCCTTTCGTCCACCCGCAAAACCACCGGATGATGGATCATTCTTTCATGTTATACCTTATGTGCCGATGCCCGACATTTTCTTTCCCACCCAACCCACCCGGCCTCATTCCTTCGGGAATGAGGACACCGTTTTTGACCCCGGTATCTCTACCACTTTCTTCCCAAGGACAAATGATTGGGACGAGTCAAAGCTAGCGACTCGGTGATCAAAAACAAGAGCGCTTCGTGGGAGGCACCCCATGCTTATCCTTCTCTTCTTCTATTTTCTAATAAGTGACGCCAAGGGTCTCTCTTCGATTTCTCGTGTTTTGGTTGTTTGTGATGTGTGTGTAGGATGTTCGATATGAAGACTCTCGTGCTCAAGTTTGTCATTTTCTCCACTCGAGTCTCATGATCGCTGTCAAGGAAACCGATATCCTAATCTTATCGACTAACGCTTATCTTCTAGCATACTTAATAAACGGCTTTTAGATTTTCGTGATACCTTGCTTTAAACATTGAGGACAATGTTTCGCTCTAGTCCGGGGTAGGGTAATCTTCGATTTGATTTGACCGCACTTGCTTATTTACGTCGTGTTTTCTCGCAACCTCGCTTTTCCTTAGAAAATGAAAAATTGTGCAAAATGAGAAAATTTAAAATTTTTGTAAGCTTTTGCTAGTCTTTTGATTGAAAAGTTTTGCTAGTCTCTTAGACAAGAAGCTATAAATGCTAATTCTAGCTCACAAGGCCAAGATTTTGCAAGTTTCCACAGTGACTTTAAATATGCATGACTTGATTTCATTAGACGAAACATTTGCTAAGTTAATATATGTTTTGACACCTTGTTGACTTCCACGGTGAGAGTAGGAATAGAATTTGACTTGACTTGGGCGTGTTGAGCCCTAGCTTGTTCCCTTAACCATAGGTAATCTAAAATTATCGGCTAAGCATCTCGGATCTCATTATTTGGGATTTTAAATTTGCGTAGATCGAGAAATGATAGAGTTACTTATGAGTTTAGATGCTAAGCGTGGAGTAGTTGGTTCTCTTTAGAGCCCATCAAGGTACTTATGGCTTTTTGTTCCCACAAAATTGTTTCACCCCATATCCGTCTAATAATTAGAGATGCCGAGTCTTTGGCGATAGTTAGTTCTTTATCTTCTTAAAAGAATCTTTGTTTTAAAAATTGGGTACACATCAAGGATCCGTAATAAATAAATAAGAAATCGTTGATAAGTGATAATATAATAAGTAAAGTTGTGAGTCATGTGTCGAGATCGGACCCTTGGATCTTTAGCCGGATTGAGTGAGGTCTTAGCCTAACCAAATGGATCCTCATTTCATGAAGCCTATAGTCTTGAATTACCCGTGAAGCTCCGTGGTTCACACTCATATAAATAAAAGTAAAAGTTCATGTAAAAAAAAAAAAAAAAAAATGATGATGAAAATAGAAAAGTCAAAAAGATAGTGAATAAAAATTCCTTGATGTAGACCTCATTTTTACGACAATGGTTCTTGAGAGAAGATGAATAACTAATTATCGACTTAGCTTTGTATCTTTATCGGAATAAAAGTTATCGAAACGAGAATTTGAAGAAATTCATTTCTCACAAAAATAAAAAATTCTAGAGGAAAATAGGAAAATGGGAACAAACGGTAATTACACAAGTAACTTCCATGGGTAGTGTTAGCATCTAGAATCATTTGTAACAATGATTTCGGTTTTACGCTTAGTTTGGGACTTGTGAAAAATCAGGGACGATGTATTCTATCCGTATGGTCACTTCACGCTGTGTTGTGTTTTCTACTCCGTGATCCTAAGTTGTTTCAGTTTTCTCTCAAAATCCCATTTCACAAAAAAAAGTCAAACAAAAGTCAAAGATCTAAAGTCAATCAATTTCATGTTAATTACTGGTTTTAGTTTGTTGAAATGATAAGTTTTATGTTTATATAAGTTTTTAAATCAGTCTTGGTAAGAATCTCATCAAGTTTAGTAGTTTTAATGCATTTTGATTCATAAAGGAGTGTTTGGTCGAGTGATTTTAATCTGCTTTGCAGGACTAAAAATGGGTTAGATCAATTGCTTTAGTCTTGTTATAGTCTATTATTATCATTTCTGTCCTTGGTTTTGCTGTCATTTAAGTTTTAAGTCAATATCACAACACCACTGTCCTTAATCTCACAACTGCTTAAAAAGTCAAAACCAGGTCTTAATATCAGCCTTTTGCAGAACTTTCAGCAGTTGCACTAGGTTCATTAGAACTAGTTAAGGTCTCAAATTTGGTCATATTGCAGTAGGCTAGGTGGTCTTCAAGACCCCACTTCTGTTTTTGGCTTAAGCACTCCTAATAAGCAGTTACATTAGCTCAAACATAGTACATGTCTTACTGTTTCTGCAACAGCAGCCTTGTATCCCATTTAGGCAGATTTTGTTTGATTTATAACTTCCTCAATACTAGTCCTATTTAGCTGAAAATTGGTACAAATGATCTATGGTTGGTGGTCTTGAGATCTCAACTTTTGGTTTTCTCTGTAGCTTTCTAGATAAGCGGTTGCAAGTGCTCAAACAGTAGGGTCGATTAATTTTATTCGCTTAAAAATCGCTTTAGCTTAATCATTGATAGATCACCTGCTTAGGTGTTAGGATTAGATGTAGATAGTTGCTTTAGAGTAGCTTTGTATTGCCTAGCTTATATAATCGGTTGGTTCCTTTAGAGCTTATTTGCTTAATCTTTAGTCTTTATTCGGTATTCGTTTCATTGCATTTCTTATATCTCTCACATAAGCATCGCTTTTCTATTTTCATAGTTTTAGAATAAGATTTTAGTATTTTCCTGAAATTTTCATAAATTTTAGACACTGTTTAGTATTTTTCTTATTTAAAATCGCTTTTAATCACTTTTAATAGCTTAAATTGCAATTAATTAAGAAAAAGTTCCAAAAATAATTTTTCAATTTTCCCAGTTTAAGATAAATATAAAAAGCATAAAAAACATTTTTCCATATTTTTCCCCTTTTATTTGGTATTTTTCTTGATTTAAATTAGATTTAAATAGATTTAAATTCATAGAAAATAGGAAAATCATCAGAAAAATAAAAAAAATAGTTTTGAAAAGTCTTTTATGATATTTTAGATTTTTGAAAAATAATCTCATAATTTTCCCCTTTGTTTTTATAATTTTTAGTTATTTAATCTTATTTTTAAAGTTAATAATTAGTTTTTAATTAAAATAAAATCAAGAAAATTCCTAAAAATTAGTTTTAATTCATAATTAGTTTTCTAATATCATTTTTAGTATAAAAGTATTTTTAGATTAATTTTAGGATTTAGATTAGACGTAATTGCATTTTATTCGCGTTTCATTTAAATTCCGTATTTGCGTTTTAGTGTAGAATTGCGTAGTTTGCCTTAGTTCTTAAGTTTTCCCCGTAGATTTTAGTTCCTTATGCTTTCCTTATCCCGTAGTTTAGATAATATCATATTATTCCCTTCTTTCATTCAAATCCCGATTATCGAGACGTGAGTTGGAAATTCCATTCAACCCTCGTTCGGAACGATCTCGGTGCTCAAACCTAACACGTTTGAGTTACCCACATACTACACACTTCTATTATTGGTCAGTGTCCGAGCCGTTTTAAGTTTCTTACGGTTAGTCATTCACAAGTGGCTAGCTTGTGTAGTCAAACTTGACGTGTTTCTTTCACTGCATATCATAGTCGTTTACACAAGTTCATAAGGTTACACGCATCCCAGGTTAATTTACAAAATACTTATGCATACCAATTATTAAAACATGTATTCAAGTCATATTCAGATTTATTTACTTTCCATCAGGCCTGTTTTCTACCAATTAAATAAAATAGCTAGGCATCAATTTAGGTCCCCCAATTTGACACATAACTACCTATATGTCTCTAGTATTTATGTGAATTTTCCCAGAATTTATAGACATAGTCTAAGTATTTTATAAAAAATCACTTTCACAAACTATCCCATATTTCTCATCTTTTGACACCTTGTAAGTTTACATTTTTAAACCTTATTTAGACTATTCCAAAAATTCTCCAGAAATTCTAGAAATTAGTTAAGACCTTAATTAACATCATATAAAAATTAGGGATTCCCAGACCTCACCAATAAATTATGAAAAATCTCACAATTTGGCTGAATTCCCAGACCCGTATAACAATTTTGGCATGTTAACTTTGAAAAATCAAACGGGTGTCTTCCCGACCACCAATGACCCTGAAACTCTACACAAAAGTAGTACATAGGTAAACTTTATTCTAGAATAAAAAACCACCCAAATGTGTGTGGTTAACAATTTTTTATATAGTTTTCAAAACACTAAATTTCTGGACAGCTTAACATGAAATCACAGTTTTGACCCATGATACAAAACAATTTATAACAACTCCAATTCAATACCAATAATTAAACCGATCATCATGTATATGTATTAAGGTCTTATTAACATCACAAAATTGGTCTCATACATTTTTTCCCACTGTATAACAAATTAAAAATGTAAAACCACACCGAAAACCCTAATTGACCTAAAAACCCTAATCCGACTTCCACAATTTTTATAAACTGATCTGAGCGCCATAAAATTAATAAAAATTCGTTTTATCATCATAATAGGTTAGGGTTTTCATAAAAATTAACCACATAATTTTCTTCAAGCCAAAATAATTAAAATAAATAAGAAAACAAATACCTAGTTTGCTGTTTAAGGGAAATTCGATTGCAAGAGACCTAAACGATTTTTCTTCCGACCTTGGCAGCCTTCTTCTTCATCCACAACCTCCAAAAACGTGTGTGTATGTGTATGGGTGTGTGTCGAATGGGAGAGGAGGGAGAATGAATAACCGGTTTTTAGAAACATATATTTTATTTTAGGTAAATTGTAATTACCAATTAATGCTAATTGATGGGGAATATGTGTTTTTAATGATGATTGATCGGTTATAGGGGGGATTGGCTGAAATTTATGGGTAGTATTTTAGGAATAATATTTATTTTGTAATTTAAATTAATTATAGAATTTGTTTAGGTATTTATTTAATTTTATGTAAGCTTATTACTAATTTATCAAATGTCACCAATTAAAAGTATTATTTCAAATGTTTATTAAATATTTTAGATAAATTTCATAATTAGTATCTCGAGTTAACAAATTTTAAATTAGACGCAAATATAATTACGCGATTTTTTCCGGGTTTTACATTTTCACCCATATAAGTGTATAAATGTAAAGACACACTAAATTATAGTGTGTCAATCAATTAAGAAAGTGTGCAAATTACCTCTTTTTTATATTTGACAATCAATGTAGGCTAAACTGACACCATTAGTAATTTTGAACCAAACCCGTTACGGTTGTTCAATTTTTAGACGGGGTCCAATATTTTTAAAAGTTCAGACTAAAAACGAAATACTAGACAAACTACAATGACAAAAAATGTAGTTAACTCATTTATTTATTTATTTATAATTTAAATTAAGATTGTTAAGAATCATTGTAAATTATAAACTTCTGATACAGTGTTTGCATTGCTCCGACACTATAGATACACGTATGGTAACTAGTACGACAAAGACGGTTTCGATAGCGATTTATTAAATATGATCAATAATGTTCGTAAAAAACAAATTTGCCACACCAAATGTATATTTTAGGAATCTTTTACCAGAAAACCCTACATACATATAGATAAGAAAGGAAAGTGAATATTATAATTACGACTTATAAGATACACCTAAAGGTAGTGCTGCATATAATTAACGTTATTTTTAGCGGCATGCAATGCGACTGTATTTACTTGAATAGTTTATTTCTTAGTTTACTTAGCATTATTGATGCAACAATATTAAAAATGAACGCTATTTTTACACGCAATTGCCCATTCGAAATGACATGCGCCAGTAAACTTATAAAACACATAACAAATTATGTGTACGAACCTTATTATTTACGAGTAAAGTAATTAACTTGTATAGTTATGTGGATGCTGACTACAACATAATCGATTTGATTAAGAGTTTAAGTTATCAAATAGACGCATATTAATCTAAGAGTTTGTTTGTTTAAATTTTATATTAAGTCATGTTTAAATAATAGATAAGTTAATGCAGACACATTTATGTTTAAATTCTATATTAAGCCATTTTAAAATAAGATATAACTAAATTCTATATGAAGTCATGTTTAAATCAGATAACTTAATAGGTGGAGCTCTCGTGCTTGAGTCAATTAACCCGTGTTCGATTCTCATCTTTGCCATTTGCTTAAGATAGCTACCCGCTTCCACAAAACCTATGACACACTGGAGAGACTTTATGGAATAAGAGATCGAAGGTCGAGTCTCGGCTCGCCTCACTTCAGGTGGTGCTCCTCTGGCCAAGAGAGTTGCCAAAGCTATTCATTGTGGGGTAGACAATGGCTGGTGCCAAAGGCGCCGAGATCGATATATTCATCTACACGGAATAAACAAAGCGACTCTTATATGACTTTCTAGATTCAACTTTTTCCATATTAAGTCAATATTAAACATCACTGATATATCATTATAGTGCAGTGCCAAAAAACTACTCATTGATACTAAACTTTATGTTCGCTCCAAGTTTGGAACGAACATAAAGTTTAGGTATCAATGAGTAGTTTTTTTGGCACCTGTACCATAATGATATATTCAGGTGATGTTTAATATTGACTTAATATGGAAAAAGTTGAATCTAGAAAGTCATATAAGAGTCGTTTGTTTATTCCACAAAAGGTGTAGATTGGCGGGAATATCCTGATCTAATCCAAGTTGATATCTTTTACCAAAGAGGAAATTTCTAAAGAAATATTTACAGTACCACTTTACAAATATGAACCTCGTCCATAAATTTTTCCAAAATGAACTTTCAAATATTATCCGTCAGATTGATTAGTAGATTAGTTTTTAACCGTATACATGTATCACCCGATTGATGGGCGAGTGTGGGGCGACTGTTGAGCCAGTGTTGAGCCAAGGCAAGGGCTGAGCGAGTGGTGGGCGAGGGCGGGGGCGAAGCTGGGCAAGGATGGGCGAGCGATGGGGCGAGCAATACGTTCTATGAGTTTTATTAATGGGAGAGTAGGTTGGGCGAGCAAAGAGCGAAGATGTGTGGGACGAGTGGTTAAGGTGGGTGAGTGAGATGAAATTTTGTGCGAACAAAGTGTTGTTTTTTGTTTACATAGGGCGAGTTAATAGGCGAATGAAATTTATTGTATATACATGGGCAAGTGAGTACTACTGTTGGGCGAGTGAGTATGCTGGGCGAGGAATGAACTTTTTGGGCGAGTGAAATCTTTGAGCGATATATAAGGCGAGTACCAAATGGCGATATATAAGGCGAGTACCATTTTTTTAAGGCGACTGCTACATTTACACAAATATCACTAATTAATAGTTATATCCTAATAATTGTCTAATCAACATATCATAAAACAAATCAGACGCATCTAATCTCCACAAAATTCATAAACAAAGTCATGCATTTTGATATATCTCACTAAGTTCAATGCTTTTTAATCTGGGACGGACCCAAAATTTTTAAAAGGGTGTTGCATAAAAGAAATGTTTGACTAACTAAAATTATACCCTAGGAAACAAAAGTAGCAAAAACAATTTGGGGCTTACACATACCGCAAAAACATCAATTTTGAATCTTTTTGCACTTCGTGACCTAAAATCGGGTGTAGCCCGTGCCACACCCGGCATACATATGCGTCCGTCCATGTTTTCAATGCTTTTTTGATTGACTTGCCTTTGTTTCTCATACATGTCATCCACCACATTCTCATTCTAATGTGTTAGTGCAAATATTACGATATTTAATCTATACAGTCTCGTTTGTTTTGTTGATGACAAACATGTAACTTGTAATACATAACGTAAAATGCATAAGTTACTTGTAATTATATTTTGTCTCAACATACTTTCAACACCTCTCGACGACTTAAGTCCTTGTATGCTACAACACAGGTACGTACATGTTTGTTATGTTGCGTTATGATCAAACCCCTAACAAACCATTAAACATGTTTAGTTAAACACTTAAGTAATCTTGGTTACTTACATTTTATAAAATATTTAAACAAAAGTAAATGTATTGGGTAAGTACCATGATCCATAACCCATACCCATGACCCAAAGTCCATAACCCATTTTCTAGATACATTGTATCTAGTTGGGTTCCCATGACCCAAAGTCCATGACCCATGACCCATGGTTAAAGAGGAGCGTCCCACGGATCCCTCTAATTGCCCACGGATCCCTTGGATTACAAGGGCCGGATCCCTCTCAGAAAGGATCCTTGGGGCAGAAGCTTGTCTTGGCCCTTTTGCTTATAAATAGCAAACCACTTCTTACCATTTCTTCACACCTTCACACATACTTTCTCTCCACCATTTCCAACATACTTAGATCATTAAGAAACATGTAAACCACCCTCATCTCATATGATCATAATGCTTCTAACTTTCATTTGTTGTAAGCATACTCCCGAAGTGATCCTCCAAAGCAAGCCTAGAGATCTTGCATCCTTACCTACTGAAGTGATCACCCATCACAAGCATACAAGCACATGAAGATCTTCTACAACAAGCTTGGGAAACTTGTCATCTTCGTTCATAGAAGACTAACTACATCATGATTTGTGTTCTTGATGTTTAGTTTAGATTTCATATCCATTAGACACATTGTCTTGGATATTGTCTAGTATCATATTCTTGTATCTATAACTAGATTAGATGGTTTATGTGTTTGTGCCATAAAACACAAGGTTTGTTATGTTGGGCCACAAAACATAACGGGTGTCATAGATGTGTCGTGTTGGTCGGGTAATGGTTCCTCCTTTGTAATAGAACCCGGTATCTTGCCTTGTACCGGATAAAGTGTAGGCGACGTTGTGATATGTTTGGTTCTACCTCGTGGAAGGACTTGGTATCTAGCCTTGTACCGGATAAATTATAGGCGAAGTTGTGATAGGTTTGGTTCTACCTCGTGGAAGAACTCGGTGTTTAGCTTAGTACCGGATAAAGTGTAAGCGACGTTGTGATAGGTTTGGTTCTACCTTGTGGAAGAACTTGGTGTTTAGCTTAGTACCGGATAAAGTGTAAGCGATGTTGTGTAAGGTTTTCTCCACCAAGAATGGAGTTTGTTGATCTAGTGAAGTAACTCTCGAAATGGATACTCTGGGAGTGGAGTAGGCGAAGAGAGATTTGTGTGAACCACTATAAATCCTCGTGTTGGTTTGTGTATCGCTTTACTTATCGCTTACTTTTATTCTTGCTTTATATTGTTGATTGTCTATGTGGTTGATGTTTATGTGTGTGATGCATACTTGGTCTTTCATATAGTCATAAACTATATTTAACAATTTACATAGTATGACACACTTGATCAAGAAAAACAAACCGGACTAATAATGGTGAAACTTGATTTATAATGAACCATTAATCTTACGGGATCTTATGTGATATTAAGGGGTTGGCCTTACATGCCGTAATGCGTTAAATGCATCCTCGTGTCGAGATTAGCAAATGCGATGGTTTATACTATATTTGATACAAATGTTTTAAGTTTGAAATCGAACGTATTCACCCCCCACGCTTTCACAATTGGTATCAGAGCGGGTTGGCTCTAGTTTTTAAAAAGAAATGGTTTTCAAAACGAGTAAAGTCCTTGTATCAAATTTTTGGTGAAGTTAAGCATAATATGAAAAGTGTTTTGTTGTTTTTTTATCTTTGAAGTTTTGTTGTTAGATATCTTGTTAATCAAACTTGAATAAAGATTAAAATGGGGTAATATAACTTTACTAAAAAGTCTACAAAGGTTAAACCTTTTCGTCGCGTCAAAACATGCATTTTGTAAATCAGGTCGATCCGCGGATCCCTTTGTTATCAAAGGCCGGATCCTTTTGGAAGGATCCAATGGATCCGTGGTACATAAGACGCTTTTGTCTAAATTTCAAAATTCATAACTAATTAACCGTAAGTCCGTAGAAGTCGTGCCACCTATCGTTTGAAAGTTATTTTAGTCTAATTTCATTTAAAAATGATTTCATAAACTGATTCTAAACAAAAATTTACAGAATCATTGATTTATAATAGAAAGTCATTTTTCGGTCATAACTTTTGCACAAACTTTTGATCTAATTGAAGATGGATGTTTTCGTCTTTGAGCTGTCTTCTTTTCAAATTAAGGTTTTGATCATATTTATAAATGTAAAAGAAGGTAATCAAGTTGGTATACATGTTTATATTTAACACAAAGCGATGAAAAGAACTTTCGTATGCTATGCTAAATGATTAATTGTCTTACCTTGCATTACTTGATTATTTGCTTATCTCAAATAGTTTTTGTGCTTGTTTGTTTGAATAACATATGTGGTTTCCTCACCTTGCTATGCATTCTCTTGTTTGTCGACTTAGTAATAGTTTATTAATCAATGTGCTATTTGAAGGAGTGTTTGGGATAACATCTAGGTGTGTCGAAAATGTTAGTTTAAATACTTACATAAGTCATATAAGTTGAAAAATGTTTAAAATATGTAATATACTAAATGGATTCTAGTTGAGTTTGTCATGTGTGCAACATAAATGTTTTATGTGCTTATATGATTTCTTGATTTCATATTTTCTTGTGTCATTTTCTAAAAACAACAAGAATGTACATCGGATCATAACCTACACTTGTGTTGATGATGTACTCTCCCGTTTTCCTTTTCATGATCGCTTTCCAAGCTTCATAGTAGGATTGACAACTTGATTATTTCATCCGATATACTCAAGTAAATTATTTTGCAACGCAAATATAATTGTTCATATCCGAAAATCCAAACTCGAAGCTTTCCAACAACATATGTTGAACTAGCTCATCCAACCATTTTGTTCACCATATGGACAACTTTAATTTTTTAAACATGACACCTTCGTCACCTTAGTTGTTTCAAGCATAATATTAATAAAACGAAGCAAAGTATCATCATTGTTACTCTTCGATAGGCCATTGTAGGAATATAAATTTTCCTAACTTGATAATGAATCTTGGAGAACTTATTGCACTAGAAACTCAATTTGACCTAACGGTTGAATTGCTTCCTTGATAAGTTGGGTATGTGGAATCGCCCGTAAAATGGTCGTGTTTAGCCGTAATTGAGCACCGCTAGTAATAGTCTCATATTCATTATCTCACTTGTGAAATCTATACTCCTATGTTTTCCTAAAGTAAGTTTACAATGGAAATACTTTGCATTGTCTTAGGATTACTAATCAAACAAGTTGTAAAATTGATTTTTCCTTTAGTTAATCACAACCACTTGCCTCATCAAGCGATTATCTTGCTTTGATCGAGAAGAGCTACATGACTTCATGGACGAAGTTCATTGTATGTTAATCACCATCCATAATGACTATACATAGTTCATTGCTTTCGTTGACCAAAACAACCTTCTAAACAATTCACTTTCTTAAGGACGCATATAAATGTGTTTCTTACTCTTCAATACTAACACATAGGCAAAGATCTCTTAGCTAAAACCAACTCACAAAACCGTACTTGCTTTAAGCTCTTCTAAATCCAACACTTACTCTTCTAAACACAACTCTTTCATCTACACAAACAGCAACTCCACTTTCTTGATCTAAATGTAGTATAGATTATCCTAAACTAACACCTCACAACTCTTTTGTCTTAAACACCATCATTTGCTCTTTTCTTTCTAGACACATACCTTACACGCCATTGTTAGTGTAAATAATTTACTAATCTAGATCATAAATCTGTTTTGAGCTTCTTGAATAGTGTTTGTTAAGTTTACTAAACCTTTGTGTTATTTGTGAGCTCGTTCTCATTTGATTGCCTATATGTTATCTCTACATGCTCTCCTTGCTATGCTTAACTTGTATACATGTATACTTGCTGTAGAAATCATTAGTTTCAAAATTCGAAACATAGAGCAAAATTTTGCGACCATTTCATAAGGAAACTGCCTCGACGCCGGATCCCTTGGATATAACTAGACGGATCCCTCAAGTGAAAGATCCGTGGGATCCGGGTAGAAAGAAGTTCTTTTTTTAGCTTCCTTGCACCAATCCAATCTTTCAGACCTTATTGGACTAGTTAAACATGCTACATTAGGATCACTTAAACTTACTTTAGGCTCCGTTAATCTCACATTCACTCATGGATGACTTAGGATCACATTCAAAGTGTTTTTGATTTATCATTACTTCAAAACTCATCATCTTTCCGCTACAATGTTTACACATTTTTCCTCTCAACTCAAAACACATAGTTTGATATTTCTTTCAATTTTAGCAAACAGATTTTAGTCATCTTTACCTTAAAATGCTCCAAAAACTAGTTTTTCATTTCTTATGATTTTTAGGAAATTTTCTAAATTTTACTTTAACCACCATCTAGTTCCTATAACCAATTCACCATCCTCAAAACACTTAGTGTCATCCATGATCACTTATTTGTGTTTCTAAAACTCCATATTCCCCACAAAAGCCATCATTGACAAACCTCACTCATTAGTCTTGACCACTTAGGTCTCATGCCATGTAAGACACTTAATAGACTGAGTAACTTAGGATATGTAGGTGCTAGACCTTGCTAGAATCCAATCACCTCCTTTTCATCTCATCTGTTAGCCGGATCCCTAGACTAAAGCTAGCCGGATCCCTCTAGTGAGGGAACCGATGGAACCGGGGAACAGAAGGTTGACAATGGTCGATTTCATCATCAAGTCAAGTTGTGCTCATTCGCACATTTTTTATATTCCTAATCTTGCATCATCCTAACCATCTTCCTCCACTTTTGTCACTACTCACAAAGTCATCATATCTACCACCTCTATTGAGTCATCAACCAAGTCAAAGAGTCACCTTGATACCTTTCATCACCATCCCTTGCTAATCTTGAGTCTCTTTATTACCTAGTAAAACTTGACCTCTAATCACCTCTACCACAACTTCCATACCTCTAAGTCATAATGATGATTTCTATCATTATCACCGTGTCCAAGGTCTAGTTCATCAACTACGTGATGAAGTATGTTTCATGTTCTACCACATCCTACTTGTGTCAACCACAACCTCAAACCACAAGCTACTTGTGTCAACCACATTCTAGAAGTGTCTCACTACCACTACAATTCATGATCACTCATCCATCCTCCACAAACATCTATGTTGTCAAAAGCCAAGTGAATTTCGTAATGAAATGCGTCTCATCCCCAAATACATTTATTTTCTTACCTTGAACAACCTTACAACCTCTAAACCAACCACGATGATGCAAGTAGTAGGATTATTCTCTTTTTGACACTAATCCTTTCTTTGTAGGTTCATATATACACTTTGATGTGTATGGGATTCTCGCTCATATATGGACGAAATTTTACACTAATTTTTTCGTCGTAGTTTCACTCATATACATGGGTTTATATATGGTACACTTGTCTTGATCGAGGTTTACTTATTTTTTGAGTTCTTCTTGACGCCCTCGGGCTAGGGGGAGCTTCCGTCGAGCATCTACAAAGTGCATCATATGACTTACTCGTCCAACGACGAATATATTTTCTCACTAATTTTTTGTTTGTAGATTTTCAAAACACATTAGGAGCACTTGACGTCCTCAATAAAGGGCAGCTTTCATCAAAGCAAAAACATTGCAAATTTTGCAATACTTTCTTCTTAACTTCCTAAAATACTTGACGCCCTTAACAAGGGGGAGCAACTGTCAAGGGAGAGCATGCACACATTCATTATTCAAAATTGCTTTATGTTTCAACAAAAGGGAGATTTCTTTCTCATCATATATTTTTCTTTTTCATTCCTTAACACTAACCTTGATGTAGGTTAAGCCTAAAAAATTCGATCCATTAAGCCGTTGGCAACAATGGTTATAATTCAAAGGATCTTTCTATGTATTTTTTTCTTTGTGTGATTCTCTAGGTTCCTCTTAAAGGCGAGATCACCACCTCTTGAAGACGTGCAAGCTCAAGTCATAAGTTGCTAAGCTTCGTCATCATCAAGACCAGTGAAGTGAATCTTGTTGATAATTCTTCTCTTCCTCCATTAGTGTTTCGTGTTGAAGGTATTGGCGTGGTGTGCCAATTGGAGCAATAAGGTGTTTTCAATTTACCTTCACTAGGGATGATGCAAACTCTCCATTCTTGGGAGAAATTAAGTTTAAACTCCAAGGGCACACCCTTTTTGTTTCGACAAAAGGGGAAGAAGAGTGTAAACGGAGAAGGTAATGTATAGGAAGTACGGGCACAAGTAATCTTTGCCATTCTACCTATCTATTACGTTTACACATATTTTGTCATCATCAAAAAGGGGGAGATTGTTAGTGCAAATATTACGATATTTAATCTATACAATCTCGTTTGTTTTGTTGATGACAAACATGTAACTTGTAATACATAACGTAAAATGTATAAGTTACTTGTAATTATATTTTGTCTCAACATACTTTCAACACCTCTCGACGACTCAAGTCCTTGTATGCTACAACACAGGTTCGTACATGTTTGTTATGTTGCGTTATGATCAAACCCCTAACAAACTATTAAACATGTTTAGTTAAACACTTAAGTAATCTTGGTTACTTACATTTTATAAAATACATAAACAAAAGTAAATGTATTGGGTAAGTACCATGATCCATAACCCATACCCATGACCTGAAGTCCATAACCCATTTTCTAGAAACATTGTAACTAGTTGGGTACCCATGACCCATGACCTATGGGTAAAGAGGAGCGTCCTACGGATCCCTCTAATTGCCCACGGATCCCTTGGATTACAAGGGCCAGATCCCTCTCATAAGTGATCCTTGGGGCAGAAGCTTGTCTTGGCCTTTTTGCCTATAAATAGCAAACCACTTCTTACCATTTCTTCACACCTTCACAAATAGTTTCTCTCCACCATTTCCAACATACTTAGATCATTAGAAAACATGTAAACCACCCTCATCTCATATGATCATAATGCTTCTAACTTTCATTTGTTGTAAGCATACTCTTGAAGTGATCCTTCAAAGCAAGCCTAGAGATCTTGCATCCTTACCTACTGAAGTGATCACCCATCACAAGAATACAAGCACATGAAGATCTTCTACAGCAAGCTTGGGAAACTTGTCATCTTCATTCATAGAAGACTAACTACATCATGCTTTGTGGTCTTGATGTTTAGTTTAGGATTTCATATCCATTAGACACATTGTCTTGGATATTGTCTAGTATCATATTCTTGTATCTATAACTAGATTAGATGGTTTATGTGTTTGTGCCATAAAACACAAGGTTTGTGACAAAACATAACGGGTGTCATAGATGTGTCGTGTTGGTTGGGTAATGGTTATTCCTTTGTAATAGAACCCGGTATCTAGCCTTGTACCGGATAAAGTGTAGGCGACGTTGTGAATAGGTTTGGTTCTACCTCGTGGAAGGACTCGATATCTAGCCTTGTACCGGATAAAGTATAGGCGAAGTTGTGATAGGTTTGGTTCTACCTCGTGGAAGAACTCGGTGTTTAGCTTAGTACCGGATAAAGTGTAAGCGACGTTGTGATAGGTTTGGTTCTACCTCGTGGAAGAACTCGATGTTTAGCTTAGTACCGGATAAAGTGTAAGCGATGTTGTGTAAGATTTTTTCCGCCAAGAATGGAGTTTGTTGATCTAGTGAAGTAACTCTCGAGTTGGATACTCGGGGAGTGGAGTTGGGCGAAGAGGAGATTCGTGACCGAACCACTATAAATCCTCGTGTTGGTTTGTGTATCCTTTTACTTATCGCTTTACTTTTATTCTTGCATTATATTGTTGATTGTCTATGTGGTTGATGTTTATGTGTGTGATGCATACTTGGTTTTTCATATAGTCATAAACTATATTTAAAACTTTACATATTATGACACGCTTGATCAAGAAAAATAAACCGGACTAATATTAGTGAAACTTAATTTATAATGAACCATTAATCTTGCGGGATCTTATGTGATATTAAGGGGTTGGCCTTACATGCCGTAATGCGTTAAATGCATCCTCACGTCGAGATTAACAAATGCGATGATTTATACTATATTTGATACAAAAGTTTTAAGTTTGAAACGAACGATTCACCCCCCTACGTTTTCAAATCATGTTTTAGTATTTGTGATTTATATATTGGGTGAGTGTGGTTTTTAGTGCGTACAAAGAAAAATAAATGGGGCGTGTTAATTATTGGGCGAATAATGTAGGGCGAGTAATGTAGGCGAATGAAAATAGAAAAGTTTGATTGTGATATATTTCGCTCGTTTTCAGAAACATGAGAATAAAGTTCATTTTCGTAAAATGACTCTCTAAAAGGAATAGTTTGGTAATTAGCTTTTAACAATTTTTTTTTTTTTTTTTTAATTATATTAGTTACAAATCCTTTGGAAAGACTGACTTTCTCATGCACTAACTATTGATAGTCTAATATTGCACCTTCCAACAAAATAATTAAATTCAAGAAGTACTCGTAAATGCTTATCGTCGTAGATTGTCGGAATTTTATTTGTCATCTTAAAATTAAATACGGAGTAGCTGTTAATCCTAAAATATCACTTTGTACTTTCAGTTTCATCTAATTTTGTTTTTCACCTTTGAAGTTACATAAACTATAATATTTGTAAAAAGTAGTTTGAAATGTAGGCCACAAGAGGCATCGTCCGAATCATACATGACGAGGCATGCAACGTTCGTTTTCATGCAAGTTGAGATTGATTTCAAACAGTTAAATGTTTGATATTGTTTCTTCACCAATCATTATTGCTTGAGAACATGCGTATTTATTTCCATGTTGAAAAAAAAAGTGATATATTTTCTTAACAAAAAACAAAACAAAACAAATGTTACAGATTTATGTGACATTCACGGATTCATCGTACCGCAATTATCTTATTGAACCCCCTGATCACTTCGATACACATCACATGTGAAGGTGAGATCCTTTGAACCAAGCCATAGCTTTAAAACATCGAGCATAAATTTTAATAAACTTATTGTTCACAAATAAAAACATAAACTATTGAAATATTGAGTACTTTATGTGTAAAATTATAGGCAAATCGCATAAAAAAATATCACATTGGTCAATTTGAATTTTAGTTACTCAATTTAAAGGATTGAAGTTATTTTTTTGTGCAAGGTAAGTTTTTTTGAATTTTTAAAAGCGATTACCGAGCATAATTTTAACCGAAAAATGACTTTTGAACGTTCAATTATAACGATATATCACATTAATTTACCAATTCATAAAATGACCTATATCATCTTTCGAAAAGTCGAGAAAACTTTATATTGCATAAAATAATTTGGAAACTTTAAATTGAGAAAAAAAAATTGAGTTCTTTAAATTTGAATTGATGTTAAATGTGATATCTTTATGTACGATTTGCCCTAAAATTATTATTGATAAAACAATTGGATACGATTTGCAACTTTATAAGAATTTATACTTCAATTCGTGTATATTTTAGCTGACGTATGTGAATAAAAACTACATAGAAATTTAAAATGAATAATTTCGAAAGGGATTGTATGTATCGACATATGAATCCGGTCGGGTAACGGGTTAAATTACTTTTTGGAGAAGATACACAACTTTAATTTCGAGACTGGTAATTGACATATTGTATTTTGTATTTATATTCTTTTTGATTTGTGGTAATTTGTCATTATGATTAAAATAAGAGAGTTGATATACTAATAATCTGTCCCAAAAACTGTTGTATACTTCTATTACTGTATACAACTATACATTATGGATACATTGTGAACATGGACGGAGCTAGGCGGGGTCTCGTGGGTGTTCGGGACATCTATGAATTTTTTCGAGGTAGTGTTAATTTGAAAAACAAAACATCGGTTTTTATCAAATGTATCTTAAATGACCCCGGTCCATCAAACAATGTTTTTAGTCTTATTTAGTTAGCATCCTAAACTCTATTATATTACGGTTAAAAAAAATTGTTCACCGTATCATACTTGTTCCTGGCTCCGTCCCTAATTGTGAATGACTTTTATGTTTGAATCAACTGGTACATCCATCAATGAAATAATAAAAAAAATAAAAAAATCGTATACTGTTAATTCTACACCCGTGTTTCAAATGCAACTTTAGCAAACAAAAACACTTTAATTAGATACACAATGAGAATCTAATACTTTCTCTTATCTCAAATTAAATATTTTATCTCAAAATGTACACAATTTTCAAAAATAAATAAAAATAAAACTATTGCATTCTCCATCAATAAAATCTAACCTTTAATTGTTCCAAAAAAAAAAAAAAAAAAAAAAAAAAAAAAAAATCTAACCTTTATATTTTTATCAATTTAATTAGTTAAAATTCAAAAATAAACATTTATTTTGAGACGAATAAAAGTTGAAAGGTCAACCAAACAAAAGTTGAAAGGGCACAAGTAACCTAACACAAATAGTTAACAAAATATCAAACATTACCCTCTTTATTGGTTTAATTCCCCATCGCTCGTTTTCATGCCATTTGAGTCATCTACACGTTATGTTTTTGCCAGTTGTCATTTCTTGTACAGTGAATCTGCTTATTTATTTTCTATTGCTTCTGCCAACAAAACTGCTACGTGAAATATATTCACGTAACATATATTATAAAGTAATAGAAAAACAATTAACAAATTTCTCAAAGTCAAAATAAATCAGCAAAAACAAATTTAAAATTTCATAAAAATATTAAAATTCCAGATTTGAGGTTCTTGAGACAATAATCATTTTTCTTAATATCAAGCCTCGTTGAAAAGCATCAAATCAATTGTGATAAATAATTGAAAAAGAATAAGTGAGAATGTGACCAAAAAAAAGAAAATGAAAGCAAAGTGTTTAGTTTGATGGATTATTATTTTTGTACTTTAAGATAAAGGAGATAAAAGAGGACATTCGAAGAATATGCTGTTTAAAAGAGAGGGTGTGTTTTGTCATTTGGTGTAAATCCGAGTGCTGCCCGCCACATAATTCGGTGTTTTCCCTATATCTTAAATTAGAAAGTGTTAAAAACTTTATAAAAAAGTGTAGGCCATAAATAAAGGTCCTACATAAGAGCATCGCATCGTATTTTTATAAATCTTACCACTTGCATCATTCGGGACACAAGTGGGGTGCAAGAGAATAAATTTTCATCTAAACTTTTAGGGTTTTACGACTTGGTCTCGAGTTTTGCACACTCTCGTGCTTTTAGTTTAGGTTCTATAAATTTCTTAAAGTGAAAACGGTGCAATTCATATACCATATCGGTACACTAGAGATGGTGAAGGTGGCGGTGGTGCAACTGTCATATACCTTACCAGGCCAAGCGGCAGAAATTCGATGATTTTTGTAAGGGTCGTTTTTAGGGGAATGTAAACGGTGTGATTTTAAAAAGTTACCGTTTGATGAGGGTCACAAAAATTCAAGTATTTCTATTATATATATACATAATATGAGGCTCGAGTCTAATTAGTTCATGCATCACTGATACATGTGCATCTTGTGTGTGTTGAAAGGCCTCTTTGAGGTAATGCCACATGGTCACCGAAATTCACGAGATGATCATGATTTTTGTGCTAAGGAATAAGTGATTTTTGATGATTGCGTGTGTTAAAAAGTGGGTAAATAAAAGAAAAAATTGTCAAAATATCCAAAATGGATATTTGTGGCTTTGTGAGAGGTTCTCAAGTTATATGATTTGCAATAGAGAATAGATATCGTGTTTACGTGTATAGTTAGAAGAATAGATGTTACTAAGACAACTCAAAACATGCAACATACATGAAATGAATAACTGATTAACGTTAAATCAAAACAAAAATGGAAACAAGCACCACGATCGTAAATGGAAAACAAATAAGAATGAGAAGAAAAACGGGTTCTCCACAAAAACGCAAATAAGTGCAAATCGGTAACGATTTTAAGGGTTATTTACCTTGCTATTTCGTGTATTTTATGTCATTTTATCTTATTATTGCTTAAAATTCTTTATATTTGAATTTTAGGTCTTAGACTGTGCATTTGATTGAAATGCACAAGTTTTGGGTTCATTCGGACGAAAAACGAAATAAAAAGACAGAAGTTCGGATTTATGACCGGCATTCGTGATGTTGTTATCAAATATGCTTCGAAAGTGCACTTTGATTTTTTTGTGACCGACCAGTGAGTGAAGGAAGCCATCACAAATTACACCCGGAGGCCATCACAACTTGCGCACGAGGAATACCATCCTTTAAAAAAGGAGGTCAAGGGTTTGAATCCAACGTGGATAAAATTAATCCCCTTGTGGCCACGGAGGTTCACTTGCGCTGAAAGGTAGTCGCCCTGGGATTAGTTGGCTCGTAACGTCGAGTCGGAAACCCATGTAACCCAAAAATAAAAAAATAAAAAACTTGCGCGCAAAGTACCAGATTTTGTTTTGCTCATAACTTCTTAATTTACAAACTCGGATTTAGGTGATTCAAAAGGCCACACGTTTGGAAAGAGAAGATCTACAAATTTGGAAAAGAACGAGCTAACACCGTCACAAAGTCGACATCAGTCCTTAATAAATAGAACCTCATAACTTCAATTTTTGTAAGGCCTAAACCCTAAGTTCGATTCTAAGGCCTAAGCATGTGTTTTCCCGGCAACTTAAAGGGTTTTATTCAATACATAAACATCTTTTAATGGTTTATTTATTGATTTCTATCTTAATTATGTCTTTAATTTTTTATTGTTGACATTAATTGTTCTTCATTGATTATGTTTGGCTAATTAATCTAGTATTTTATTTAGAATTGCATGAAACTTGCTTATGTATTATTGTATCTATTGTCTGCTTAATTGGTAAATGAGATTTACTTGTTAAAAACTAGTTTAGGAACCGCTTTTCTAGATCGTTAAACAAAAGTTACTAATTAGACATCAAACTAATAACCACAAAAACCCTGGCTTAACAATTTGGGTTGATTATTAGATGAATAATTATATTGGATATTTATTGCGTGCTTGATAGTTATTTTATGTACATTGCGATTGTATGGCTGGTCACATAGGCTGTCTTGCAAAGGATGTAGCTCACACCTACATGAATGGAATTAGGAATATTCACCATTACACGAATTAAGACGTGACAATTCAATATGTATAGTTAGATCACTAGTGAGGAGTAGTGTATCCTAGGTAAATACGCTTGTCTCTCTAATTGTCTTCTTGTTTTATTTAATTTCCGTTTTCTTTAGTTTAAAGTTAAGACTCAAAACTTTCAAAACCATTGATTTTACTTGTTTTCAATTAAACTAACAAAATTCCAAAAAGAATCTCCTTTTCCTTTAGGTCACTTGCATTTACATCTCGAGCCTACTTCAATATTTTCATAGAGAACAATCAATCTCTCGGACTTGCTTATACTACACTACAACAGTTAGATACACCACCTAAACACACGCATCAGTATCCAAAACCATCACGAAACAATGCACCTTGTTTTAGCAAATAATGATTAGCTAGAAAGTATCGATCCATGCTAAGGCTGGTTGGCAAGGGTGAGTGAGTCACTCACCTTGCCTTCCATTCACCCGTGACCCTCTTGCCCTCCAGCACCACTCACACGTGAGTCTCACATCCCAAGAGGAATTAAGGTGACCGACTCACTTAATTGATTTGTGTGCACATATATATTACCGTATGGTTTTTATGGGTTTGTATGTGTTTTTTATTAAAAAAAAATATGAGTTAAGATGAGTGGAAGTGAGTCTCTTGTCCGCATAAAGGTGAGTGGAAGTGAGTGGAAGAGAGAGGATAAAGAAAGGTGACGTGGCGCTGATGTGTAAGGTGAGTAAGAGTCACCCTTGCCTTCCGGCCTAAGATGACTAATCTCAAGCTTTGTTGAGTCTCACGTGCCGCTAAAAACTATGCTCCTTAACATAGAAGCAAAAAGATTCTTATAGCCATTTATTATATCAATAGCGAGTTAACACTATACCAATGATCCATATAAGCAACCACAACCAAAGTGTCATCCCAAAAGGTTCATGGTTTCTCAAAATTTATTAGTTAAAGGTGGTTCGAAAGACTAGAGTTGATCATGAGAGTATCTCTAAGTAAAAACAAAAAAGAAAAAACTTATTAATTTGTGATTCAAAATTCTCTAACTACATATTTAAAATTGCCAGATAGTGTAAACAAGAAAAAATGGTTTACACATGATCCATATAAGCAAAATTTGAAAATGGAATTATTTCCAACGTTAGGCTATGCACAACCATGACTAAAGGCACCCTGCCACATCAGTTTTCTTTCTTCGACGATTTTCAGACGATCAAGTTGCCGCAACAGCGACCTTCTTATTTTATTTATTTTTCTTTTTTTTTTTTAAATTCAAAATTTTTTTACTTACAAATACCCCTTTATTCACTTATCTTTAAACGGCAACTCATAATTTCTTTAAACACCAGATCTAAAAAATGTCGCAATCAAACACTCTCGTCATTTCTAAATAACCAATTAATACTCCACCGTCAGAAATCTTTCCGTCATTCCTTACGGAGGAACCGGTTCAGGAACCAGAACACAATCCATTTCTGCTTACTGAGGAAGAGGAACGACTACTTCTTCAGGATGAAGAAGCATTGAGAGAAATGAAAGAAGAAGAAGCACGAGAGGAAGCAACTCGTAAGGTGCGGGAAGCAAGGGAAGAAGAAGAGTGTAAGAAAAACTGGTTTGACAAAGCGTATCAAGAGTGGGAAGAGAGCGCGTTTGCGGACTATTCTGCTTACGACGAGGGTTATTACACAGATTAATCTGTATTTGCATTTCCATATCGTAACTTGTATTTTTATTTTCATTTCCGTATCGTAACTTGTATTAATCTGTAATTTGTATTTTCTTTTCAATGTTTAAAGTATTTTCATTTCCGTATAAAAAAGGATTTAAATTTTTTAAAGTAATTTGTTTTACAACTCAAATCAAACGGACTGCTTTTACACAATATACTCACAAAAACAAGCCAACGATCTAAATCGAATTTTCGACCGACTCTTGCGTTTTGTCGTATGGCGATCGAATAGCTACAACGGTGTGACCAAATCGACCAATCGGTCGACCGAGTGCATCGACCAATCATTGTGCATAGCCTAAGAGTTGGACCAAGTAGTTGTCAAACCCAAATGGGCAATGGGCCAACGGAATTTCGATTTTTTTTTAACGACGAAATTTATTAAAAAGCAAGGAAAAAGCAAGAAACTTCTCCTTGCAAAAGAGAACAACTACAAAGGATTAGAAACCCAATCATTCCAAGACATATGCATCTTAGAAGCTCGGGCTTTTAACCAATTAAACGATGTTAAGACAATCAAATAAAAATGTCACTTCTTCTAATCAGATTGTTGCTGAACACCACCAAGTTCCAGAAACGCCAAAGGATCCAAATAGAAGCTATAACAATCACCTCGAATCTTATCTTCTTCTCACTTGATCTTGAGAAATCAACAAAACCGTCATACCACTCTTCTATGCAATCCCCAACTGAAATCGTTACGTCACACCATCTTAATATTTTTCTCCAAACTTGATTAGCCACTTCATATCCTTGAAAACAATGTATGCTTGTTTCAGCATCGTCATTACAAAGAGGGCAATTCAAAGTACCTATCTCGCATCCTCGTTTAGATAAGCTGAATCGAAGTTGAACTATCCAAACGAAGTTTCCAAATAAGGATATTAGCTCATCTAGGCACAAATTTACTCCAGCGTGTTGCAGTTAACACATGAATAACTATGTTGCTCTCTACCGCCTCTCAGTTCTCTACGCCATTGCCAATTGCATACACCATCTACAAATCTTGAGCTAACCATGCAATCTAGAACCATGTCAAGCTTGTACAACCTATTGAACTTATCTCGGAGACTTTGATTTCCCACCCAAACATCCAAACAAAAAAAAGTATCATTATCGTTACCAATCTTCTTCTCCAAGACATTCATGTCAAGCTTGTACAACCGAATTTCGAAATCAAGGTTGGGTTTCTAAAGAAACGTCGATCAATATCCTACAACCAAGGAAATAAACTTCTTCTTTTTTCTTACATAAATTAGTTGTAGTAGCGACATCGTTTACAAATTAATCTTGCCATTTAATTTTAGTATATATTGTGTGAAATGTAATACTTCCTCTGTCTCAAAATTATTGTCAAGAGATAAAAATCACATAGTTTAATAAAAGTGGGGCTACTTTAATTTTCAACCACTCAAATAGAATATCCTTCCATTAAATTCTTTAGTTTTTACTTAGGGTAAATTGCAAATTTTGTCCCTAATGTTTCCCGAAAACGCAAGGATTACACCGAGACGAAATTTGTTTACAAAAACCACTAATGTTTACGTTTTTTGCAAAACAGCCACCGATAGACACTGTTCACTAATTTTCATTAATTTTCTCGTTAAGTTGTCTCGTCACTGAGGGTAGTATTGTCAATTCACTATTCATAAATATTAAATTGCCGCCAAACTTGCGATATCAATGCGACTTGACGTTTCAATGACATAATTTGCCAAGTAAGTGGTCATCTTCACTTCTTATATTGTCAAAGGTCATAATCATTACACACACACACACAAACAGAAACACATACACCCTTAACAAAAAATCAGTAACATGTCTCGGTGTCTTGATCTCGTGGTTGCCTTTAACTCATTTGTCATAACGGAAAGGATGTTATCCCATTACCAGCGAGAGGTTGAGGAAGACATTCAGCATGCACAATAATTGATGATTAGGTGCCAAAAGCTTACTAATATGATCAGTATTAGGGGGAGCTGATTATTGAGCTCCAAAACTTAAGAGGTTCGAGAGTTGCAAGGTCCAATGTGAAAAAGCTTAGGAGGATTCAGACAACTGATTTGCGAAAGACGAGGGGATTGATGAGGATGCTTAGGCAAACTAACGACAAAATTGTTTCTAAGATTTAGTTTGCTGTGAGGCAGAGGTTCAAGTGAGGGGGTTGGTTGTTGGTGACCAGGATGGTTTCTTTTGTTGTTTATGATGAATGTAGGTACTAAAGGGTTATGGACTTGTGATTTCTTTTGTTGTTTTTGCTTCTCCTGTTGAATGTAGATGTAAATAGGTGTTGTGGTTTCCCTTATCATAAGCTTGTACATGTATGGTTGATGAATATAAGGGGTCGTTTGATCCCGATTTTGTTTTTAGAATGTGTTCAATTATGTATTTATCGATATAGAGTCACCGATTCGTATTACAAACACAAACATGAAAATGATAGTAATCCAACCATAAAAAACAATTATTTACATAAAAATGGCATTATTCTAACCATAAAACACAAACACAAACATGTGAATGCCATTAATCCAGTCATAAAACACAAACACAATATGTAAATGGCATGTACCAAAAGATGAACACATTACATTATCCCAAAAGATAAAGAAGCAAATTACAAAGTTAATTAGTAATATACATGCAACACAAAACAGTTTTGGTTCATTACAGAGATACTTTCTTCTGATGTTAAAAATCCCACAAAGGTAATATAGTTCAAGTTATATTAGCCAAATTACATAGGTAACATACAACCAAATTAAAGTTGTTTTTGTTTCTACACAGTACATAATCCCAAAAGATGAACCCATTTGTAAAACTTCAAAAGCATCTACTGGATGAACCAACAAGTGATCAACTAGACCTGCACAATCAAAATATGCAATGCAATGAAGTTAGTATAAAATGGTAGAATGTATTCAAAAAATATGCTAAACAATTCATTAGACTCACCTAGTCAAAATAACTCAACTTTTTTTTCTCATTGATCTTGGTGCTCCTACACTCAGTACCTCTAGTTAACCCCTCAAAGCCTATCCTTTTCGCGGTTCTCGTGATGTTTTGGTTTTTCCGGAATATCAATGAAGAGCATTGTTTACACCCCACCCCCAAATATACACCCAAATCGCCTTAACCTACCCCTTATGCACTCACTTTTAGTGCAAATGTTTGTTATCACCCTAAACCCTTAGTTCAATTATCTAGTTGCTTGCATAAGTTGCTAAGTCGAGTCATATCCTTTGTATACAGTTTTGGGACGATTGGGATTCATGGGAAAAGTTAAAGTTTATGAAATGACGGAAGGAACGTTAAATTCAAATTCCCTTTGTTGCGTAATAATGTACCCCAAGTGTTTTGATCTTTTCAATTCGGGTCAAATTAGTGTTAGAGTAATAAAAACTCAAGTGTAGGGATGTGCCTATAAACCCTAGTATTTTGATGTTATCGTAGAGGATGGTAGAGTAAAAGTGTATGAAAAAAAAAAAAAAAAAAAAATCAAAAAAAATTAGAAAAGAGAAAAAATAGAGTGAAAAAAAAAAAAAAAAAAAAAAACATACTGCTACCATCCTACATCTATCTTTAAATTTATGTTTATTTATTTCGCTTATCTAGAGTTTAGAGTGTCGAGTCTTGGCTTAGCAACGCCATTCTTCATATGCGCTAACATAAAGATTTTTGACTTGCCACCACTAAATAGCCTATCCCACCAAACCCTTATTTCCTACCGTAAGCCTAACATTACAACCCTTTAAAGACCTCTTTGATAGTCTTTCCTAGGTGCTACGCCAAAGCGATGGAGGTTTGATCTATTCTCAAGCCTATGGTAATCTATGTACTAGGACCGGTTAATGAGTGTTTATCTTCCATTTCCTATATTGTTATATTTCATATATACACCGAGAGAGATGTGAGTATCGAAACACCCCATGTGAGGTGCTAGTATGTAATTCCGTGCTTGTTATGACTTTTTGGGCTTATATGTGTTGTGGACCGCTTTGAATTAATGCTTCATGACCCCTAACTTATAAATTAATTGGCTAAAAGCACATTTGCTTGAGGACAAGCAAATAACAAGTGTAGGGATATTTAATAAGGTTTTAAAAGGTACCATTTTGAGGGGTCGTTTAAGTCCTTATTTGATCACTTTTGTATCCGTTATTGCTTAATATCGTTCCTTTTCACTTTTAGGTCTCGTGAAGGCAAAATGTCGGAATGGCACTTATTTGGACGAAAAGGCGCGAATATATGAAGAAAATGGCTAAAGTCAAAATCGAGACACTCACGCTCTTTGAAAGTAGAAGGCGACGGCGTCAAAAGATTGATGACGCCGTCCCAAAATTATTGTGACGGGCCGTAACCCAAAACTCAGATTTTCAGAGACGGCGTCTAGTTGTGAAGAGTAGGCCGTCGCTACTCGGACGGCCTAGATGCAATCCGACGACGCCGAAGTCAAGGGACGACGTCACGGACATAAGGTGACGCCGTCGCAAGGTTAACGTGGCCAAGACGAAACCCTAATGAGCGGCGACACGACGTCACTAAACATTAGGTGACGCCGCAATTGTAATCTTATATATAGAATCCGAATTTTTCGCCTTTGTGTGGAGAGCCTTTGGAGTAAAACCTAAACCGAACCTAAGGTGTCTTGTACAAGATTTTAGGTTTTAAACCCTATCTTACATCAAGATAAGTCTTTACTTCATTAATTCAATTATGTCTTTGATTATTTGTGTGTATGCTTGCATGTTCTCCATGTCCCGCTAATTTATTTGTGTGTTTGCTTAGGAAGTATGAAACTTAATTATTGAATATTGATTGGTTGTTTCTTATCTTAGTTGATTAATGATCTAGTAATGCGATAGGTCATTCGTTGTGTACTTAATGCTTGATTCATCTTTGTGAACCTTAGAATATAATTACCCGAGTAGTTGTAGGCTAAACCATCCAAAGAGCGCCTTAGAGTAGGAGTTTATAATCCCTAGTGGGTTTGTAGACAAGACCCTTTGGTAAGTTCAAAGAGTTGGGAGAAACGCATACCCTACAACTTTAGACACACAACGCAACTAGGAATAAGACGTGACACTCAACCATCAATAGGAGATAATTAAGGAGTAATACAAACTAAGTAAACACATCTTTAAACTATCATACGAGCACACATTAATTAGACATAGACTCCCACAACCTTAGTTTAGATAATTAGATAATAGTAGAGTAATCGGTAGAAATACCAACCCCCCCCCAAATCCAATACCCGAGATTCGTACCTTTCCATTTCATAAAATATAAAAAGATAAAAAATAATCTTCCTCAACCTTAACCTTAGTGTAGTAACTCCTTACTAGCATTCCTATTCCCCTAGAGAACGATATCAATACCCGTGGCTTACCCTAATTACTACACTACAACGATTAGGTTCACGCCTGGGTGTTATAAAACTTGCTCAAGAAAAGGAAGTTTCCTTGACCCCGAACGACGCGTGTAGCGTTATCAAGTTTTGGCGCCGCGGGAATAGAATAGCTAGTCAAGAGTCCACCTCGCTTAGGTTTCTTTGCTTGATTCCTATCAAGTAAACTTTTTCTCATTTTTAGCTTTCTTAGTCTATCCCCTTCTTCGTGACCCTCGCTCGTAAAACCATCACTCACCATGATCCGTATCTTCCGTCAAGATTCTTCACTCTACCCGCTCCCAATCCCGAGATTGAGAACGCAATCCCACAAAACCCTTCACCTACTCACCATTTTGGTAATCACCTAGGGCATAATGAGATAAATTGGCAACAACAAAGTCCTTTTATTACTCCGATTCTCGATGAGGAATTTGATTATGGTGAGGCACTTGATAGCGGAGAGGTCATTAATGAAATTGAGGAAGACCCTCCCAATGTTTTGACCCTAGGTGTAGGATTGAGAAAGATGGCCCTTTAACATGCAATTCCCTTGCAAAATAGGACTAGAGGGTTCGATGCTTATTTGAATTCATTCTTACCTTTAAACTTAATCTCAATGGACCTATACAACAAAATCAAGGTCAATGAGTTAACTTATCAAGGGAACAATGTTGTTGAAGCGGCCATTTATTTGCACGTGTTTGTCGGAAGTTTTGCTTATTTGGTAGAGTTCATGGTCTTAGAAGACTTAGGAGAATTTATAGATAAGGACCTCACTCAAGTAATTTTGGAAAACCTTTCAAAAATTGACTAGGTTGAATGAACGGATGATTGATGGTCTAATTACATTCTCTCGATGAAGTTGAAGATTTCATCTACCAAATGCCACGCTACCATCCTAGGTTTAAACATAAGGACATCGAGGTTTGTAATAGAATGACCCTATTCCATTGCTTAGTGAAAGGGATAAGCAGAGTGGGCTTAGGTACCCATATGAGAAAACTAAGCGGTATTACAAAAATGCCTTGAATTAGGAGATGATTACAAAAAGAATGAAAGAGCGTTGGAATGGCTTAAGTATGAGCACGAGAGGATAGGTGAGGAAACGTGGGCACCGACTACGAGTCTAGCTACAAGACTCTTTAATAAAGAAAAGCGCTCGGGAGGCAACCCATGCTTAATTGTTTGCTTGTTAGTGTCATATATCTTTTATTAATTGTTTATCCTCATGTTTAAATTTGTAAAATGCTTTATTTTGTTTTTAACCTCGCCTTAATTGCATATAAAGGTATTTTACATAAGGGATAAGTGTAGGAGGATTACACACGCTTTCAAAAGAAACGTAAACATGAGAATAACAATTAACTAAAAGATATTTATGTTTGTTTGTTCGAGTCAAATGCTTGTATCGAGTCATAATGGATGTTTTTGCGTAAATTTTCCGATTCTAAAGATATAAATTTTCCGTAATTTTTCCGTAAAATCGCACCGCTTTTTGTCGGGATAACCGACGGCGTCAGATTGCAACCGACGGCGCCGTGAAGGAGTAAAACATCGATTACTTTTTCTCGCTTTTCGAGCTACTTATAAATTTTGGAATTTTCCGTGTCTTAATTTTCTTAGAAATTGTAAACATCCATTCCACAAGCATTATATCATAGTTTAAATCGAGTCTTATATATATTATTACCACCGATTTTACGAAGGTTTCGCTTTGTTTTCTTCAAGTGTGCAGTTTAGTTTGTCAAGAAGAAGTTACATAAGATTGGAAGGAGCTTTTCACGCAATAATTCTTCTTGGAAAAGATTTAACCACCACTTTACACGGATCCTACCGAGCTAATCGGGGAGTATTAGTTTTTTCGCTTTTGATTACCTTCTTTATCATAACTTTGATACTTTCGGGAACATTGGGGACAATGTTCGCTTTAAGTGTAGGAGGAAAATAAACGGAACTTTGAAACTATGCTTATCCTGACTATTTGCTTTGTCAATTGCGACCGTGTAATAAACCATGAGGAAATGTCGGTTAGGTAATTTTGGCACCAAATTTAAAATTTTTATGACATATAGGTGGGCCATTAGTCTTAACAAAAGCGCCTCACGGATAGGAAGTTATATGACTAGCACAAAACCCTTTACCACCCAAATTCCACCAAAATGTGAGGATCGCCCTTAGATTAGTAGGAATAAAAGCATTCATCTTCAATGCTTAGAGTGTGAACCAGTAGTATATTAGATTCTAGAACTTTTTGTGATGCATTCCGAGATCGCAAGTGAGGCTACACTTGTGTAGTTAGGAATAACTAAATGATAAGAGGCATTAGGATAACCCTTGTTTGATACCGTAATATAATTACTTCTTCCACTTCGGTTGAGTAATTCCCCACACCCTTTGCGTTGTACTCATTTTTAGTACACGATACCCTAGTTAACCCCTCAAAGCCTATCCTTTTCGCGGTTCTCGTGATGTTTCGTTTTTCCGAATATCAATGAAGAGCATTGTTTACACCCCACCCCAAATATACACCCAAATCGCCTTAACCTACCCCTTATGCACTCACTTTTAGTGCAAATGTTTGTTATCACCCTAAACCCTTAGTTCAATTATCTAGTTGCTTGCATAAGTTGCTAAGTCGAGTCATATCCTTTGTATACAGCTTTGGGACGATTGGGATTCATGGGAAAAGTTAAAGTTTATGAAATGACGGAAGGAACGTTAAATTCAAATTCCCTTTGTTGCGTAATAATGTACCCCAAGTGTTTTGATCTTTTCAATTCGAGTCAAATTAGTGTTAGAGTAATAAAACTCAAGTGTAGGATGTGCCTATAAACCCTAGTATTTTGATGTTATCGTAGAGGATGGTAGAGTAAAAGTGTATGAAAAAAAAAAAAAATCGAAAAAAAATTAGAAAAGAGAAAAGAAAAAAATAGAGAAAAAAAAAAAAAAAAAAAAAAAAAAACATACTGCTACCATCCTACATCTATCTTTAAATTTATGTTTATTTATTTCATTATCTAGAGTTTAGAGTGTCGAGTCTTGGCTTAGCAACGCCATTCTTCATATGCGCTAACATAAAAATTTTGACTTGCCACCACTAAATAGCCTATCCCACCAAACCCTTATTTCCTACCGTAAGCCTAACATTACAACCCTTTAAAAGACCTCTTTGATAGTCTTTCCTAGGTGCTTACGCCAAAGCGATGGAGGTTTGATCTATTCTCAAGCCTATGGTAATCTATGTACTAGGACCGTTAATGAGTGTTTATCTTCCATTTCCTATATTGTTATATTTCATATATACACCCGAGAGATGTGAGTATCGAAACACCCCATGTGAGGTGCTAGTATGTAATTTCCGTGCTTGTTATGACTTTTATGGGCTTATATGTGTTGTGGACCGTTTTGAATTAATGCTTCATGACCCTAACTTATAAATTAATTGGCTAAAAGCACATTTGCTTGAGGACAAGCAAATAACAAGTGTAGGGATATTTGATAAGGTTTTAAAGGTACCATTTTGAGGGTCGTTTAAGTCCTTATTTGATCACTTTGTATCCGTTATTGCTTAATATCGCTCCTTTTCACTTTTAGGTCTCGTGAAGGCAAAATGCCGGAATGGCACTTATTTGGACGAAAAGGCGCGAATATATGAAGAAAATGGCTAAAGTCAAAATCGAGACACTCACAGCTTCGAAAGTAGAAGGCGACGGCGCCAAAGTTACATTGTGACGCCGTCCCAAAATTATTGTGACGCCGTAACCCAAACTCAGATTTTCAAGAGACGGCGCCTAGTTGTGAAAGAGTAGGCCGTCGCTACTCGGACGCCTAGATGCAATCCGCACGACGCCGGTCGGGCGGGATGGCGCCACGGACATAAGATGACGCCGTCGCAAGGTTAACGTGGCCAAGATGAAACCCCATGATGGCGACACTCATCGCGCCACTAAACATTAGCACGCCCGCCGCAATTGTAATCTTATATATAGAATCCGATTTTTCGGCCTTTGTGTGGAGAGTCTTTGGAGTAAAACCTAAACCGAACCTAAGGTGTCTTGTACAAGATTTTAGGGTTTTAAACCCTATCTTACATCAAGATAAGTCTTTACTTCATTAATTCAATTATGTCTTTGATTATTTGTGTATGCTTGCATGTTCTCCATGTCCCGCTAATTTATTTGTGTGTTTGCTTAGAAGTATGAAACTTAATTATTGAATATTGATTGGTTGTTTCTTATCTTAGTTGATTAATGATCTAGTAATGCGATAGGTCATTCGTTGTGTACTTAATGCTTGATTCATCTTTGTGAACCTTAGAATATAATTACCGAGTAGTTGTAGGCTAAACCATCCAAAGAGCGCCTTAGAGTAGGAGTTTATAATCCCTAGTGGGTTTGTAGACAAGACCCTTTGGTAAGTTCAAAGAGTTGGGAGAAACGATACCCTACAACTTTAGACACACAACGCAACTAGAATAAGACGTGACACTCAACCATCAATAGGAGATAATTAATGAGTAATACAAACTAAGTAAACACATCTTTAAACTATCATACGAACACACATTAATTAGACATAGACTCCCACAACCTTAGTTTAGATAATTAGATAATAGTAGAGTAATCGTAGAAATACCAACCCCAAATCCAATACCCGAGATTCAGACCTTTCCATTTCATAAAATATAAAAAGATAAAAATAATCTTCCTCAACCTTAACCTTAGCGTAGTAACTCCTTACTAGCATTCCTATTCCCTAGAGAACGATATCAATACCCGTGGCTTACCCTAATTACTACACTACAACGATTAGGTTCATCGCCTAGGTGTTATAAAACTTGCTCAAGAAAAGGAAGTTTCCTTGACCCCGAACGACGCGTAGAAGCGTTATCAGGAACCAACACCTGTGTTCTTCTTTATAAAATGTTAAAATCCTCATCCTCATCAACCATGATTCCTTTTTCCTTATCTACAGACCTCTCCACCATCTTTTTATTCTTCCCGAATTCAGCATCAGCATCACCCACAACCTTTCTTTTCAAGTTTACACTTATCTCCCTATTATATCTAGTCCTAAAAAGAGTTGAAGTACTAGAGCACCGCAAGCTAGCATCTTCTTCTACCAATCCTGAAACCTCCCCACCTCCACCATCTAAATCAATATTTTTTAAATAATAATCAGATAACATCTGTTTTTTGTGAACAATAAACAAATCTACGAAATCATTCCAACAACCTAGTTCCAACAATGTATGCACATCATTGTTTGTGTGAATCAACTTCGTACCTTCTTCTAATGATTTGCCAGGAAAACAAAAGAACAATGCCCATTTTTCTTCCCTAATACATGCTAACATATGATCCAGACCAGTAGTAAAGATATGTCTTTCACAAACAAAGTCATAAAGTTTATAAATAGGCCCTTATACATACCTTAATTGTTGGGATATGAAAGTGTCAAGATATCAAAAGCATCAAGATATCGGCATCAGAATTGCAAAGTAATCGAAGGAGTCAAATAGTCAACGCATCGCTAAAGATAAAGTCAAAGTACCGCAAGGTGAAGTCAGCATCGCTAGAATGTAAGATCTCATATATTCGTTTATGGAAAGTATTGTATTCCATGTTTAGATTACTTGTCGCATAAGGTTATCAATTGTAAACCGACTAGATATCCTCGAGCCTATAAAAGGACTCCTAGATTGGCATTAGAGGTACGATTTCGGAAAAAGAGTTTTAGAGTTTACTAATTGAGAGTTTAGAGAAAAGTTCGAATATCTTAGAGTTAGATTAGAGTATCGCATAATAAGCGATTTAGAGTTTTATTAATAAAGTTTCTTTTTAGCTTTGTTAAGTAAATTCACAGACTTGATAAAGATTGCTCGTGTTTCTTTGTTAATAACTTAGGATTTATCCAAGGTTATTAAACCCAACAAGCTAGTTTAGTTTGATTAAAGTATATCGATCCAACAAGTGGTATCGAGCTTGTGTGGAAACTCCGACCAGGAAGAAACCCTAAACTATTCAAGATGTCGATTGAAGTCGCTCCACCACCCTCAATCACTCACCGTAATTCCGCTTATTAAGAAGGAGAATATGATCTCGTGCATGAAGATGAGGCAAGATATTGCCATTACGCATCATGCTCGTGGAATGTAATTGTGAATGGAATGAAGTTGTTCCAACCTGCTCAAGTTCCCGACAACCTTTAGCACCAAAAGCGCTTTACCACAAGCAACCCTAAGGAATCAAGAGAAGGCTCTTAACATTCTCTTGTCTCGCTATTCCGATGGTCATCTTCTCAAATTTCACGATGCTAAAGATGCTAAGCAACTCGGGCTGCACTCAAGACCGATTGGAGGAATGAAGCTTCTAAGAAGATGCACGAAACTTGCTAAAACAAAGCAGCTTGAAACATTCACATGGGAGAAAGAGAGAGTCTTGATGTCGCATATGATAGGTTTCGTAATCTCCTCAACATGTTGGAGTTATACAAGGCGTAAGTATCACCGAGGATGCTAATTTGAAGTTTTTATGAGTTTGCCATCTACATGGCATGTGATTGCTACTATGATCGAGGACAACAAGGATTGAGGTTATGGACTTTGATGATCTTTATCATCAATTGAAGGTGTATGAACATGAGATGAGTGGTCAACCAAATTCTAAATCTCACAAGATTGCTTTTCTATCATCTCGAAAAGAAGAGCAAGATTTCCAAAAGTATCGCTTTCCTCAAAGCACTGCTTCTCAAAGTACCGCCGCTTACAATCCCCATCATATACTCAAGAGCCCCACCATCAACCACTTTGAACTCGGATGAAGTTGTGTGCTCCTTCTTTGCACAACAAGCAAGCTTACCGTCACTTATGTAAGAGGATCTAGCATGATCAAGAAGATGCACTTGAGGAAATTGATATCGTGGCAAGTTGCTTTGATCAACGCAAGAATCAAAAAGTACATGAAGAAAACAGTAAAAATATTGATTTCAAACCAAAACAAGGAATAACTTTTGACAAATCTAAAATTGAATGCTTCAATTGTCAAAAGACCTGGTCACTTTGCAAGTGGAGTGCGGGTTTGCTAAGTATCAAGCAAACAGACATCCGAGAAGCCTAAACTTGAGCTCAAGGAGATTCCAAAGAATCGACACAAAGGCTTTGATTGCTCAAGAGAATTTATCAAGTAGACCGGAGTGAAGAGTTTGATGATGAACCGTGACTTCATCAGATGGTAGCAATGGAAGATGCAATTGAAGACACAAAGGAAGCATTGGACCGGAGCAATCGCTGATGAAGAATCAACATGCCGCTTTGGAATCGATGATGGCTTTGGAGGTTTTGATTGGAGCAAAGAAAGTGAAGATGATCCTGTTCTTCTTGCTATGGTGGCTACTTCACCAACTCGGCCTCCTATCTCGAGGTATGCTCCAACCTGTTATGAATTCTATCAAAATTGCTTAATGCTTATGTGATTGAAAGAGATAATTGTATTAGGCTAGGTCCGAGGTAGCAGGTTATCAAATCACTTTAGAGTCTATAGAAGCTAAAATCATAACACATGAAAATAATGAAATGGCTTCAATGAAAATATGAACAATGTGATTATCAGTTGAAACTTAGTGAATGGAAACTAAACCGTAAAATTGTCAAATTGAGAAATTAACTAAGGAAAGAGATGATTTGGTAGCTAAGTTTGATGCTTGAAAGAGTCCGCCCGTCCCATGTTCAAGATGTTGAAAAACAGAGAAGGGCTTTCATTAGAACAGCTTAGGATTTGGAATGGACTTTAGTATCTGTAGAAGAAAATCAACCTAGTGATCGTGATGATGGTGATTTTGAGGATATAACTACTAGTGATGATGAGCTCATTAACTATTTAGATTCATCTAGTAATGAAGGCTCAAGAAGTGAACCACCTCCGAATATAAGAAAGACAATGGTTATCATGTCGCTCCTCATCCCATTAGTCATCACCCTCTAGGCCCGATGTTTCTCGTTATGGAGTAGATAGTCTAGAGTTTAGGAATAAGCTAATTGCTAAATCTAGATCCGAGAAACATAAAGCAACCGTTGAAAACAATGTTCAAAATCCAAGAAGCATTTTAAATCAAAGCATCGCCCACAAGCATAGATTTCCGCAAAACCTTTTCAAAACAAGATCGCTAAACCTTTTTGGGATAATTTTGGTCAAAACAAATTTTATCACCCTCGAAAGCAAAACAATTTTGGGCATAGACATAGAAGAAATCACTTTGGTCATATGGGTCAAAAACTCGTGAGTTTTGTGTTATAGTCCTACTCATTTAATCAAAGATTGTGATAGACACTCGTAATATCTAAGCAAGTTTCCAAGGAATAAGTCTAACAATCGAGACCTAGAGCACAAACCAAAGTGGACTAATTCTAATAGGGTTAATCACGTAAACTTCACACCGCACTATAGATACCCACATCGAGAAGAACTTCAAGATCTCACAAGATTTTCCAGCACCGCCGAGACAAGGTCTCGAAAACCATACTTGGGATAGAAATTCTAGAGACCTCATTATCAACCTAGAAGTTATCACAGCTCATATGGGGATCTAGATCACAAGAACCTCCTGTTAAAACCGAATGGATTAAAAGGGAAAGAACTGCTGGAGACATACAAGACGCTCAACAAAAAGTGAATCGATGTTTTTGTGTCAAGAGAAAAGGCTAATAACTGGGTGAAAGAAATTTATGTTGAAAACCGAGAGTTTTGAAAATCCACATGCTAAACATCAAAAGATAATTTTGGATCATAATCGAGAGATAGTGAGAACTACATACTCAAGGAATTTGAGTTTGTGATTTCTCAAGGGAACACAAGTCAAGAATGGCTTGGGTTCCTAAAAGTTTCTAACTCTTTTCTTTATGTGCGGTGGCAACCTGAAGAGAGCTTAAAGATCATCTTATTGTGGATAGTGGTTGCTCCGAAGTATGACAGTGATAAAGAAATCCGTCTCGATTTTAGAAGTATTAGTGGAGGAAAAGTTGCATTTGGAAATGATCCCAATGGAGGAAGGATTACAGGAAAGGAACAATTAAAGTGGGAGAATTGATTTTGAGAATGTCGATATGTGAAGGAGCTAAAGTTCAACTTGTTGTCGGCTCTCAAATTTGTGATAAAAGCATCTTGTGTTGTTCACCGACACGTAATGTCTTATCCTTTCTTCCCGACTTCAAACTGTTGATGAAGACTTGGTAGTACTAAGGGTACCAAGGACAAATGATGTGTATAGTTTAGACATGAAGAGTCTACATTCGTATGGTAGAGCCACATGTTTGGTGGCTAAAGCAACATCTCAAGAGGCACATCAATGGCATAGACGATGGGCCATGTGAATTTAAAGAACATCAACAAACCGGTCAAAGGCAATTTAGTTAGAAGTTTACCTTCAAAGACTTACAGAATGATCAATCATGTTTGGCATGCAAGAAGGTAACAACACAAAGCTTCTTGCAAGAAGCTTGATGAAAGAAATATTAGAGAACCATTGGAGCTATTACACATGGATTTATTTGGACTGCTCGTGGCAAGTTTAAATAAGAAGAAGTACTGTTTGGTTATTACTGATGATTGTAGTAGATTCAGTTGGGTTTTTTTGGGATTTAAGGATGATACCTTTGATGCTATTCAAACTCTTATAATAGCACTAGAAAACCAATTAAGACTCAAGGTTAGAGGTATTAGATGTGACAATGGAACCGAATTCAAGAACAAGCCTATGGATGATTTTGTGCAAATAAAGGCATAAAAAGGGAGTTTAGTATTGCTAGGACCTCAAAGAAATGGTGGTGCGTAGAGGAAAATAGAACTTTGATTGAAGTCGCAAGGACCATGTTAGCCGATTCTCATCTCCTATTCAATTTTGGGCGTGTCGGCATCGCATGCTATGTACTTAACAGGTCTCGCCACCAAACCTCGATGAAGACACCCTATGAATTAGTCGATGGGCAATAAACCCAACATTCGCTTTATGAAGCCTTTTGATGCCCTCTTACTATTTTAAACACTATTGATAATTTGGGAAGTTTGATGGCAAGTCCGAAGGTTACTTATTGGGATATTGTACTAACAAGAAAGGATTTAGAGTCTACAACAGAGTTACTAAGAAGATTCAAGACTGTCTTCATGTTGAGTTCTTGAAGATCAAGACAATGAGAAAGGGAAGTGGTCCCGATTGGATGTTTGATCTTGAGATTTTATCTCCTTCAATGAATTATGTACCGTTAGAGAAGAAAATCAACCTTTGCATAATGAGGAAGATATTCAATATGTTGTTCATGATATTCATCTTAGACTGATGCTATTCCCGATAAAGATCCTATGAGTTCAAACCAAACTCGATGTTCCTAAGAAAATCTGTTTCTCCAAAACAAAATCGATGCACCACAATCCTCATTATCTCACGAGGAACAATCTATTCAAGAGGAACTTAATCGATGCTTCTTCAAGATGTTTTAGCACATTCTTACGTATGAACAAAGGAAAGCTTATGAAGAGGCAACGAAGAAGAACAAGATCAGCGAGTTCTCTTCCGAAGATTTGGACAAGATTTTCAACCAAAGTATCGATGCACTGTTGTGATACTTTAGATGATTTGGATGATCCAACCATGCCCGAGCTAGAAGAAACCGATGATGAGCTTGAAGATGAAGGTATTTTCACAAATTCCAATGAAGGTCCGATTATACTAACTTAGATGATACATATGAAGTTCCACGTCTCCAATCTTACGCATTCATAAGAATCATCCAATGATCAAATCATTGGTCCTTCTACTCGGAGTTATGACAAGACACAAAGCTAAGGGTTTCACAAAACCTCATAATGCTTTACTTAGCTTTGTGTATAAACAAAACAAAGCTAAATCATAAGGATCATCAAACCCGCTTATTCAATTGCTTTTATCTCTCAAGAAGAACCCAAGAACATTGCTCAAGCTTTGACTAAAGAAAGTTGGGTTGAAGCTATGCAGAAGAACTTCTTCAATTTAAACTTCAAGAGGTCCGGTTTTATGTGATCTTCAGATGGGAAGAGAGTTATTGGAACAAGATGGGTCTTTAGAGTTAAAAGAGATGAAAGAGGCAATGTTATCAAGAACAAGGCAAGGTTAGTTGCTCGTGGGTTATAGAGCAGGAGGAAGGGTAGATTATGATGAGGTTTTTGCTCCGTGGCAAGGATTGAAGCTATTAGAATCTTTCTTGCTTTTGCTTCTTATATGGGTTTTCGTGTATATCGATGGATGTCAGAGTGCATTTCTTTATGGCACTATTACGTAAGAGGTGTATGTGAAACAACCTCCGTGTTTTGAAGATCCTAAGCATCCTAACAAAGTTTATAAGGTGGTGAAGGCTTTATATGGTCTTCATCAGTGCACCTAGAGCTTGGTATGAGAGGCTCTCTACATTCTTATTGAAACATGGATGGGAGGGAGCCATTGACAAGACTTTGTTTATCAAGAGAGATAAGAAAGATATCATGTTAAGACAGGTGTATGTTGATGATATTATCTTTGGGGCTACCAAACAGTCCATGGTTAAGGAGTTTGAGCGGTGATGCGTAAGGAATTTCAAATGAGTTCAATGGGAGAGTTAACATTCTTTTAGGTCTTCGTGTTAAGCGCCCCAAGGAAGGAATTTTCATTAGCCAAGACAAGTATGTTAATGACATACTTAAGAAGTTCAATTTTGATGGTATGAAGGTCATTACTACACCAATAAAATCTATCAATTCATTGGGAAAAGATGAAGATGGATGTACTGTTGAAGTCAAGTTATGATCTATGATTGGCTCTCTTATGTATCTTATCGCATCAAGGCCCCGATATCATGTTTGCAGCTTGCTTATGTGCAAGATATCAAGTCTCACCAAAGATTTCTCACCTCAATGTCACAAGAAATTTTTCATCATTTGAAACAACAACCTAAGTTGGGGTTGTGGTATCCTAGAGAGTCACCTTTTCACTTAGAAGCTTTTCGGATAGTGACTATGCAGAGATAATTATGATGAAGATCCACAACGGTGGATGCCAATATCTTGGAAGAAGGTTAGTTTCATGGCAATGCAAGAAACAGATAATTGCATGCAACATCATCTACCGAAGTTGAATATGTAGCCAAGTTGTTGTGGTCAAGTTTTATGGATGCGTAATCAACTCTTGGATTATGGGTTCAACTTTAAGAATACTCCTATCAACATTGATAATGAGAGTACTATTTGTATTGTGAAGAATCCTGTGTATCATTCCAAGACAAAGCATATACGATTAGGCATCATTTTATCGAGACCGTTATGAGCATAGGCTCATTAATGTGGTTAAAGTTCACGGATGACAATGTAGCCGATCTACTCACAAAGGTTTTGATGTGTCACGATTCAATCACTTGGTCGTGAGCATTGGAATGATTAACTACTAAGCTATGTTTAGGGGAGGACTATAAGGTGTTAGATATAGTCACTGTATTGTTCGAGGGAGGATGTTAGTTTATACTTAGTGTATATGAAGGTTTTTGGCAAAGTACCGTATTTCAGAAAGTACCGCTGGGAAAGTACCGCTTGGAAAGAAATCGCTTATGTGGAAAATCTTGTTTGTTATTAAAGCATCGCTCAACGGTAATATTGAAGGGTAATTGGTAATAACGGTAACTTTGTTATTTAGGTGTGATTTTCAAATCTCACCTATAAATAACTTCTTCCAATTTTCCTCTCATATTCTTATTTCACATCTTTTCCATATTTATCTCCCAATTACCATCTCTTTACAATCTTTCTATCAGGCTTATTCTTTCAACAATGGTGAATCGCTTAACTGCTTCAAGCACAATATGGTGGCTAATTTGAATAAGACCAAGCAAATGTGGCGTTTATGATATTATTGATTATCTACTGGGTCGTCTCTTAGTTATGCTCTTTAGTGGAGCCGGATATAATTGAACCATGGATTAATGAATTTTGGGCTAATGCTAGAGACAATATGGAGGAGGATGAATATTATATTAGATCAACTGTTGTCGGACGCACTATCAAGATCACGAAGCTCCATTCGTGAAGATTTATTATTTTCGATGAAGATGGGGCTATTAGATTTGATAAGCAACCGATTGGGATTCTTTAGGAATTTTGGTTATGAAGGTTCTTTCGACCGAACAAACTTTAAGAAGGCTTTATTCATTCCTCAATGGAAGTTTTTGATTCATGTTTTGCTCCATTAGTACTTCTTGGGAGCAGTTTGGGTCAAATATTGCATCTGCAGTAGTTGGTTTAGCTACAGGCAGGGTGTTTAACTTTTCACGCTAATTTTGGATGGAATGTTATCACATATATCATCCGGGGCTACTTGGTTGATGTATCCAAGGTTCATACTGTGTTTTCTTGAATAAACAATTGTCGATGTTCCTAAACCCACCGCTTTACTACCGTTATTGTGCAACAAGCCAAAATTTATACGTTCATGGCTAAGCGCGAGGATTTGTTCAGAGGTGGAGATATTCCTTTAACTACTTCTATGATGGAAGTTGTTCAAGTGTGACGTCTTGAAGAGGATGAAGACGATTGAAGGTACCGTGATCCGCATACGCAATCGCTTCACAAAGTGTCGCTCATTGTGGTAGTGCATCTGCAAGCACCGCTTCGTGAAGGTACCGCTCCTTACATGGTGATGATTCTTCGTGTCCCGAGGTTCAAGTAGAGATTGAGAGAACATCTACTCCATCTCCACAACATTCTGCTTTGAAACTCATTCACCACTTCAAGGTCCCGATCCTACTATACCTCGTGAAGGTTTAACTATGGATAACTATGCTTTGACAAGGCGCTAGCTAGGTTGAACAAGACATTGAGCGTCAAGCTAAAACGATTAGGAAGTTGAAGCGTAACTATTTTTGGTTAAGGAATTTTGTTAAACCTTATATTCAAGGATTCAACTTATGGGTTAAAGAGGAGAATAAACGTCGTAAAGCTCTTCGGAAGGAATTACAAAGAAAGATTTGGTTCCTAAACCATCTTCCGTCAACTTGGGGAGGAATTTAAAAGGATAATTTGAAAGAAGATGTTATGAAGAAGAAAAGAATCAAGAAGATATTACAAAGAAGAAAGACTCGTAATGAAGAAGAAAGAATCAAGAAGATATTACAAAGAAGAAAGACTCTATAAGCTCTGCGCAAAAGATTATTTCGGAGGAACAAGAAGAAGAAGTACAAGTTAAAGGTGCGATAATCAAGGTACGATGTTCAGGTGCATCGATGATCAAAGTCTTGAACATCAAAGTCTCGAGTTTCATGATACATCTATGCGGAAGTTATAACAACGATTACTCCAAGGGTGTTGAATTTTGAAGAAGAAGTCGGTCCTTCACTGTTGTTATAGAGGAAGAGGAGGAACCGAGATTTAAACCTATTCATTCACCTAGTGATGATGAATTAGTTGCTACAATTCTTGATTTGTCACAACCAAGAGGTGGTGTTACTATTAGAGAAGCACAAGTTAAGAAGAAAACAAAAACCCATCAACCGCAATTGATCCAAAAGACAAGGAAAAGGTGTTTTGGTTGAAGTTAAGAAAAAGAAGCTTACTTTAGCGTAACTTAGAGCATTTGAAGTTGCAAGGAATGAAGTCAGACTAGAAAAGTTCAAGAAGAATTAAATGCAAAAATAGAGAAGAGCAAGAAGCTCAAGAAGCTCTAAATAGAAGCGACTCAAAAAGTGCAAGATGAATTGAATGTCAAGTCATTGAACCTTCTGAGCCTCCAACACCGCTCGATTCATGTCAAGAAGACCTAATTTGGCTAAAGAAAGGAATGCAATGATGGCATATCTAAAAAGCGAGGATTTAAAGGATTACGAAGCTAAATTATGTGGATATGAAGAGATTATATGATCTGAGAGAGAAGCTTATAAGAAAGATGTTGCATTAAAGATTTTAGAAGAAGCTCATTGAATGAAGTCGAAAGGAAGAAAAGCTTAAAGAGGAAAAGAAAACCGATGATACAGATGTTCGCTTTCAAAGAAAGAAGGTTGAATTAAGATCCGAGACTAGTGATGAATTGAAAAATTATCTCGTGAGTGGTAGATTTTGATTATCTGATGAAGATAATGACATGAAGATGAGCGGATCAAAGATCGATTGCTTTCAAAGTTGAGAAATCTAAGAATGGAGATTACATGGTTTTCACAAAGAAGATAAAAGTTTCGTAGTTTTTAAAAGGCTATGGATTTCTTGCATATAATAGTATGAGTTGATCTATTCTACTTATATAATGTTGTGAAGGCTTATTTTGAAGATAATCCATTAGAAGGATTGGTTTGGTTTACATGGTGATCTCATAACCATGTGGGAAACCGATGAAATGAGTAATCGATGATATTTGGAAGGATCAAGAAAACTGGGAGATAGTTTGCTGGAGATTCTTTGGAGAATCTGGAGTTCATGTCTTGGAACTGGAAAATGGTATATTGATTCACATGTTTGCAGAAAGAAGATACCCTCTTACAGTTGATCTCATGAGAAGAATGCTTGAGCATGGATTGGAAGTAGAAGAGGCTGATGAAATTGCTTGCATGGTTATCAATTTGCTTATAGACTGGACTACCATTGCTGAGGATGATCTTTAACTGGTATGAAGTTTATTTGAATATATACTTTTTGATATATCAGTACTTTTATTCAAAGCATCATAGTCGACAAGATTTCATCAAAGTCTTGCTTGCTTTGTATTAAACCAGTTAAATAAATTTTAGATGAAACCTTTGCTAAATAATAAATATTTTCGAAATAAAGGTTGAATAAATGGTTTTTGTGATGATAACATCAATAGGTTATCAATCCACCATGGTTGCAAAAGGATTGACTAATCCATGAGCAAACGGCTCGTAAAGATATATCAAACCGTTTTAGTTGACAACTTGCTAATAAGTCGATGGTTATCAACTCACCATATCGAGAATGTGAAGAGTTGGTAGCCCCAAGAAATGGCTTGTGGTAAAGGCAAGGAAAAACCATTATTGGTAATTAGTTCACCATTAGATAAAAGAACTAACTAGTCGAGAAGGTGCGACTTTTGGTAAAGACAAAACAAATCGTTGATAGTGGTGGTTTGCTAAAAATCATATGGTTATCAATGTACCATGGTCTTACACACCAAAACATTTGGCTACTCCAAAGATAATGGCTTTGGTAAAGAGTTCTAAATCCATTGAATTTTCAATGATTCACTTAGATGTGATGAGAATAGTATGCAACTTAAACTGAATTATTGTACAAACCGTCATATGTTCTTTGTGTTCTTTGAAAAGATGGAGATTCTTTGGATGTCTTTGTGAAGAAAACAATTCTAAGAGATAATTTGACAAAAGCACGATTCTATAAAGATATAATCTAAAGACTAAAGAACAATCCATTTTAAAGATGAAGTCATTAAAGATGTATTCACAAAGGAACTTGAAGTCAAGCAAGTAGAATTCAAGTTAGGGAGGATTGTTGGGATATGAAAGTGTCAAGATATCAAAGCATCAAGATATCAAATCTTGAAATCGCAAAATCTGGAAGGAGTCAAATAGTCAACGATCGCTAAAGATAAAGTCAAAGTACCGCAAGGTGAAGTCAAAATCTTGCTAGAACGTAAGATCATATATTCGTTTATGGAAAGTATTGTATTCCATGTTTAGATTACTTGTCGTACAAGGTTATCAATTGTAAACCGACTAGGATATCCTTGAGCCTATAAAAGGACTCCTAGATTGGCATTAGAGGTACGATTTCGTAAAAAGAGTTTTAGAGTTTACGAATTGAGAGTTTAGAGAAAAGTTCGAATATCTTAGAGTTGTATTAGAGTATCGCATAATAAGCGATTTAGAGTTTTATTAATAAAGTTTCTTTTAGCTTTGTTAAGTAAATTCTGTACTTGATAAAGATTGCTCGGTGTTTCTTTGTTAATAACTTAGGATTTATCCAAGGTTATTAAACCTTAACAAGCTAGTTTAGTTTGATTAAAGTATATCGATCCAACATTAATGGACCAAATTCAAATAATCTATTAGTGTGCATGTGATGTGTGTTTTAATACTTGTGAAATAAACTTTGGAAATTACCAAACTAGAGACTACACACAAATGGCAAGTGCACCAATCGTATGTAATATAGTAAAGTAAGGACCGGTTTTATCGTCCCAAGGAAGCCAAAATCAAATCAAGATACTTAATGTTCATTTTATATTTAGTTATGAAATGGGTTTTTTTTTTTGTTTTTATAAACTATTAGAACTAAGCTAAATTAATTTAAACTAAGAAACGACCTTAAAAATACTTAACTAATTAAAGTTTGAGAAACAATACGCTAAAAAGAATGCTTGCTTAGATAGACTTCACTTGGGTTGGATAATACTCGACATGGTGCAATTGTGCGATTTGGGTTAGTAATGTGGCTAGACTTTGATGGTCTTCATCGTCTACCCCTAACAATTATTGGAAAGTGCTACAAGGGTCTTTGTAAACACCACTTCAAATTATGCTTTTAAAACCAATCTTTGATTCCACAAAATGTTTGATATTTAGATTCCAACTACACAAATGGTCATATGTGTAACTAAACAATATTCAAAATTATAGTTTACCTCCTCAACAAGTCCCAATAATCCTTGGTCCAGATTAAAGTTTCCACTAAGCATAGACAATTAGTGAAATACAAGTGACTTTCAAAAGAAGTTGGTCTACAAACTTAATCTAGTCATTCATAGAAATATTAGTTGATAAACACAAACTTTGAATAAAGAAGACATCAAAACATTCATTTCATCAAAAACCCCAAATGGGTTTTGCACAATCACACCATGTTTGTATTATCCAACCACAAGCTACATCTAATCTAAGCAAACATTAAAAGACTACTCACTCATAAAGAGTGATTCAAACAAACAAGTGAAGAAAATGATACAAGACATAATCATAAATCAAAAGTTAAGATTAACCGTTGGATTACAATAATGTTCATGGAATCAAAAGGTGTTATTCTCCTCCAAGTACTCCAAAAGCCCCAAAATCTCCAAAGAATAGTTTTGAGTCAGTTACTTGTTGTGTGTGGAAGAGAATGAATGAAGAAACCCTAAAAATGGGTTTTTATACCAAGTATGCATGCACCATACGCCCTTCCAGAGATGGGGCATAAGGGTGTATGACCTGGTCAAATAGGCATTCTTCATACGTGGAGCATAAGGCCTTCTGCTATAGGCATATCGTCTTCCACCTGGAAATGTGTTCTTCAATCTTCAAGTAGCATAAGGCCTTCCAGATTAGGACACATGGGCTTATCGTCTTCTAAGCATATCCAATCTCGAACATCTTCAATGCTATCCATCTCCAATCCAATCCATCCGCATCAAATCATCATTAACCTTACAAAACAACTTTTAAACATAATTAAGCACATATTTCATCAAACAAGAACTAATATGAGCCTAAATCATGAGATATTGCCTTGTAAAATAAGAGTAATTTAAACCATATCAAAATATCCCACACTTAATCTTTGCTTGTCCTCAAGCAAATACTTTTGTTCATCTTTCACCCCATTGACCTTTATTTAAGAAACTACAAAATATTGC
>CM040243.1:251222161-251278304 GCA_022545495.1 Chrysanthemum lavandulifolium | reverse complement strand
GTTTTAACTTTTATGGAACCAAAATAATAAATAATAGAAACACAACTGATTTATCTTTGATTATAGCGTCTTGCAAGTTGCGAGAAAGGAAAAAGAAATAGACAGATATAGGTCAGGCATTCTCGATTTGCATACAGGGCTTAGGCCTAAACAGATAGCACGCTAAAGCCCAATTTCAATTTAAGTTCCAAAATCAATCATCTAAACAGTTGTGCCAACCGAGTCCGAAAACACAACAACCGGCTTTTAACATCATATTTAAGACATAATTTTTCAACAATTTATGCGTCACTTTCAATTTAAATTCGGACTTGATTAGCACGTATTTAATTTTATTGGCACATCAATTTTACATATCTGTTAAATGGGCCAGGATTCGATGTTAGGCGGTGTTGCTTTCTATTACAAATTAAGAATATAAAATTTTGTTTGATTAGTATAAAGGAAATTTTGGTTGGTTAGGGGTCTTTCGTACCCACTAACATCTCTTAAACTTACCTTTCTTTATTATTTGTATTTTAACTATAATATGCTTTAACTGTTAAACACTAGCGTCAAATCACCTCTCATTTAAAGTATTTCGGTGCTAGAAAGAAAAAGCGACGAAAATAAAGGACAAAGAATTTGAATGGTTCACTCGATCAGAGTCAATGTCCACGGCGAATCAAAATGTTGATAATTTACATGTTTTTGAGGTACATGCTTACAATCACATAGGGTGTGTGTAAATTTAGAGGTAAAACAGTTTGAGAAGAAATTTGATGATGAGCGTTTATTGCAGGGAACAACAATGGTCATAAACAAGTAGGAAGCACTCGCATTTGACGATCAATAGGCACAAAATGATGGGAAGATGTACGCCCACGGGAAGGAACAAAATCGTCTATAATCAACGATATTAAGGAAAAACTAAAGAAATCATTAGTTTTGGTGATAATTATTTAAATAAGAAATCATTGTTGCTAGAAAAAACTGAAGATCTTTAAACCTTCTCTTGAGATAACATATAAAAACAAAAAACTTTGAGCATTAAGCTTTTTCAAAAAAGGATTTATGAAAGAAACTATAATATTATTTTATAACTTTTCCATTTAATAAACTTGTTGTTTTAAACTTTGTAAAACTTTATAAGTGAATGATGCATAAAACAAGTTGAATGCTTTTTATTACAATAAAAATTTCACGAACTTGGAGTTATTTAATTCTAAATTATCATAAACTCTTAGTTGGGATTCTATTCCATTAAAATGAGCTTTAGCTTTGATTTGAATGGAATACACTCCTTAACAAATACTCCGTAACAAATAGTAAATTAGATTAGCGTCATTAGATGACCATAACCTTTATGGCATGTTTAGTTCGTTGTAATCTGACATAATTTATTACAATTGTAATCTGATTATATTGCTTAGGTTGTCACGTTTTCAAATAAGAAGGAATTCTAATTCAGATTTGGTACACCTTATAAGAAAGTTTTTTTTTTTTTAAATATTAAATACGCCGTTGATAACATCAAATAGTCCTGACTTTTTAGTGTCAATTTTCTTAGATTATGCTCACGTTTTATGTTATTTATATGCATTTATGCTTGTATTCCTTTATATTTCATTTCCAGGTAAAATATGAGCATTGGAGCTTAGAGACGCGGATTTGGAGATTTTCCTAACGGTTTTATGTTAGTATGCTATTTATGAAGAAGCTACGGCGAACTCATGTTCTCTATTACGCAGTAGCTAGTGTTTTGTCACAGAAGACCAACTCAACTGCAGTTACGGCGTAACTCTCAACTAAGGTTACGCCATAATCATCTAGGTCATAAATTATTTCGCGCCTCCATCAACTACGCCGTAACATCCTTACAAGCAATACGATGTAAAAACCTTCTACTAAGAGAACGTAATTGTTACGGCATAACTCTCATCGGCGCTACGGGATTGGTAAGAATTGACCAACTGACGACCTTTCCCTCTTGTGCGAACTGACCAAATGATCACCGTTCGTATGGACGAACTTAAGAAGTTAGGGATGAGTGTCTAAGATGCTAGCGTCCGGGCACTCATTATTTGAATCTTGCATGTAGGGTACTTAATGACTTGGCTTAGGTTGCTTAAGACCCTCGACTCCCCAAAGGGTTGGCCTTTGGCGTCGGGTAGGAGCCTTTGTTGATAGGTTTGGACGAATTGACCAAATGATGTCCTAGCGACTTGAACCCCACTTGAATCAATTGGAAGTATTTTAGAAAACATAGACATTACATGATAGGATGATTAATTAGGTTAGCACACTTTCTCACCATTGTTCACAGCCTTTATTTATTTTGCGCATTTCATTTCTTGTCTTTAGTTTAATCAATCAATTCAGCCTTAAAACCAATTTAAAACAAGTGACACTTAGACTTAATAGGATCCTCATCTACATAGGTCTTGGGAACGACCTCGGCTTTACCACTCTCTATACTACGTACGATCGGGTTCACTGCTCGTTAGTGCATTAGGTAGACCTTAGGTAGACGAGATTTATAAATATTAAATCCTGGTTGGAATACCAGCATCATGATTTTGGCGCCGCTGCTGGGGAGCTATATTAGGATTATTTGTTAAGTCTTTTATTTTTGTTTATTTAATTTTTGTTTTTTCACGATTTTCTTTAAGTTTCAGGTACCATGACAGTTGTGGACATTGATACCCTTACTCTCGAGGAGTACCTTGCTATGACTCGGGATGAACAAGGGCCGGGACTCGTTAGGCCTACCATTGGAGCATATATCGATTTCAAGATAAAACCACAATTCATGAGGGAATTAAGGACAAATCCCTTTTCTGGAAATATTACAGATGATGCTCACGAGCATACTAAGAATGTGGAATACATTATCAGCCTTTTTAATATAATAGGAGTCTCAAACAATGCGGTTATGCTCCGAGTGTTTCCTATCACACTCACTGGAGTTGCAAAAAGATTGATTGATAGATTGCCCGTCAGGGCAGTTGATACATGGGCTCTCCTAAAGAGATACTTCATTCAAAGATATCGTCCGCCTTCAAAAATATCAAATCAACTCATGGAGATCTATAACTTTAAACATGAAGGAAATGAAACGTTGTATCAAGCTTGGGATAGATACGATGATCTCTTTTACAAGTGCCCCACTCATGACCTAAACAGCCAACAAAATGTCAATATTTTTTACAAGGGTATCAACATTGCTACAAGACAAATGCTTGACTATCAGGGATGACCCCTACTCTAGCCATTCAAGCTATTCAAAAAATGGCCGACCACTCTCAAAAGTGGGACGAAGGGGGAAATAATAGAGGCAGGGGAAGGGATTTGGATAACATTGCGGCCATTACTAATAAAATTGAAAACCTCGGCGGGGACATGAAGAAACTATAGGAAAATGTGCATTCTATTGAATAGGATGCAACACATATAGTGCTCACAAGCCAAGGATTGCCCTTTAAAGAATGGCGACCCCGGATCGAAAAGGTTCGAGACGGAGATGGTAGAACCTTCCAAAGAAATGATGACAAGATTAAATTCGGTATGGAGAAAGCGGAACTCCTTTTGAGGAAAGGAGGTCTACACTTGAAGAATCAATAAATAGATATTTGGAAGAAGGCATGGCGGCAGACAAGCGAGGATAATTTGCTTAAAAGTTTTCGGTGGGAACAAAAGCAAATCTCTTAGCTAATGATGAGACTTTGAAGAACCTCAAAATTAAGCTTGGGATCTTGGCAAATGACATTCAGAGGCAACTTGAAAATGACGATGGTGCCTGAAAGCCATATTCTCCGATGACGGAAGACCTCTTTATACCCCTTTCGGTACTCGAAGAGGAAATTAACTGTTTATCCGAACAATCAAAAAGGAAGAAGGCGATATGAATGCTCGGAAGTTGAGGACCATGCCAATAAAGAACATGGTGTGATCATTGGGAATGAAGTAAAGTTAAATGCCCGATGTTTAGTGTTGTCCTCAATCAATTACCTCTAAAGGAGAAGATCCGAAATTGAAGCCAGACACGCAATGTGGGGGTTACGCCGTAACCACTCCACCAAGTTACGGCGTAGCCATAGTGCAGCACGTAAGCCTGAACCTAAAAACGATTGGCCCAAAATTCAAAATATGGATCCGAAGTACTCATTTAAAAAGAAATACCATTGGTGCAGAGCAATACCAGTGGAAAATGATAAGTGGTATGACCTTTGGGCTTCATGTAACCCTAATGATGACATTTGCGATGGTGGAGATGACAAGGAAAGGGTGAAAAATAATAAGTACATGTGGTCTTGACTAATGATGAAGAAATGAAGGACCTTGAATGGAAAGGAAATATTACACTCGATGCATGGGTGCAGATTGTTTATGGCAAGATGAATAATGACACTAAAGGAGAATTTGGGCGGATCTAAACCGCGGTGATGATTGTGAAACTCCGGTGTTGATGATGTTCATAAAGAAACAAACAAGCCACTCTTGGATTATGGATTTGTTGATGACTACTCAGCGATGCCAACGATAAGGTAAAAGCGCACGAAAGCATTGGTGCGAAAAGATAAAACCGAAGGCGAAATATTTTGGGCTTCTTGTAACCCGTTTGTGAACATTGTAGCAGGAAGTAGCATGTTTAGAGTTGGGGATAACAAATTTTATGGACCTCAACTAACGACAATGAAAGAACCGATTTGCCTTGGTTAGATAAGTTAGGATTTGATGATTGGGTCAAAATAAACTATGGAAAAGTGGACACTTCCACTAAAGAAAAAATTTGGAAGGGTTGCATGAGTAAAAAGACCCAAGTGAAGAAGAGATTCCTAACGACACTAGTGGTGAGATGAAAATGATTACAAGGCTAAGCGGGGTAAAGAAAAGAGCATTGTAGTGTGAGCTTGTAGAGGCTTTGCTTGATGGCGAGTGGTTTAAAGGCGAAGTCCGATGGCGATGATATTGATGGAACTATGGACTACCTTGAACTACAAGGTCATGACCGGATGATGAGGCATCGAGCGGCGGAGATGTAAACTTCTTGTTATTCCCAACAAGAGACCCCCACCCATTATAAATTTGAAAAGTTTGAAGTTACAAAGTATCACTTGGGGCCGGATGAAATTTTTTCCAAGGTTCGTAAAATTGAAAGGAATGAGTTTCTTCACACCGATCTAAACGTCGCATGGGTCAGACACAACTTAATGAAGGAAATGGACGAAGTTGGCCAAGTTCGAAGACCCCCATAAAGCCCCCATTGCTTTGAGTCTAACTTAAAGACTCGGTAATAGAGAAAAGTTCTCTTTCGGGAGACAACCCGAACCATCCCTTTCATTTCTGTTTCTTTTCATTTTTATTTGTTGGGTTTTGTGCTTTTAACATTTTTGCAGGAATTGGAGATGAATTCACGGCAATTAAAATGGGGACCTGATTCTGTCCTATTATGAAGTTACGGCGTAACTCTCTCTATGGTTAGGCCGTACCCATTCTTTAGTAGCTGATTCACTCCAGGTTTTTCACCATTACGGCGTAATCTCCATCCATTATTACGCCATAACGGTCTTCATAAACGAATTCCAGGTTTAACCAAAATTACGGTAACTCATTCTTAAGGTTACTGTTGTAATTCATCCCGCGATTTAAATTTTTTCAATAATTAGCACGATAACCTTGTATTAGTTTTAAATGAACTTTGTGGGTATGTTCCTTGTAAGCCCTCACGAGACTACACTCGTCCACTTGGGACACCAAGTGGTTTAAAAGGCTTGTTGCAAATGCTAAATGCAACCGTGATTCCTACGAAAGTGAGATAGGTTTGTTTTGTTTTTGTTTTTCTTTTTTTAGAATTATGCTTGTTGGTTAGTTGTGATTTCAGAGATTGAAGTTTGCTCATGATGCTTAACGAAGGCACGATTTTCTTATTGGGCCTTCTTTCTTTTAGGGAGCGAATTTCATGGAAGTTCTCGCTCTAATTCTACTTTCTCTCACCTTTATTTAACGTTTAGTACAAAGGGACTTTGTACATCTTAAGTGGGGGACGGGGTAGAATTATTACTTGAACAATTGCCCTCATTTTCTAGTTTATTTTGAAAAATTGTGTCATTTTAAAATTTTGACATGTTTTCTTAACCTAAATAGATTAAACCTTAGCCGAGCACATTATAACCTTTGATATTCCATGGTGAGATTAGCCTTGTCCGTTTCCACTTATTTACCCCTATTATTTCCGGGCCCTGAAGGTCCATGGTGAGAGTCGAACCTGAGACCTCTCCAAGAAAACCTCCCCAAGGTTACCCTTGGTGGCCAACTGAGCTAGCCCAGTGGTTAATTAATTATATTGTACTTTAAAACTATCAACAAGAATCTAAAATTAGAATGCCCACTCATCAAAACAATTCCTAAACACATAAGATATGCTAAATTTTATAAGGCACACCACCTCAGCATTACATATACACCACTATAATTAAACACCCTCCCCATCTATATAATGTTATAGGCGAAAGTGTGTTCCATAACACACCATAAAAAATAAACTCAAAAAAAAAAAAAAAAAAAAAAAAGGCTCGCTAACTCGATCAAGAATGTCTCTATAACATTGAGTTATGACATTTGGGCCGGTGAAGTATGGCTATGCCATAGGGTAAAAATTGCCTACCAAAACAAAGTGCATTATTGACTCTTAACTTCATGAATTCAAAAACACGTTATGGTTTCTGACACTAACTAGTGGGCACTGAGCAATATGAACTTTCGATCGGTCACTAACTGTAATTGACCATTTTGTAGTTTATAACCATTTAGTTAGGTAATTCATGGTATATTTCGTAAGTTGCTAATTTAACCACCACTACAAAGAATGTCAAATCGATTTACACGATTTTTTCACACTTTTAAAAAATGCGGAAAACTTTATTAGTTTATTAACACACTTACTAATATGTAAAAATTGGTTACATCAATAATTGTGCCAAAAATTGTAAAACAAAATATTTTCACACTTATAATTTTACCAAAAAAAAAATCCACGCTTTTAAGAACTTATATGTAAACACACTTAAGTGTATACAATTTATTTTATTTATTTTTATTATTATTATTATTATTTTAATGAATGTAACGAGCTTTTCAAGTCGAGCTCGAGCCGTTTTCAAATCTTATCTTATATTTCAATATTAGCTGGTTTAAAAAATACATCACTACAAAAAAAAAATAATAAAAAAATAATACCTCACTATAAATAAATCTTATCACCTAGCCGTATTCAAATGTTATCACCTAGCCAAACGAAGGTGAAGATTGTATCACAAAGATGATGGAAAGAAACAAAGCGTGAGGGGACCAAATACCCATAGAAGTTTGGAGGATCCTATCGGTGAGGGGAGTGAATGGTTGACTTGCCTATTCAACAAGATCTTCTTCGGCTCTAAGATACTAGAGAATGGAGACTCGGTGAAGTCCTCCCCGTCTACAAGAACAAGGGTGATATGCAAGTGTGTAGCAACTATAGGGTATTAAGCTACTTGACTACACTTTGAAGCTTTGGAAGAGAGTTATTGAGAGAAGGTTGAGAAGGAGACAAGGGTCTTGAGAACTAATTTGGTTTTATGCAAGGAAGGTCATCGATTGAGGCTCACCGTCTCATAAGTCTCATGGACACGTATAGAAAAGACAAAATGACTCGCATGTGCGTTCACGACCTTGAAAAGGCATATGATAGTGTCCCAGCGAGTTGATTTGGAGAACTTCAATTTATAAAGGAACCTCTACAAGATACTTGAGAGTCATTAAGGATATATCTGAGGGCTACCCATATACGGTCCATAGTGGGGATCTCGAGTTTTCCTTTGGAAGTTAGGCTCCACCTGAGGATATGCCATTAGTCCTTGCCTCTTAGCCTTAATTCTTGATGAGCTATCTTGCATGATTTTCACAAGCGATATTGGGTTCTTTGGCGGAGAATCGACGTGAAGGGTTAAACAATAGACTTGAGCACTCGGGCGAGGCTACGGAAGATAATGGTCTTGGGTGGCGGAGAAAAACTAAATACCTGATATGTGATTTTGGTAGGATCGAGTCACGCCACTACGAAGATATGCATATTCGTATCGGTGACCGTGATCTTGCCACCAAGAGTCTTTTGGATATTTGGGATCAATGAATCACAAATCGGGGAGGATAAACGATGACTTAACCCACGGATTAGAGCTGGATGTGCTTGAAATGGAGGCGGTGTCGGGAGTCCTCTGTGACAAAAAAATCCCACTTAAACCTAAAGGGAAAATTCTATAAGGTGGTAATTAGACCAGCTATATTACAAGTCACAGTGTTGGCCTATCTCGAGGCCCATGCTATGAGTTAGAGATGGCGGGAGCCGAGAATGCTAAGGTAGGTGTGTGGCAAAACCATGTTTGACAAAGATTTGACGAGTTTTGAGCAAAACTTGAAGTTGAAACTATAATCTCGAAGATGAGAGAAGGAAGGTTGAGGTGGTTCGGTCATGATAGGAGAATGCCTGTCGAGTAGCCATCAAAGCGCTAGTAGTTGACGGTTTGAAGAAGGGTAGACCCAAACTCAAGTGGTAGGATAGACTTAAGCTCGACATGAAGGATCTTCTCTTGTCCAGGATATGACCTCTGACAAGAAGGCATGATGAGATGGGATTAGGATTTGCGGGTCGCTCGGGCTAGGTTTTTCGTGGGTTTAACGTAGTTTTTGCGTTAGGAGTCTCTTTATTTCCTTGCCCCCTGGGTTTTGTTTTGGTACCCCATATCTTTTCCTTTAGGGTTTGGTGCCTCTCTTGTTCCTTTTGCTTTGCCTTAGCTTTAGGCCCCATGCATTGCCACTCGCTTTACATTGTGTTGCTCCCTTTAGGTTTGCTGCATTTTCTTGGTGCTTTTGTTCTTTGTCTTGTATCACGGTTTCTTTGATGTGCTTATTTTCTTATGCTTTTGATAGTGCCCCTTGACTCTTTGCCTTTTTATGTGCTCTTCATTGACGTTTGCTTGCATTTTTCATTTTCTCTTATGTTAAGCTTTGTTTCCTTTACGCTATATAATGCGTGTTTCTTTGTTTTGCATGTTGTCTTTTATGCTTTTATTCGATATTGCTCAACGACACTTCCACTCCTATCTTTGTTCTTTCACACGTATACTGCACTTCTTGTAGGTCTTCTTAAGCGGACTCTATATTCCGGGTTTATCCTTGGGTAAGGGTGGATCTGTCTATATTCTATATTCCCAATACCACCTACCTAGTGGGATTGGGTTTGTTGTTGTTGTATACTACAAATAAATCGAGCTTTTGAGCCAAACTCAAACTTCTTGACCGATCTCAAGCTTCTAACATAATGATTGGACGAGCTCTAGAGCCAAGCGGGAGCTATGATGTCATTCCTTACGGCAACCACCGGAATATTACGAGCGATCTAAAGAGGGTCCTCGAAGTGAACATAATATTGTTGAGTGAGCCCTATCAAAATTGACTCTATTAAACGAGTTTACACTCCTCGCATGATTGTTCATGCTCAACCTACTCTTCAAAGTAGAAATATAATAATTTATGTACATAGTTACAATGAGATCAAAGACATCTATATATAAGGATGCAAATAACCTTAAATTTCTTAAAATTTACTTATGTGACATCTTGTAACACCTCAAAATATTGCGATAGAAGATTGTGTCACTAGGTATTACCTATTAGCACAAGTACAAGATTCTGACGACTCTAAATGAGACGCTTTTGAAATAAATTATCATTCGATTAATATGAAATATCGAGTTTACAAAGAGGTCCCAACAAGTTTGGAATACATAAAGAGTACAACATAATCGTTTAAAACTTTTATCGAATGATAATAATATATTGTCTTCAAAAATATCAAATGCGCTTCACATGCCCATTAATTCCTTTCGAACCTAAGATAAACATGCTAAAAGTGTCGGCACAAATGTTGAGTAAGTTCATGGGTTTGTAAGTAAAGCGATTGAAAACACAAGATTTCAAGTGTTTAATATATCATGGGTTACGTTGTTATACACCCATAGTTCGAAAAGCAAGTTATTAGTTCAAATAACACCACATCCGTTAGTTCAAGAGTGTACCAAGTCCGTTAGTTCAACATTGTACCAAGTCCATTAGTTCAACATTATACCAAGTCCATTAGTTCGAGACTATACCAAGTCCATTAGATCAAGGTTATACCAAGTCCGTTAGATCAAATTTGTACCAAGTCCGTTAGTTCAACAAATGATTCATGATTTTCCGTTATACCTAATGTTATCAAATATAGTGTGTTATCAAATATAGTTTTTGTTTGCCTAACCGGTCAACACAAATGGGATTCATCAATCCTACGGACCTATTCACAATATTCGCACTCACTCTCGACTAGTAATTAGTGGTTCATGATATAGGGGCTTAAGTGTGGCAATAGTGTTTACTTAGTGCCAATTAAACATTGATTCGAGATAAACATATAGTTATAAATTATTGTGATTGTTATAAAAGTTGTAGCATGTATCACACCCAAAGATAGTTCAAAGCGAGTAAAAGATGGGCTATGAAACTCACCGTATTGATCATCGGTAGGATATCATGATATATAATGTCGAGTAGTCGAGAGCTCTAACGATAAGCTATAAATATAATGCGCGTCTTAGGTTCTAAAATAACATTTGTATTTATACTAGCATGCTTTATATAGTTATTACATTAATTATACTTGGGTATATGTCGTTTGTAAAGTAAAAAAAGCGTTTAGATTTAGTTTCGACACTTTAAACTTGTTATGGTTACTAATTTACAAGTTATTCGGTAATTGAGTTTTAAGTCATTGTTTACAAGTGTCCGAATTTATCGTTTAGGGGACAGTTAGTCTACGAAAATGTAAATGACTATGTATTTTCGATAGTTGGTCCTAACACTTCGATTTGTAATAAAAAAAAGTGGTCAAATAATACTAAACGTTACGTTTAGGTTTTATTATTTTAGTTTTCCGTCTTAGTTTGCACGTTATTTCTAAACCGTAAAGGGTTATAATTTGGTTCTTAGGTCGTTGGAAAGGTTTTTAAATGAACTTTACAAATTTGTAGGTCCCATGGTCTCTAAAGTTACCTAGCTAATGTGAAATTACTAATTTTTCCTTAAATAAACATGTTGTTTGATTCGATAGCTTATAGTCTCACGGTTTTGGCCATTACTTGAGATCTACAACTTTGTTTTTATGTACAGTTTTCGATCGTTCAATATAGGATATTAGCTACAACTTTGTTCTTTGACCAGCGGTGGTTATATGCAAATGTTATGAGTTTTACCCATTTGAAAATTGTTACTTAGATTTTAACTCTTCTCACAAAATATTTCTATTTAATTCATCGAGTATCATTTTAGCACTTCTACCCATCGAAGCGACCAAAGGACATATACCTAACTCCCTATATTTTTTACTTATGTTTCTAGTGATTTAGTCCAATTTACCAAGCATAATCAAGTATAATAAGCATAAAAATATATTAAATACATGAAATATAATTATTTACAAAAATAAATAAAGATGTATAGGGTTTTCTTCGATACTTGTGAAGAGATCAGCGAGAAACTAGATCAAGATCACTAAACCAAGAATCATTTACTAGTCTTCAAAATTTTGCCAACCATAACCAAGACTCCAAATTAATAACCCCTTATAATCCCTTGATCTACTCTAATCTAAAATAAAATCCTTTAAAAAACTTTCATGAGAAACCCTTGGAAAATGTATGAGATTTGTGGTCATTATGGTGTTTTTATTGATGATGTGAACTAAGGATTATCAAGGAACTTAAGACTAATACTTGGGATGGATTAATTTTCAAGAACAAGATCAAAATGGGTGTTTTAGATGTGTTTGGGTCGTTTCTATGAAGAGAAAAGAGATAAAATGTTTAGTTTTGATAAGTGTTGAAACGAATAAGAAACAAAGTTTGTTTAGTATACTTAGTTAGATATTTTGTCTAGATAATATATAGTGATGACTAGGTAAAGTAAATGAGTGAATTTGAAAGTAAAATAGGTAAGTTTGTAATATTTTAAATGCATGTATGAAAGGGTGTTATGGTTTAAGCTAAAAGCGCTTAAAGCGTGAGTTGTAAATAGCAAATCATAGGAAAATAATGAGTATGTATGTAAATGACCATGCATATGTTTAAAGTAGACTAAAACTAGTCTAGAGTCATATAAAATGTTTAAATGTGGTTTTCGTTACGGGATAACCTACTTGGCTATCGTAAAGTTTAAAAAGTTATGCGATTTAGGTAAAATGCAAAATGTGCAAAGTTTTCGTAAAAATGAAAAAATAAATATATGAGACATGACCCTTCTGGTGAGTGGGAGGCAGTGTCCTCGAGTTCTCCGGTCCTGACACGATTAAGGTTCTCTTCTCCCGATGAGGACTTCCTACCACCGTCCATTGCTTAAAGCTCACGATGGATTGGTATAAGGGTCCCGGAGGCGCCAATGTTTGAACAAAGTTCGTGGATGCTTTCAACCTAAGCTTGAGGAGACTCGTGGCTCCTTCTTATGGTGAAATAAGAGAAAACACCGTTAGCTACTTGGGTTTTAGTCAGAACCAAGCTCCGTGTGAAGTAAGTACTTGGTATAAGTTATGATTAAAAAGTAGGTAAAGGGGAAAGTATGTATCGGAGTGTGTGTGTGTGTGTTCGAGTCCTTGTTCATGTGTGTGAGCAGTTCCTTTTATACTACACATGACTAGCTCCATGAAAACCCTTTGTGGGCTAATTTATCTTCTAGGTGCGGCGCATCTGTTGACTGATAAGTATGGACTTGGTCTTGGTCAGGTTGTCTCCATGCTATTTGTGGACCAATACGTGCTATTAGTACTATGTATGTCAATTTGTCGATACTAGCTCCGATCGGGGCTGTTCGTCATTATGATTCTGACGAGCCTTTATCAAATCGTATACTTCACAGGATTTTCATGTAGCTATACTTCTTGGGCATATACTACTATGTAGAAGCTTTGTCTTAAAGATATTAATGTGATTATCAAAGTTCGAGGAGATCATACCTCATCAATATTGTTTGGAACTAGATTAAGCTTGAATGATCTTCTAGAAACTCGGGATCAAGGTGTGCCAAACTAGAGTATAAAGCTCTATGCCCATGAATGATGTGTTCTAGCTTCTATCGAAATAATGCTAATTCGGCATAAATCGGGATCGTATTATGAAGTTTATTTGGTGGTATGAATAGGTTAGAACATATGACACATTTAAAGGGAATATGATTAGTTCTTGAAAAGTCGAGTGAAAGCAGGTCTCGAAGGAGATTCTTGAGATGTGAAGATGACTAAATTGAAACTTACAAATACATATGGTGATCTTTGTTTGTATGTGTAATCTTCATGTACTAGGGTTATTATTTAACCGTTACTTTACAAACTTATTGTGATTTGCGAAAATTTATCTTCACGGGTAATCATTTGGGTTATTCGTGCTGGCGGTAACATGTCAACTAACAAACCGAGCCGTGGGCTACATATAGTCTACATGTTTTGTGCATTCTATTTGAAATAACTAAATGATTGCCGTGAGATGAGATTTTCGGCGAGTCTAATAAGTTTAATAAATGGGTTAAATAACTCTGATTATCACGATAGATATCTGTATGTTAGGTTGGTGTCATCTTTTGGATCTCAGGCCTCGGCTGTTCATCTGGCAATGTCATATTCCCGCACAGCGTCATATGTTCTGACGTACCGTAATAAACATATCTGCGTCGGTATGCGAATGCCGATAAACTGGAACATCGTTCGGCGACATCGCTTACTCAGGTTTGTTTACTGATCTGATTCTCGAAAAACTTGAACAGTTCAGCAATGATGTCTGGGATCTTTGAGATGCTGGTGAATAATTATGTAGCTGGACGATGCCTCCTCGGGAAGTGCTGGTGACGGGAGGCGTGCACTCGGGAATCATGGCAGACGACCACCATCGAGTACAGCTGACGGCGACATGTGGTGCGGGGCAGGCGCTGGTCGGTGGGATGACTCAAGACGTCACGATACTGTGACAACTGTTGCGCCTGAAGACAAGTCAGCTTCATGAGGAACTGATCGTGAACTGTCGCAGGCCGTTAAAGGAGCTGTACACTGGTGACCATGCTGCGCGCTTTCCGGTACGCACTACTCACTGCTGACGCTGCTCTGCGCGAGCAGTCTCCGGACTGATGCGTTTTCTTGTTCTCTCTGGCTGGCGTCTGGCTGGTGGCACATCCTGTTTGTTCAGGCTGGCGCCATCGTCGGACTGCTAATCGGGAGCGATAGACGATGTATCGAGATCTCGTCGGAGTTTTGAACAACGGTGTCGTGGGAACTGGGTTTCTCCCGTCTCCGAACCATTTCAATTTCGGCGTATGAAGAAACGTTGATATGTTGGAACCATGATTAAGGAACTTGATAACACGGGAAGGAGAGGCAACCTCATGACTCTCGTCTGGAGGATCAATAAGTCTTGAGTCGAAAAGTTCCCAAGGAGTCCGTTGGTGGAGAAACCGGGGATACTCTCCCGATGGGTCATCAATGCGAAGGAGGCGGTCGCGATCATTGGAAGGCGGGAAGAGTGCCCACGAGAAAGGGCTTCTTCTAGTCTCGTTGCCGAGATAGGTCAGGGGCGAGGAAGATCGAGGGCGAGGCGGTCAGTCTCGTCGGAAGAGCCTCAGGAAGTCAAGCTCGGAATCGGTATGATACTATGTCGGTAGCTCGAGGAGTCTTATCACATGCCTGACGGCCTAAACTCATGGTTCTCTCGGATCACGCTGGGTATCATCGAGCGAGCTCCTCGAACATTGGTGTCAGGAAACAAGGATCGGATGATCATCATCTTCTCCTGGCTGGCGAGCAGAGGAGTGGCCTATGCGATGTGGTGCAAGGTGTTTCGTCGGACTTTGGGTGGCTCGGCAAGGAATTGGTTTGATAGCCTAGACCCAAAAGTGTTGATGGGTTTGAGGAATTGGTATGCAAGTTTACAGAGAATTCTAATATGATTAGTTCTTGAGATAAGTCGAATTGAAGCAGTCTCGAGAGGAGATTCTTGAGATGTGAAGATGACTAAATTGAAACTTACAAATACATATGGTGATCTTTGTTTGTATGTGTAATAACTCGTACTTTTCGGGTTATTATTTAACCCGTTACTTTTACAAACTTATTGTGATTTGTGAAAATTTATCTTTCACGGGTAATCATTTGGGTTATTCGTGCTGTGATAACATGTCACGCTAACTTAAACCGGGCGTGGGCTACATATAGTCTACATGTTTTATGCATTCTATTTGAAATAACCTAAATGATTGCCGTGAGATGAGATTTTCGGCGAATCTAATAAGTTTAATAAAATGTTAATAATAACATCTGAGTTATCACATACAACATGTCTGTTGTAAGTTTCAGTTGTCATCTTCACGTCTCAGGCCCTGCTGAGGCTGTTCACTGGGCAATCTCGGCAATCATGTTCACAAATGTGCATATGTTCTGTCGTCGTAAATAAACCTGTATCGGCGTCGTTATGCGGTGCTGTGTCGATGAACTAGAACACGTCGTTCGGCGATCGTTTGTACACTCTGGTTTGTTGCGCGCGATCTGATTGGTTCAATGTTCAATGATGAGCAATCTCCGGATGCTGGAGGAGATCTGGTCTGGTCTTTGGGCAACTGGCTGGATGTGTATGCGGAAATGCTGGCTGCGGATGCCTCCTCTGAAGTGCAGTGACGGGAGATGCTGCTGGGGAGTCATGGTGAGCGACCACGTCGAGGCTAGTGCGACGACGACATTGCGACATGTGCGCGGTGCAATGACTCCGTGGCACTCTGACTCTGACAAATCGGCCTTCCGAAGACAAGTTAACTTCGCGAGCATGGAGCTGTCGTAGAAACTGTAAGGCTGATTGCAACGGAGCTGGACATGGTCACCGCTGCTGGACTTCCTCGACACTGCTGCTGTACTCATAACCTGCCAGTGCTGCTCACGCGAGCAGTCGGACTCGCAAGCGGGCGGCTGCGGTGTTCTTGTTCGATTTTCTCCGGCGATGAAAGAAAACATTGATATGTTAAGAACCATGATTAAGGAACTTGATAACACGGGAAGGAGAAGGCAACCCTCATAGCTCGTCTGGAGGATCAATAAGTCTTTGAGTCGAAAAGTTCCCAAAGGAGTCCGTTGGTGGAGGAACCGGGGATACTCCTCCGATGGGTCATCCAAGTCTCGAAGGAGCGGTCACGATCATTTGGAAGGCACCGGAAGAGTGCCGAGAAGAAAGGGCTTCTTCTAAGTCTCGTTGCCGAGATAGGTCCGAGGGCGAGGAAGATCCAGGCCAAGAGGGCCAATTCAAGTCTCGTCCGACAAGAGCCTCCGTGAGGAAGTCAAGCTCGAATCGAGTATGATACTATGTCTCGAGTATAGCTCGAGAGGATCTTACACACCTTACAAGCGGCTAAGCTTCGCCGTTCACCTCTCGGATCACGCGCTTTAGGTATCATCGAAGAGCCAAGCTCCTCAAACATTCGTGTGTGAGGAAACAAGGATCGGATGATCATCTCAAGATCTTCTCCGCTGCCGAGCAAGAGGAGTGGCCTATGCCAGTGTGGTGCAAGGTGTTTCGTCAGACTTTGGGTGGCTCAGCAAGGAATTGGTTTGATAGCCTAGACCCAAAAAGTGTTGATGGGTTTGAGGAATTGAGCCGCAAGTTTCTGTAAGAATTCTCGCAACAAAAGAGGTACGATAAAGATCCGACGGAGATCCATGGGATCAAGCGAAAGCAGAATGAAGGACTTCAAGCGTTTGTGGATCGTTTTAAAGTGGAAAGCTCACACATCAAGGGAGTACCTCCGATACTCAGAATATCCGCATTCATGCATGGTCACGGTCACCCAGAGCTAGCCAAGAAGCTTAGCGACAAAATCCCTAAGACAGTTGATGAGATGTGGGAAAGAGTCAGAGCCTTCATCAGAGGCGAAACTACAGCCGATACCACCAAAGTCATTAAGGTTCCACATTGGGAGAAGAGACCGATATGGATGCATGGTGCAGTAGTCTAAACGGGTCTAGAAACCGAAACAACAAGAGGGTCAAGGTCGGAGTATGGGAACTTATGCCCGTATGCGAGAAAGAATGGTTTCACCCTATAATCAAGACTCAAGGAGATATCGCCATGGACAACATAAACTTTCCTCCACCTCCTCCGTTGGTTGGTACTCCAGAAAGTAAGAACATGCATAAGTTCTGTGACTATCACCAGGACAGAGGCCACAACACTAATGACTGCTACCAGCTAAAGAGGCAGATTGAGGAAGAAGTGGCCTCTGGGAAATTAGCTCACTTGGTGAAGGACATCCGACAAGGAACCCCGAAGAGTAGGGGAGCTGCTAAAGGAAAGGCTAAGGTCATTAGCATGGTAGAATCTCAGGGGTATCGGAAAAGACCCTATGAGAGAATGGAGAACTGGATGGATAATGAGATAACTTTCCCCTATGTTCCTCGGTACCAGCTGGTAGATACTCTCATTATAGTTGAAGCCTTGATTGAAGGTTTCCAGGTGAGAAGAGTTTATGTAGATGGAGGCAGTTCGTCGGAGATCATGTATGAGCATTGCTTTCGAAACTTTGATTATCGTATAAGATCAAGGCTGAAAGAGTCCAGAATACCGTTGGTAGGATTCTCTGGAGAAGTCAGCTACCCGCTAGGAGTCATTGATTTGGAAGTCACTATGGGAGAGTATGGCAGGACCAGAACTGTACTGATGGAGTTCGCGGTCGTGAATAGTCCGTCTCCATATAATGTTATATTAGGAAGAACAGGGATGAGGAGTTTGGGGGCTGTAGCTTCAACAATTCATGCCATGATGAGGTTCCCCACCTCTGGAGGAATAGCCACAATCGTAACCAAGAGAGAGACACTAAGGGAATGCAGGCAGATCGAGGAGGCTCAATGCTTGATCGAATGCCCAAATACCTAGTTCAAGTCGGTGATGACATCGCCGGGAATAGCGGGTCCCGGAGCTCATCGGTTCCGAGGATATACAACCTCGCGAAGAGGAACTCCATCCGCGGAGACCAGGAAAAGAACCAAGCCTGCTAGATAATGGTAAGGACCATGCTTCCCCGAGTAATGATAAGGCAAGAGCATCAAAATCAGAAGAAAAGGTAGTGGTAAACGATAAGTACCTTGAGCAACTCGTGACCATTGGTGGTAGCCTGTCCACAGAATGTAGAAGAGCTCTAATAGAGACCCTCAGGAGGAACGCAGATGTGTTTGCATGGACTGCATCAGACATGACTGGCATTCCCCAGGCAACAACGGAACATCGTTTGGACACTTACCCTCATGTTGAACCAAAGGTGCAGAAGAAGCGTAGTCTAGCTCCAGATAGGAGGAAAGTAGTAACAGATGAGGTCAACGAATGGCTCAAAGCTGGAATTGTGAAACGGGTGCAATTACCCACCGGGTCTCCAACCCAAAGTCTTTGGTGAAGAAGCTAGATGGAGCCGGAGAATGTGCATAGATTTTAAGGATCTTAACAAGGCTTGCCCCAAAGATCTTTATCCTCTCCCGGAGATCGACTGGAAGATAGAGTCCCTCATGGGATTCAAGTACAAATGCTTTCTAGATGCATACAAGGGATACCATCAAATCCAGATGGCCAAGAAAGATGAGGAGAAGACTGCCTTTCATACTGAGGAAGGAGTCTTATGTTATACGAAGATGCCATTTGGTCTAAAGAACGCGGGAGCAACATACCAGAGGCTTGTGGACTCTACATTCAAGGATCAGATCGGGGTAAACTTGGAAGCTTATGTCGATGATATGGTAATTAAAAGTCGCACAGAGCAGGATATCATTAAGGATGTAGAAGAAACTTTCGCTACACTTCGGAAGATTAATATGAAACTCAGCCTAAAGAAGTGCTCGTTCGGTATGGAAGAAGGGAAGTTCTTGGGGTATGTGGTTACCTCCGAAGGAATCAGGGCTAACCTGGAGAAGACAAAGGCAGTCATGGACATGCCTTCACCAAAAACCCTCAAGCAGATGCAAAGCTTAAGTGGGAAGCTGGCAGCACTCAATCGTTTCTTATCTAAATCTGCCGAAAGGTCTCTACCTTTCCTGGACACATTGAAGAATTGCACAAACAAGAAGGATTTCAAATGGACAGAGGCCGCTGAAGCAGCATTTCTAGAAATGAAAAAACTTGTCTCTGAACTACCAACTCTTACTACCCCAATGAAGGGCGAAACCTTGATGATGTACTTATCCGCTGCAGAGGAGGCGGTTAGTGTAGTGCTTCTTACGGAAAGGAATGGAAGGCAAATGCCTATAAACTATGTCAGCAGATCATTGCAAGGGGCAGAGGCAAACTATGCTCCGATGGAGAAGCTCACTCTCGCATTGGTCCATGCAGCTAGAAGGTTGAGGAGATACTTCCAGGCTCATCCGATCAAGGTTATCACAGACAGGCCTATCAAACAAGTATTAAGTAGCACCGAAGCGTCCGGAAGGTTAGCAAAGTGGGCTGTGGAGCTAGGAGCGTATGATATATCATATGTCCCAAGAGTCTCGGTAAAGGGCCAAGTCCTGGCGGATTTTTTGGCGGACACTGTGGCGGAACTACAAGATGACCGTCCTGTCGAGATAGCTCCGATGGTAGAAGACATCCCAGAGTCGTCAAGGGCAAGGGAAGACTTAACTCCAGGTCCTAGGGCCTGGAGGTTGTATACCGATGGTGCGTCGAACGATAATGGCTCGGGAGCTGGACTCATTCTCATTGCTCCGGATAACGTGGAATACTCCTATGCACTTCGATTGAATTTCTCTAACTCAAATAACGACAACACTGAGTATGAAGCTCTGTTGGCTGGGTAAAGGATAGCCAAAGAAATGCAAGTAAAAGACATACATGCTTTTGTAGACTCCAAGCTAGTAGCTACTCAAGTGGAAGGGTCATATGAAGCCAAGGGTGAAAAGATGAAGAAATACCGAGAGAAAGTCATCGAGCTAGCTGGGTCATTCAATAGGTTCGGATCAACACATCCCGAGCTCGAACAAGAAGGCCGACGCCCGAGCAAATTAGCAGCCAGTGCGGTTTGATCACTGTCTAAGGAAGTCCTAGTAGAGGTCTTGAATGAGCTCCGTTGAAGCAAAGGAGGTCAACATGATAGTGGAAGAGAAGGCCCCACCGATGACTCCTATCCATAAGTACTTGGAGAGTGGGACTTTGCAGAAGATCCGGTGGAAGCCAGAACCCTTAGGGAAAAGATTGGGAACTACACCTTGGAAGAGGGAGTTCTATATAAAAAATCTTACTTAGTGCCGCTAATGAGGTGTGTGGGACCTCTTCAAGCCAATTACGTTATCAGGGAAGTGCACATGGGCTCCTGCGGGATGCATGATGGACCAAGGCGGGTAGTAGCTAAAATCATGAACTTAGGATACTACTGGCCTACTATGCACCGGGACACAAGGGAAGTGATTGAGAAATGTGATAGTTGTCAAGCTCACGCGTCGCCAAGACTCCCAAGCGCATATGATCTCGATGAACATCAACACGGCCATTTAGGAAGTGGGAATAGACATTGTGGGACCTCTGGGAAGGTCCGGAAGGAAGTCAAGTTCTAATCGTGGCGATTGACTATTTCACAAAGTGGATGGAGGCAAAGCCACTAGCTACTATCACTGGCAAGCAGGTAGTAAACTTTGCATTTGATAACATCGTCTGCAGGTTTGGAATCCCGGCTTTCATCATCACAGATAATGGAACCCAGTTCGTAAATGATCCCTTCAAGTCATGGGCCGAAAGACTCAAGATTGAGTTAATCTCTACTTCAGTGTATCATCCTCAGGGCAACGGAGCGGTCGAAAGAGCAAACGAAGTCTCTAGATGGAATAAAACCGATTGGAGAAAGGAGGATCGGCCTGGGTGGAGGAAGTGCCAAATGTGTTATGGGCACACAGAACAATGAAAAAGACTAGTAATGGCGAGACGCCATTCAGTTTGACCTACGGAACTGAAGCATTAATCCCAGCAGAGATCGGTATGCCTACGCACCGAACCTCTAGAGTGAACCAGGAGACCAATGACAGAGAACTCCGATTGAACCTCAACTTGCTGGAAGAAAGAAGGGAGATAGCAGCTATAAGGGAAGCTAGATACAAGCAGCAGGTAGAAAGGTACTACAACAAAAGGGTGCGTCATGTGCAATTCAAAGTAGGGGAATTCGTCCTTAGAAAGAATGAAGCTTCCAAGGTAGAAAGCACTAGCAAGCTCGGTCCAAAATGGGAGGGACCGTACAGGGTGACCCAAGCATTTCAGAGTGGTGCCTACAAGCTAAGTGACATGAATGGACGGGAGATACCTAGAACCTGACATGCATGTAACCTCCGAAAGTGCTATATGTAAGGCACCGGAGCACCTTTATTATTATTGTGTACACTCTCCGGAGAAGCAATTTTCAAAGTATAAGACTTCCTCCGGAGAGGACTTAAGATATTATCGATATATTGTTTCTGTCGGCATGATATGAATGAAACAAAATTTTCCAAGAATTTTCTAAGTTATGAATTTGAAATTGTTCATCATAGTACGACTATGAAACGACGGACGGCTCGCTACCTCCGGACGAATAGGGTAACTCCTACCAATGTGTTCCCCATGGTGAAATCGGTACCATTGGTGGTGTAGGCTGAGCAACCTTTGCTAATTGACTCCGCAGTGAAAGGGTCGAACAAACACCTTTCCTTCCACGCGTAATAATTGCTCTAGTGAATAGCTACCTTTGGAGAGAAAGTAGCACGAGGATCTGGATCCGAAGGCTACCTAGGCGAGCAATCGCATATAGCGAATCTTGCATCGAGATATAAGAGTAATACAAAGATATTGGTCTAAGTGTTACGTAAAAAAAAAAAAAAAAAAAAAAAAAAAAAAAAAGTTGAATATGTATGTCGATACACTAAATCCACAAAACACAAGGATAGACGACACGGTCCTTGCACCTTGTAGCGCGCAGCCATCGCCATCGCTTGCGATTGCGCTCTACGCCATCGCCATTCGCGCGCAGCTCGCTGCGATCGCTCGCGCAGCCTTGCGATTGCAGCCATCGCCATCGCAGTCCTTGTAGTTGCAGCCATCGCCACCGCGATCCTGCGATTGCGGCTTATCGCGACCGCAGCCTCCCGCAATCGCAATGCTCCATTGGTGGATACACGTCGAATGTGATATATGATAAGTATTAGAATGTATCGACAAAGACAATAGTGTAATTCTAAAATCAATGTTGTGTTGGATAAAATATGTGAATGACCAGCGGGTTCTACTTTAGTAGACTCCACCTATGCAAGGTCAAGTGTTATTCGTGGAAATAATAGGCACTTCATATGCGAAACACTAAAGCATTCAAAAACATACACATAGTAAAAAACACAACAAATGTAGGCATAAAGAGCTACAGCTCCATATGAGATACCACCGTCACAAAGTCATGAAGATACAAAGTCATAAAGTTACAACACAACAAACGGGTCCACAGTACAAAATATCAAAGGTGCTCCCGAAAAGCTACATAAACAAAATAAACCTACTGCAACTAGAAAATAAGAAAGTTCTTCACTTGGAGGCTTTCTTGTTCTTCAAATGTCGTTGAGTCTGGTATAGCCAAATGTCTTGGTGGGCAGAGTAGTAGAACGGTCTAGAGTCTGAATGTCTGAACCTCTGGTGAAGTAACTGATGTAGAAGATGCATGGCATAGAGGAAGTATCCCATCAGGCTCAAACTGGGCAATGTCTCGTAAATCACTCTCAGCATTCCGAGATATCTTGCTAAGAAAAGGGAACACCCGAGTGGGGAAAGCAGCCACTGTATCATCAAACTTTTTCTTAGCTCCAGGAACAAAGTTCGAAATACCCCGAGAAATGTCTTGAAACTGAGTCTCATCGACCCATACATAGACCCTCTCAACTCCGTGTTAACACCTAAATTTACTATACGCAAATGCTTGATTAAACTCTCCATCGCTAAGGAACCTCCTGACTAGCTTCAAGCCATCACGAATGAAAGAGGAAACACTGGTGCAGATCTTCTTAATATCCCTTTCATGCTCAGCAATGAGGTCCTTGCACTTGTGTGTTTTAGACTCTTGCATGGAAAGTTGATGCTTTAGCTCTGTCAAATCAACCTTGTGACGCTCGATCTCTGACCTAGCCTGTGCAAGATCTTGCTCCAGCTTGGCGTTCACGGTTTTGAGTTCCTTGTTCTTTTTATATGACTTCTTGATCTCCTTATATTCACCTACAAAGAAGGGCAAGTTAGTTTTCGTGTGATTTATAAAGTGTTTTAAGTCAAAAATAAGAATTATAACAAATATATACCTTTGAGAGCAGCTAACTTAGAAGTAAGCTCATCTACCTTCCTATTGGCACGAACCGTAATCTGAGTCTGATCCATAAGATCTGAAGCCTACTGCTTGATGGTGCGTCTTTGCTCTCTGCATCGATCCGAAAGACCCTCGCGCATACCAACCAAACTAGTAAACGGGAACTCAACTCACCACCATGAGTAAGCACCTGACATAGGAGCACACTAAATCGATCAGCCAACTCCTGGGGAGAAAGTCCTGCCATTCGGAAGTGCTCTGCGGGTGTAGGCACGTTACTAACCACGGTCTTGCAAACTTGGGGATCCTTGAAGAGCTCCTTGTTCAAGAGTCCAAGGTTCATATGGTGAACAAATTCCCACTCTCTCTCTGTACAGCCGCCAGGTTGACTGCTAGAACCTTCATCCTTAGGATAAGGCATATAATAGGGACCAGGAGCAAGTGGGACCAACTCCCTCTCAAGTCTATCTCCGTCAGTGCTACCCCTCACAGGCTTATAGTAAACACCATCAACAAACAATGACTGATCAGATCCACCATCCTCATTCTCATTCGCACTCCCATAAGAACCCTGTTGCTTGCTAAAGTAAACAAAATATTCCAAGAATCATCCGACTCTTCAGCTTGTAACATGTCTGATCTTGCTTTTAGCACGACATCGATATCATCAGCTTATCTGCACATAATTTCAAAACACCTAGTTTTTCTTCTAAGAAATAAGAAAACCTGCTTCTAGTGCAGCGTAAATGTTATATTCGAAGTGAACATGTAAGAACGCCTTCACCACTCTAAACACCCGCTCCTCTAACTTCAGTTTCACCGCTGGTAACCAACTCACAAAAAACGTATGATCTTTTTTCTGTGAACACATCTTCTCTAAATCAGCCTGCTCCCGTTGTACCGATACTTCTATAACAATGACTCTCTGACAGGACTTTTGTTCATCATACTTGGCCAGCTGCAAACATCTTGCCATTAGAGATAGTATTTCCAAAGGCCTGAACGCTCTAGTGTATCCAAGGTCACCAAATTTGTTGAAAGGGACTTCATTACCAAAAAAATTGTCTCTCAAGCTCCCAGTAGCTTTAATACCTCCACCAAATCTGAACTTTGACTAGTTCTTGGACTCTCGACAATATTAGAAAGCTCATTAGAACTTAACGGATCATCACTCACCTTGAAAACACCTTGAAATTTTATTGTGTGAGTTCATCCAGAAGATCCTCCTGTCGATTTCCTATACTGTCACCGAGTTCCCATAAACCACATCTAACGCTAGTAGGCTCATTGAATTCTTCTACCGCTCATTGAGCTAAAACTTGCCCATCGAGTCTTTACTGACTGCGTTCACTATTTCAGCATTATAACAAAAAACATCCAGTTACATGAGATAATCCCCATCTAGCCATTCCATAATTGGGATCTTGACCATATATAAGGTCTCTCGCTTAAACCTATAATAAATCACCTGAAAACTCTCGACTATTTTCCACATATGATCACCAAAGTTGACGTGGTACCCTTCATTATCCAATTTCCTTAACGATATCAACATCCTCCCGATACTTGGAATGAACCTCTGATCCTTTAGGATCCAAACAGTTCAATTGAAGTCTTGAGGACCACATCCATACTGCTTAAAATATCAAGAATCTTCATATTTTCTAGTCTTACCTTTCAGTACAATGCTTGAAGTTCTTAAGCATTACTCTACTCGTAGTTACATGGGTGAAGCACCAAGATTCATAACATAGGATTATACTTATTCCTTTATACTAAAAATCACTGCAACTTCCAAATCATTAGTGATTTGGATTGCCTTTGTTGCAAACAATTCTGACATGTGTCACGATTTGTTTTTCTTTGTTGACGTTTCCATTCTGAAACCCAACCTACACCGACTAGCCAAGTAATCCTCGATCATCGATATACACCGAGCAATAATCCCGATCAACAGTTTTAACTCAGAATACACCAAACAACCATAATCTTGAATTTTACTTCTTGTCCAATTGCTCCCAGTATTCTCAAACGTGGCTTTGATACCACTTGTTGGGACTAGTCCAATCCGACACACTACTTTGGGGCCAAATAAGTCTATCATATAATAAAGATTACACTAGGTTCCACTGCCGTGTCTCGACAACAGATAACAATAAACAGAATACTGACAAAGAATAATAAACAAGAAAAGACTCACAAAAACAAACACGGAGAATTTATAGTGGTTCTCACGATTCTTGATGGTCAATCTAGTGTGTGTTTGGAAAATGTAGCATAGCAAGTGTGCATTAAAAGTGAGCGATGTAACATTACATGTATTGTTTTTTATAAAAGCGTTTGGTAACATAGTTGTAGTTGTAATTATAATGTAAAAAGCTCCTAAATGCTACTTTATGGGCGTTGAAAATGAGCATTCGGAAAAAATACAAAGCTACTTGTTGCTTGCCAAACGAGCATTAAAAATCACAACGCTCAACGTTCATCGTGTTGGAAATTTAGTTTAATTGAGGGATATGGTCATACTTGGAAATTTAGTTCATCGTGTTGGAAATTGAGTGTACACCCATTAAGTCCATGAATACCCTGACTCTCATAGTGGTTTATGTTCTAGTTGGTCTCATCAGTGAGTTAAGATCTGATGTACTCATCAAGGAGTAACTCATCTGAAGGTTCAATCTTTCAGTGAGTTATCTCATTAGAGAGTGAATACTCATCAGTAAGTGACATCTGTCAGAGACTGAAATCATCAGAAGGTTAGTTCTTAAGTGAACATACTGATGAGTGTTTATAATGGGTGAACCACGACTTTGATGTAGTTGGTTTGTAACTGCTTTGACCTATTAATGAACAGTTTCAAACTCGTAATTAAAACCTTAATAACTTGGTCTTGTAACTACTATTGAGATAATAAAGGAGCATTATGAGGATATTAATTGGCCGATTAATTCTCATAATTCCATTGACTAAGAGTAAATCACTTCCTATAAATTGGAAACACATCTGCATGGGAAAAGACACGAAACATAAACACTCGAAACCGAACAGGTTCTTTTTTTGTGCCTAAAACAAGAACAATACTTGGTCTTATCCCATAGAGATATTCATGTAACCCAGGCATTAGGGTCGAATAGTTTCTATTGAAAAGTGATAACACAATTTCAAGTGATATATGGTACTCATTGATTATCTACACCCAACTGGGAATACAGTTGTATCACCAAACAATCAATAGAAACTAATTAGTGATAATCAATGGCCGCTGCTATAAAGCAAATGGCTGCTAACTTCTCAAAATTAGAGAAGTTTGAAGGTGTCGATTTCAGAAGATGGCAAAAGAAGATGCACTTCTTGTTGTCAAGCATGAGTGTGGTGTATGTCCTAAGCACACCTATTCCAGATAATGGGCACAATGCTACTGTGGAACAAATGAGGAAAAGGAGCAAATGGGAGAATTATGACTATATTTGCAGAGGTTTAATCCTAAATGGTATGTTCGATCCTTTGTTTGATAATTATCAAAACTGTAAATAACTATGGATTCCTTGAAGCCAATATATGGTCGAGGATGCATCAAGTAAGAAGTTTTTGTAAGTAATTTTACCAATTACAAAATGGTCGAGATTCTAGACATGTCATGGAACAAAACAATGAACTTCTTAGTATACTTGGTAGATTCACACAACACAAAATGAACATGGATGAGGCTATTTCAGTCTCATGTGTCATTGATAAACTCCTTCCTTCTTGGAAAGATTTCAAGCGTATGTTGAAACATAAGAAGGAGGAATTAACTCTTGTTGAGTTGGGCAGTCATTTACGTATTGAGGAATCACTCAGAGCGCAAGACAGTGACAAGCTAAAGAGTAGCAATGCTACTGGTCCATCAGTTGTCAATATGGTGGAGCATAACAACTCCACCAAATACAATGACAACATGGGCAAATGTAAGCATCGTGGATAACACCAAGGTGATCTTAACAAAATCCAAAAGAAATTTGTTGGAAGGGTGGAAAACCGGACACTTGTGAAGAATTGTAAGGGTGTTAAAATTGGTAATAAATCTAATGGATCAGGAACAAGTGGTTCAGGGACTGGTTCAACCAACCCTTTAAAAGGTCACATAGTGTTTAATAAGTCTTTTCAGATTTATTATGTTACATATATATCTGAGGCATACTTTGTGCAGGATGATGATGTTGCGTTGTGGGTTGACTTTGGTGCAACAATCCATGTGGGTAAAGATAGAAGCTGGTTCAAGACCTGTGAGTCACTGAATGATGGTTATATTCTTCATATGAGAAATGAGTCAACAGCCTTGGTGCATGGAAGAGGATGTGTGGATTTAAAATTTAGTTCTGGAAAGATTGTTTCTCTATTTAATGTTTTACATGTTCCAAATATTAGAAAGAATTTGATTTCTAGTAGTGTTTTAAATAATTGTAGTTATAAACAAGTTATTGAATCTAATAAGTTTGTTTTGTCTAAACATGGTGTGTTTATTGGTTTTGGCTATTTTTGTAACCAAATGTTCATGCTTAATATTGATAATGATATTGCTAATTCGGCCTTTATGTCAACCTCTAAACTAAACGATTCAACCCTATGGCATGCTAGACTTGGCCATGTACACTTTAAGAGAATGCGAGATATGTCTAAGGATGGGTTAATTCCAGATTTTGATATGGACACTGAGAAGTGTAAAACTTTCATGATGACCAAAATAACTAAGAAACCATTTTAAAGTGTAAAATGTGAAACTGAAGTTTTGGAGCTGATATATAGTGACCTGTGTAATTTGCATGCTACTCTCTCTTTGGGGAATAAGAAATACTTTGTCACATTTATTGATAATGCTCCTTGTTTTGTTATGTTTATTTGTTACATACTAAGGATGAAGCATTAGATAAATTTAACTGTTTAAAACTGAAGTTGAATTGCAACAAGAGTTCATGATCAAGAGATTTAGGAATGATAGGGGAGGTGAGTACATGGATACTTTTTACTTTCATTATGTTGGTATAATCCATGAAACGACTGCTCCCTATACTCCACAACAAAATGGTAACTCTGAAAGGAAAAACAGAGTACTGAAGAAGATGGTTAACTTCATGTTGTCCTATTCTGGACTGAGTCAGGGGTTCTGGGGTGAATCTATGTTAACAGCTTGCTATTTATTAAATAGATTTCCTAATAAAAGGAACAAGGTTACTCCTTATGAACTATGGACTAAAAGGAAACCCAGCCTGAATTATCTCAGAGTGTGGGGTTGTAGGGTAGTTGTCAGACTCTCTGATCCAAAAGGAAAAATTTGGGTGAAAGAGGCATTGAATGCATCTTTGTTGGATATGTTGAGCATTGGTTCGTTATTGAACCTAATAAAAAGGTTTCAATTAACTCAATAATTTAATTAAGGGATACAATCTTTGATGAGAATAGATTCTCATCACTCCCTAGACCAAGTCAGAGGATTCCAAATGCACCTGATGATATTGGTGTTTAGAGGTCCCTAATGAGGTTGTGGTACAACAACCTGAGCTCAGAAAGAGCAAAAAGGTCAAGACTCCAAAGTCATTTGGATATGAGTTTCAGTTATACTTAATTGAAGGAACAAGGGATGAGGTCTCTGACTAATACTCCTATTGCTTCATTGTTGAGGATGATCCCAAGACATTTGAAGAGGCAATGAAGTCCCATGATGTTGCTCGGAAAGAGGCAATTAGTGATGAAATTGACTCCATCATAGGCAACAACACTTGGGTGTTGGTTGATCTACCACCTGGTTGCAAGCCTTTGGGTTGCAAATGGATTTTCAAAATGAAAAAGTAGATGGAACTATTGAAAATTTCAAGGCTAGACTAGTCATTCAAGGCTTTAAACAAAGTCATGGATAGACTATTTTGATACTTGTACCCTTGTGGCTCATATCAGTCCCATAAGATTGTTGATTGCTTTGGCATCAATTCACAATCTAATTATTCATCATATGGATGTGAAGACAGCTTTCTTAAATGGTGAATTGGATGAGGAGGTTTACATGAACCAACCTCATGGCTTCATCATGTCAGGGAATGAAAACAATGTGTGTAAACTTATTAAGTGTTTTATGGACTAAAATAGGCACCTAAGCAATGGCATCAAAAGTTTGATGAAGTAGTTTTGTCTAGTGGTTATGTTCTTAACCAATCTGACAAATGTGTATATAGAAAATTTGATGGATGTGGTAAAGGAGTCATCATTTGTCTATATGTTGATGACATGTTGATCTTTGCATCGACCAAAATCGTGTAGACCGACAAAGGAATTTTGCCATCAAGGTTCTCCATGAAAGACATGTGGGAGGTTGATGTTATCCTTGGTTTAAGGATTAAACATGAAAGTAAAAGAATTTCTATCTCTCTGCCTCATTATATTGAGAAGGTCTCAAGAAATTTAATTACTTTGAGTGTACTCAAAGGAGTACTCCTATGGATACAAGTGAGAAGTCGATGCCTAATACTTGTAAGGTTGTATCTCAACTTGAGTGTTCTAAGGTGATTGGTCACTGACGATGCCATGACTTGTACAAGACTTGATATTTCTTTTGCAAAGGTAAACTAAGCAGTACACTAGTAATCCTAGTGCTCATCACCGCAAGAAGTTAAGAGGGTGATGAAGTATCCAAGAGAACTATGGATTATAGTCTTTATATATTGGTCATCCTTCGTTGTTAGAAGGATACACCGATGCAAGTCGGATCAAGAACATCAAGTAAATTTGTCTACCAGTGGTTGGGGTATTCCTACTTGGTAGAGGTGCAATTTCTTGGTCATCTAAGAAACAAACTTGCATCACGAGTTCAATAATGGAATCTGAATTTGTAGCTCTAGCAGCTGCTGGTAAAGAGGCTAAATGGTTGAAAAACTTGCTTCTTGAGATTCCTTTATGGCCTAAACCTATAGCACCTATTTCCATCCATTGTGATAGTGCAGTTACATTGGCAAAGGCTTATAGCTAGATGTACAATGGGAAGTCTAAACACTTAGGTGTCAAGCATAGCATGATTCGTGAGCTCATCATGAATGAGGTGATATCAATAGAGTTTGTTAGATCTCAACAAAATTTAGCTGATCACTTGACGAAGGGATTGGCTAGAGACTTGGTTATAAAGTCTGCTAAGGGATGGGTTTAAGTCCAACTTAGTCACTGAATGCTAAGACACCCAAATCCCTCCTTAGGAAACTTGAGAACTGAGTTCAATGTGGAAAGCTGAACATTCAGTGGACTGGAGCGCATGTTTTACAATCATCCCAAGGTTGTGCTTAGAACCTCTCGGTAAGGAGGATGAAGTCTCTACTTAATGGTTAATTTCTTTGAGAAAGTGCTTGTCGAGCATGAATAAAGAGGAACCACCTATGTGAATGTTGAAGTTTTGCCGCTCAAGGAGCTTTGGACTTTGGCTCTTACAACATTTATGAATTTGATATGGACACATGGCTTGTATAGTGTCGGGAGCGTTTAAGTGTTTGAAAACTTTGTGTGTATGTTATCTTCAGGTATTCAATTGGGTTGAAGGATTCGATTCTTAGAACACCCTGATTCTCGAGTATTTGAACGTGTAATGTACTAAGATGGGAATTCAATCTTCAAGATATTTTCATTTATGCACATGTTTTGTTTTATGTTTATTTTCATGCAAAAGGAATTGTACTAAATTGGGGAGGATTGTTGGAAATTTAGTTCAATTTTGAGGGATATGTCATACTTGGAAATGAGTTTGGAGGTACGAAGTGTACCCATTAAGTCCCTGACTACCCTGACTCTCATAGTGGTTTTATGTTTCTGATGGTCTCATAAGTGAGTTAAGGTCTTATGTACTCATCTGGGAGTAACTCATCAGAAGGTTCAATCCTTCAGTGAGTTATTTCATCATAGAGAAATTCTCATCACGTAGTTAATGCTCATCGCAAGTGGTATCCGCCAAAGACCAAATCATCGAAGGTTAGTTCTTAAGTGAACATACTCATGAGTGATTCGATGGGTGAACCACGACTTTGAGGGAGTTGGTTTGTAACTGTTTTGACCTATCAATGGGCAGTTTAAAACTCATAATTAAAACCTTAATAACTTGGTCTTGTAGCCACTATTGAGATAATGGAGAAGCATTATGAGGATATTAATTGGCCAATTAATTCTCATAATTCCATTGACTAAGAGTAAATCTTCCTATAAATGGGAACGTAATCTGCATGGGAAAAGACACGACACATAAACACTTGAAAGCGAACAGGTTCTTGTTTTGTGCCTAAAACAAGAACAACACTTGGTTTTATCCCATAGAGATATTCGTAACCCGCATATTGTGGTCGAATAGTTTCTATTGGAAAGTGATAACACAATTTCAAGTGATATCCGTGACTCATTGATTATCTACACCCAACTGGAAACACAGCTTGTATCAACCAACACACCGCCTTAAATGCTTTGCGCCAAACACGCCCTACTCTTCAAACTATGGAAAAGATCCGAATTGAATTGAATCCTATGATTCTCGTGGAATTGGAATCAATTCCATTCCATAATGTGTTTGGTTGAAAAGTTTAAAGAATTTGGAATCTCAATTCAATTCCTTACCGTGTTTGGTTGGCAAACTGAATGGAATGAAATTCCTTCAAAATCCATATATATGGAATTCAACATTCCATGGAAGGATTGTTTACAATTTCATGGAATTCATATTATTTGTATCATTGTCATTATTATTATTATTATTATTATTATTATTATTAGTATTATTATTTTATTTATTTATTTTATTTATTTTTATTTTTATTATTTATTATTATATTTATTTATTTATTTTTATTTATTTATTTTAATTTATTATCATTATTATTATTATTATTATTATTATTATTATTATTATAAACGATTATTTAATTATTATTGTTATTATTATTATTTTTATAAACAACCATGTTATTAAGATTTAAAATTATTATTTATTTAAAAAATTATTATTATTATTATATTTAAAAATTATTTTTTTTAAATTGAATATAATTTATTTATAGCTTACTTTTTAATTTATACTTTAAAAATACAATTGTATTTTATATAAAAAATTATTTATTTAATATATTAGTTTATTTAATATTATTTAAAAATTATTATTATAATTTGATAAGTAATTTATTTATTAAATAATATTTAGTGTATTAATCTTAACCTAAAATTAAATTTTAAATATTTTAATATAATTGTTTTTTCTCATTTCATTTTTCCAACCAAACATGCGCTAAGATTTGCAAATTTCAATTCCATCGATTTTAAATCCTAAGGATTTCAATTTTTAATGTATTCCAATTCACAAAAACATTCTCACAACCAAACGAGCCCTTAATTTACTACATCTACCTATGTGAGAACCGTATCACTGTATAGTATTTGTAAAGTTTGAAGTTAATTGTCTCCGCACCCCAACAAAGTATTCTCACTAACCGAATTTAGTGCTAACCGAATTTAGTGATCGCCTTTAAGCTGTTGTTGACTATTTTTTTTGTCATTAAAATGGATTTTTATTGTTATGAGAATGGACACTTCACAAAATCATCAAAAGCACAAGGTGTCGTGTGCCATGTCTTGAGCCATCCCCGAAAACACAACTTGATGGCACCATGAGCACACCATAAGTGGCGTTTTTTAGTGCTGAGCCATCACCACCAGCCGAGATGGTCCCAGAAAATGCCACTTGATGGCGGCAAGACCACACCTGGCTTGAGTTTTCGAGTAATTTTGTGGCGTTTTCAAATTTTGTTTAATAATGTGTTATTTTAATTATATAAATTAAAAATAATTATAAACATTTGAGGTAATTAACGGCACCAGAAATGTGATGTTATGGACGGAGGAGTGTTTTTGGTGTTATGTGGTATTCTGGTGTTATGGGAAAAAACGATGATGTGGCAGCGCTTTTTCCACAAGACCAACTTGATGGCTTTGTGGGTACCTAGTGCTCTTACGACTCTCAAGGACATGACATATTTTGAAACCGAGGGACTGGAATATGAGATAGAATACTTGAAGTTCATGTTAGAGTGCAGGGTACCCTGAGTTTTCCGTGCGTTTTCTCCCAAAACGCCACACGACGGCGCCACTTGGGTACCGGGGCTCGCGTTTTCGAGTCTTGAGCCCTTGTGACCCCAGCCGAGATGGGTACCGGTGCTCGCGTTTTCCCCCTTTTTTGTCGTTATTGTTAATTTAGTGTGTCTTATGGAGGAATAAGGTGTTAGATTTTTTTTTTTTTTTTTTTTTTTTTCTGTTAGATCTATGTTTTTTCTTTATTTCTTTTTTTTTTTAGGGTAGCTGAAAAGTTGCTTTTTTCAATTCATGATAGTAAATGATAAACCCTACAACTGGTAGTTGAGATTTACTTATTTGAGATGAGTGGAAGTGTTTAACGTTTTAGTCCATTGGTACATTGAGCATTCGGCCCATTACAACATATTTTTAACCCATCGCAAACCAATATTTTTTTTGGAAAACTATAAAAACATTTATTTTAGAACTTTGAATTTTTTTTAATGTATTTTTTTTATTAATGAAATTTTAATTTTAGTTAAATATTTTGTTTTGTTTAAATAAATGAAAAACTAAAATAAAATTTGTGGGGTTCATGGGTGACTTACGACATCGATTTGGTGTTATAGGAGGGAAGAAGTTTTTGTAAGTATGATGGATTCTAGTGTTTTGGAAAAGGTGTTGATGTCATTTTTCTCGTAATACGAACGAGACGGCTTGAAGGGTACCTTATGCTCTAATTATATCCACAGGGATTGCGAAGGGAAAGAATAGAAGTACTAACGTAGGAATCATTGTTGGTCCAATATTAGCAATGGTTGCCATGACTGCAATAGTGATCTTTATTTATAAACGAAGGCTTCAGAAACAGAATCGAGGTATAACAGCCTCTTTTTTCCATCTTTTCAGTTTTGTGACAGAAGTAAAGGATATAAAACTATATCTCATATTAAAAAAAAGTGATTTGAAAGGGGACTGATTATAACTAAACCAGGTTCATTTGAGTTCAGCAACAGTTCAATTGAGGGTAATGAGCATGAAGAGAAAGATGCTGAAACACGGGAGATTAATTTATTTAAATTTAGGACTATACAAGTTGCAACCAACAACTTTTCAGCTGAAAATAAGCTCGGAGAAGGTGGTTTTGGTCCTGTTTACAAGGTAACGGACACTTTCTTTTTCCTATTACTGTACGTGTGGTCGTGTGGAACATTGTAGATTTTATGTATTTTTTTCAGGGTAAACTACAAGATGGAAAAGAAATAGCTGTAAAGCGGCTATCTAGTAACTCCGGACAAGGTGTCCAAGAGTTTAAGACAGAAGTACGGTTGATTATAAAACTTCAACACAAGAATCTTGTTCGGCTTTTGGGTTATTGTGTTAAGAGAGGCGAACGGCTTCTTATCTATGAGTTTATGGCTAACAATAGTCTCGAAACCTTCCTATCTGGTTTGTCTTTGCTCAATTTCATCCCAAGTGTAGTATTATTTTACGAATGTATTTTCATTAAATGAAACACAGCTGATAGGTTTTATTCGGCAAAACTTCTCGGTTACCAAAATGATTTTCTAAGATTTTTTTAATTGTTTAAATGAAAATTGAGTGTTTTTTTTTTTTTACTTCCTCCAATATTGGTAATCAAATGCAACAGATCCCAACAAGCTTAAAGATCTCGATTGGGCTAAGCGCGCTAACATTGTAACCGGGATTGCAAAGGGACTTCGATACCTACACGAAGACTCACGCCTCAAAATCATTCATCGTGACATGAAAGCTAGCAACATCCTTTTGGATGCAGAACTAAACTCCAAAATCTCAGATTTTGGTACTGCTCGAATTTTCGGAACCACTGAAATGGAAGCAAACACAGATCGAATCATTGGAACTTAGTAAGCTCACAAGTTTGCTGCTCATAAATAGTTATTACTAATATTATCACCGCAAACATCCATTTGTGCGTTTAGTATATATGTATTTATTTTCGAAATGATTTGTGACAGATTTTGCTCTAAAGAGAATCCTATATTTCTTTTCTTCTGTTAATGACGATTAATGTATATGATAGTGGATACATCGCGCCGGAATATGCAATGGATGGCTTATTCTCGACAAAATCAGATGTCTATAGTTTTGGTGTGCTTTTGTTAGAAATCGTCTCCGGACAATAAAACAACAGATTTTGTTTTGAAGATGAACCCCGAAACTTCCTCTTAACTGTAAGCAATTTCCCTTAATTCTCTAGATTAGAATAATTGTCAGGTTTACGGTTTGTATCTTCAGTTTAAATATTCATTCATTGTAAACTTTTGATCACTAAAGGTGAGGAACTTATGGAACGGAAACAGAGGAGAAGAGTTGATAGATCGTTGCCTGATTCAAGATGTTCCTATTTCTGAAGCTCTAAGATGGATAAAGATCGCGCTATTATGCGTCCAAGAAAACCCCCAAGACCGCCCAATCATGTCAGCCGTTGTTCACATGCTCGAAGGACAATGTTCCTCAAACTATTCCACTCATAAGCTACAAGATCGTGATATCCTAAGCTCTTGATATCCATTGTAAGATATATAAGTCAACAACATAAAAATTTTAAAACTTCAGAAACTCAATCATATAGAATATAAATTTGAGAATAAGTTATTTGGAGGTTTTTACCAATGTTATTACAAGAAATAAGAAAACAATGGTTTGATTCGGATGCATTTAAAATGGCGTGTACTCGTGTCGTAACATGAGTAACCATACATGTATAGGAGTTTGGCTCATAGAAAGTCTCATTTGAATATTAAAGAAGAGCAGTGTTATTTAGACTTACAACACGCATAAATATATGTTTAACGATAAATCGTCAGATAATCAGACATGTATTTTTTTTTTTAATTTTCACCAATTATTAAATATATTTAAAGATAATTAGTAAGACAACAATCATTTTTCATTTAAAAGCTCATCCGCATGTTTAAAACACACATCGAAATAGATGCACAAAGTGATTTTTAATCATAATCACCTAAGTTGTATGAGTAATGGAAAGCCAATCTATTTATTTTTAGTTAAATCAGTACATGGAAGCTAATCATATCAGTACTTGGAAAGCTCAATCCATTTACTACATAAACTTGGTCTCAGATGATACTAATTCATTGAGGTTGTATTTGAGATAAAGACCACTTCAAATGCAAGACAAACTTTTAAAAGTATTTAGAGAAGAGAAGAGAATTATTTGTTTGACATAACTATGTTTTTCATTAATGAATGATTCGATATTTATACCGAATAAACCCGAACTTGTATCACAAGTTGAATACAAGATAAACTCCTAAAACAAAAGATTTTTTTCTCGATAATGACTAACATAACACAATCCTAACATGACTCGAATATGACTTAAAGAAAGATAGTAATCCAAAGGCTTAGCATTCCCCACTCATGTAGTTCCAGGATCCCACACCTTCACTTGTAGTTCACCCTCTTTTGGATTATAAGAAAACGGCATAAAGTGCATCAAAAAGCGTTGCCAAGGTTGTCCATAATTTGCATGATTGGTGTCCAAATTCAGACCGTCATATATAACTTTATTTTGCCCAACTTGAATGACAACATAAAACTTTGATTTCATCCACACGAGAGGCACCTCATCTCTTTTCTTTCTCTTAGTGGTTTCCAGTGGAGGTGGTTCAACAGTAGTTTTAGGTAGCGTTGTCAACAACGGTCGTTTAACGACGGCTGTAGATTTCTGGTTTGGCGATCCGCTGTTGTTGCTACTCGCTTTGTTGCTGAAAGAGACGACCATTGATCCTCAAAACGTGCTTCTGTTATGCGGGCCAAGGGTAAGGCTTCTCCCAAAGTTGTAGGATTCAACCTCAACAGTTCCCAAAGTTGTAGGTCCGTGAAGCGTGCTTCGCTGTTCGAGCTAATGTAAAGCTTCCTAAAGTTGTGGGTTCGATCTTAAGAGTGCACATTGTAGAGTCGGTTTAAGTCAAGAGATATAAAACGACGGCGTAAGTTTTCGAGATCCCGCACTCGATTTATAAGTACCTCAAACTTACTCGATATTCGGCCGCTGCACCCATTTGCAAGAGCTTAGATAGCGTCCCGATCACGCCTCGATGCCAAGAATAGTAACACGGGGAAAAATCGATGACACTACGATGAACAATACTGCTGAATAGTGATCAATGAACAATGTAAGTATTTTTATTGAACCCTAATTTGGTAGCCCTCTCAACGAGCACCAATCGATACGACCGTTGAGGTTGTATCGAGATAGAAGACCACTTCAAGCAAAAACTCCTTAAAAGTATTTAGATAAGAGAAGAGAATTATTTATTTTGATATAACTATGCTTTTCATTAATGAATGATTCGGTATTTATACTGAATAAACCCTAACTTGTATCACAAGTCAAGAGAAGATAAACTCGCAAAACAAAGAATACTTTTCTAGATAATGACTAACATAACACAATCCTAACATGACTCGAATAAGACTTAAGGAAAGATAGTTATCCAAAGGTGTATCACAATATGATTGTTACTACTCATATGACGATAAGTAATGGCTCGAGAGTAGGACAAAAGTCTTAACCTTATGTCAGATATATGGCACAACATTAGTCGTGTGAAAATAGAAAACGAAAACAACGAATCCAAAGTCGAAAAAATAAGCCAAAACCTACACCGATCAACACCTGTTATTTACCATAACCGTACCGGTTTGGCAAAAATGTCGATATGAGAAAATGGCCGCTGTATAGGTTTGGAACCACATAGGACCGGTTAGGTTTGGAAAAACGGTTAAAACCGATTTTTAACGTTAATAAATCAAAAGTGCTTTTTATCGTTGGAACTTGTTCTCACCCTTCTTTCTTGTCCCTTACCTTTTTTTGCCCGCTTTTGTTCCAAGTTTTAGAATAAATTGCCCATTTGAGTATGATTTAGTCACAAGATCTCACAACACTAAAACACTTTCAAAATACACTCTTGAAACACTTAAATCGCTCACTAATGGCAACTCGTGTTTGTTTGACTAAAACCGGTGTTGGTTCTTCAAATGAACAAACGATTGATAAAGTTTTAGAAACAAAACAAAACCTAAACGTTTGGTGTAATTTTGACATGGTGTGGTTGTAGGATGAGAATAGAAAGGCTCATTGTAAACAAGTTTTTGAAATCAGAATCTAACTCAAAAGTTGAAGGTACATGTCGATAATTATTGCGAAGCACTCAAATCCAATCCATTAGTGGATCAAGCATCTATGTCACAAGAAGGGGTATGCTTACATATAAGGCGGATCAAGTTCGACAACAACTTAATTAACTAAGGTGATTCAAAATACTCTTTAACCGCGATATATTCATGTAAAACATGCTACTCTTAAACACGATAGCATGAAAGCTTGGGAAAAGACTAAAATTAGACTAAAAGGGTTTTGAAAATTTAAATACAAGTGTAAACTTAACAATCGATGTTCAGTTAGCTCTCATAGTTTGCCTGGTTCATACTTTTGTGTTACCGCACATTAAGTTGATCACGTAACTTGGCAAATGATGAAGCGTACAATTGCTTTTGAAAACTTTAAATCCTCACATAGGTCAAAATTTATTTCATATGTTATGAAATTTAATTAAAGAGGATGACTTAAAATAAAATATTTTTCAATCCAATTTAATAATACTAGTAAAAGTCGAGTAAAAGTACACTAAAACCTGGAGGCTTATGAACCATAAATTACATATTTACTCACAAAATATCTATGATATACCATAAAACCTATTTAAGATATCATTTTAGTAATTAGTAAAAGCTATCTAATCAAATTAAAAAGCTAACATCCCTTAAAATCTAGAAAAAATGTTTCGGGCCAAACAGGACCAAAATCTATTTAACCGGAGAAGAAAATAAATATTCAAAGAAAAATAAATAGTAAGAAAAAAATAAATGCCTCAGATAGTCGATCTAAATCATCACTATGAAAATCAGTCGGTAATTCCAACTTAGTTTTAATTCCTCATTGGCATCTTTTACAAAAAAACAATAGAAATGTAATCGCAAAAACGGCTCTGTGAATGAACGGTAACAAAAAGCAGTTCACAGGTTCCTATAAAATTGCGAAACACACAAAAGTTTGCTTTCGGTTCAATCATAGCATCACTTCCGGTCAATGCTTTTTTAGCTACCGGTGACGTGGCATCGAACCTTAAAATAATAAAAACAAACAAGATAAACCTCAGGAGACCCGTTACAAATCACACACACAGTGGAACAAGGTTATGACAAGTGTTCCGACCAAAAACAGAACATAAGATCGAGTTTAAGGATCGGATATTCTGTCGGTTGGTGGATGGAACACCTGACGCCGTGAGCCACTGCTGTTTAAAGTGTCATACGGCACTTCCTATCTTTATAGGGGATTTCTTCCTCATAGGTAAAAACGAACTAGAAAAAAAGTTAACAAAATATAAAGGTTTTTAAAGGTTTTGTTGAATGAAAATGTGGGACTGATGAAATGTAATGATAGAAGATTAGGTTATATAGATGGTTGTGATGTAAACCCTAATTTGTCTAGGAAGTTAGGGTTACGAAGCCCATCAAGTAATATTGGTATCAAACTGAGCCCAGTCAAGATATAAAGCTGGACTCTGTACAAAAAAAACTTTGTAGGCCCAATTAGTGTATCCAATATTCCAATTGTGCATATCGGAAATTGTAAAATGGTCCAAGAATATCTGTAAGGACTAATGAGGGGGAAAATAAATAGTGTGTTACTGTATTTATTTTTATTATTTTGTTTGAACTTGTGTTATTGATTTAAACTTGAGTTATAGAGTTGTCGAAGTATTTTTTTGGGTTGTTCTCAGCTATCTTCACCCTTGTAGATAAGCCTCTGATACCGCTAAGATGAATAACGCTAGTACTCGCCCCGGTGTTATCCCAGACCCGACTCCCGTGAGAATGAGTATGTGTTTAACCGAAATGTATAGTATAAAATGTGTGTGAGAAAATGATACCTTATTCACAATTATCAGATGCGTATTTATACTACCCGACGTCGTTATCCGATCCCCGGTCCGCTGCTTCATGGGACCGCTGATGTTGTCGTGGCTTGGCACTGCCCCTTACATTGTCCTCAAGGCCCCGTCGACATCCAGAGAATGAGACAAAGCGCATCCGTGCTAGATGCCAAAGGTACTGTCAGTCGCCGCCCCTTCTGGACGGATGGTTTGTCGATGTATCCTTCTGATACCGAATGCTTTGTAGAATATTGGACCTTTCGGTATAGTGTTGGACTCTTCGATAGAGTGTTGGTCCTTCGGTTCTTGGACCGAATGGGCATATACGTCATGTCCCCCACAAGATCATGTTATTTGTTCAAAACAAGTGACGAATACTTAATTTGGCTGTCCGTTGGGCTCATTCGGAGCGACCGGGTATGCTCGCTTTTATGGGCTTTCGCATGGGCAATGGGCCCAAGCCCATTGGGTGGAAGCGAGTTAAAATAATATATACCGTGTCTCGGGATCGCGACACGTGGCAGTGGTATTCGCTGATGGTTCGATTCGCCCCTTCTCGACACGACGTGACATTTTGTGTCCCCACTTCCTTGCCTATATAAACCCTTTTACCCTCATTTGTTATTTTTACTTTACTCTTCACTTTTTACTATTTGCTTTCAATATTCCGTAAATTTAGGCGGCCACTTTTCTTTATTTCATTTCGTCATACCTCTTCTAAGATTCTATGGCTTCCTGCTCGTGAGCATCCGCTTCGTTCGGATCATCCGGCTCCGACCTCGCCCCCAAATCGGATATGCATATATATTCCTCCGTGCTTTCCGGGGGGGAGCGGAAGGTCTCATTAATGAGTATGGGATTCTATGGACCTCCATCCTCGCTACCTCCGATGGATTTTACCATGGATTGTCACAATTCTCACCTCCGCCGCCAAATTTATATTTCATTAACGATATATTTTTATTAAATAAACGCTATCGCACGATCATTCATTTTGAACAATTGATCCGAAACTTCCAAAATTTATTCGATATATTTTATACTCATATTAAGATTATAAAATAATATTATTACTTTACCCGATGTTTTCAATTTATTTTGTATATAAATTGTTATGTATAAAATTTTACGACGTTTTCGTAAATATTACACGATAAATATTTATTCACTCAATACTTGTGAGAAAGGTATTTTTATAATTTTATGACTTCAATACAATCTATTTTGTTCCGTTAAAATTTATTTTTAGCTAACGCCACCCTAAAAGCTCAAATATATACAAGTTACTAACTATCCTTAAATAACTACACTTTACTTATACATGTAAATACTTAACAATAATAAAATGCATCTAGTCTTTTTTTTATATATGTCGACACAAAGGGGTGACTCGCATACATTATGTGTACAAATATCTACTTATATTATACTTATATTCATTTTTCACTTACAAATTCACACACACAACATTATCTCAAGGTGTAAAAGATTTTTTCCTCTCTTCCTCTTTGCATATGAACCGGCCATGGTGAGCCAAGACAAGGAGATCATATTTTTTTTTTCAAGTCAAGTTAAATTCACAACTATAGCATACTCTTAATCAAGGTTTTGGAATAAAAACCTAGGGTATTTAGGATAAACCTTTGTTTATTTAACCTCATCAAGTAACTAGTAAGCATTTCATGGTCCTTTTCATATTTCATTTTCATATTATGTTCATTTCATCATGCTTGAGAAAAACATGCAAGTCATATTGATGTCTATACCACTTTTTATTGTTTTTAAGTGCTATAAATATATATTCATCATCCTATAATTACTCCTTGAAACATATCACTTTTGGTGATGTCTAGGAACCCATGACACCCTAAGAAGGTGTATGGTAGAATTAGAATAGCTTCGGAGTTGTTTTGAATTGGTTAGAATAGGTTTTGCGCAAGAAAAACTCATTTCGACAACTTTATTTAGAGGTCTGATCTTATTTTTAAATTCTGGAATTCTCAACAGTAGGTAAAAAATTTTGGGCTAGATATTTGGAAAATATACTTTAAAACGAAAACGTGGTCGCTTGAACGGGTTAAAACAGAGTTGTAACGAAGAAGATATGAATTTTTCAAGTTTGACGACGAAACAATAAAAATCAGAAAATTCAGCATATTACTTCCACTTTTTACTAGTCAAAAACGGGACAAGAATGTTTGTAAAGTAGTCAAAATATTTGGAGAACAAAATTTGGAGAACTAAATTTAGAGAACTAAATTGGAGAACAAAATTGGAGAACTAAATTTGAGAACTAAATTTAGAGAACTAAATTGGAGAACAAAATTTGAGAACTAAATTGGAGTACTTTTTCTTATAAAATGATGTTTTGTAGTAAAAGTAAGTTCCTAGCCTATTTTCCAAAATGTCCAACCGCTCATCGCGAAGTTGTAATGAATAAAATACGGTCACTTAAACTTTGGCCGAAAACCACCCTTAAACAATATTTTGGACACAAGTACCATACTTCACCTATGTTTTTCTCCATGATCGAGACCTCTACGATAAAAACTTAAATGCTAAAACTTTGAGATAATGATACAAGCTTTCCAAAACCGTTGAGTTTGTTTTCTAACACTCAATGTGCATCATTTTACGACTAGCTTTTCAAGGCCGTTTAGTCACTTTCATAAGTTGTCAAATTATATTATTTTGCGACGAAAAACTATAATTTCTTAATAAATCACTAAATGATTATCGTAGGATATCATTTCGACGTAAATACTGGTAAAGTATTTTGTAACTTGACAAGAGGTCATAAACATATATTTCGACGATAAACATTATTTTCAAATGTACAAGTGGTATGGATATCATATGAGTTTGCATGCACGACATTGTTTCATGACTTATATTAGATCATATCATTCATAATAGGTCGCGGTTAGAGAGTTGCGCCTCATTTCGCATCCACTTTGTCATCATAACTATTGCAACAGGTGAGTTCGTAGTCCCACTTTTACTCGCTTAATTGTTTTATAAACTCTTCGGGAGATACATGTTGATAACGCCGATTGTGCATGTTTTTAGTAGCGTTATGTGTACTTTTATATCCGTTATTTGGTTATATTTGCGTGATTATAGTACTTAATCGTATCAAAAGATGTTTGTCTAGTGTTTATAACCAAGTGTGGAAATGGAGGAAAAGAAGAAATATTCAAAGAAAGCGAAGATTCCCATTTCAATAAGACTAAATCAAGAACTCAAGGCCCTTTGAAGACCTCGGTGATTGAAGAATCAAGTTCTACAAAGTAAAGTGAAGAAAGATCAAGTTTTGTATTCAGAAGATCCAACCGATCCGGTTATAACCAGAACCGGATCGGTTGAAAACGGTCGAATCAATGCTTTTACCATCACCACCGATCGGTCGCAACCCGCAACCGGATCGGTCGGCTAGTTGTTATTGAAGACCAGCGGATCGGTTGGTCGATGACCGATCCGGTTGGAGAAGTCGCAGCTTGCCAAATCTTCATCACTAAGCTTTCCTTTGCATCCAAACGATTCTAGGTCCTTTTCTTGGTGTATTCTAGTCCTTCCTCACTCCTTGGTGGCCAAGTTCAAGATTTAATACCCTAGGCCTTGGAATTAGTATAAATAGAGGCTAATTGTGAGCATTAGAGACACAACCTATAATACAAATCTCTACTCATCAAACAAAGCCTTAAGCTCTAAAAATTCGTCCTTAGAAGTCCGTAGAAGTTTGAGATCCAAAAGTTCACCATTCGAGGCCAAAACACCAAGAAGTCTACCTCAATCCTTTGGGAATCATTACTACACCATTTGTAATCTTATTCCAAGCATTGTAAGACTTTCAATCATGTTTTCTAATGTTCAAAGTTCGAGTTTATGTTTATGTTTGCTATGAGTGGCTAGTTTCTTTATGCACTTGCTTAAATGATGTTGATTATCATATGATTAGGTAGTGGTTTTGTTAACATGTTTTAATTCAATTTCAAGTTGATTCTAAGATCCAATTGTGCTAAAGTTTCATAGTGACATTTGTTAATCAAGTTTGGCTAATTGATAATAATCGTTGGGGTCGAAAGAACTTCGTTTTATTCAACTAGTCATAATCATTTTGTCTATGGATGATTGTTTTTACCCATTATTCTTGATTATACAAAGGAACTAAGGTGTGGTTGTAATAGAAGCGCTTTTTGATTATCAAATTGGATTGGTTGGAAACATCTAAATGGTCGTAAGATTAGTTGTTGAGAATCAATTGTAGCCTTTTGTCTATGATCGGTTACCTTTTGTATTGACCATTTCTTAAGCAATTTGATGAACAAGTAGATGTTTTTGTGTTTAAGTTTATGTATGTAGACTTATGAAACTTGAATTGATTGGTTAAACTTAATGCTTGTTTTTATAAACCAAAATCTTGACGAAGGTTTAACTTGTAAGAACAATAGATTAGTTTTCAAACTAATTATCATAACCAACATGTTAAGAGGTTAACACAATCACATTAATCTATGATATGAAACTAGTTTAAGCAAGTGTAGTTTTAATCATCCAATTTCATTATATCTATTTGCTTTGTTATATGTTTTGATAGACTCGTTAATTCAAACTTGTGTTTAGATTCACTCAAATCCTCGCGAATCCATCCCGACTTACCTTTATAATCTTGCTATAACGACGAGTATACTTGCTCGTATGTGTTATTGGTAATATTGGTAATTCACCTTTATAAATTTAAACTTGCACCAACCGGCACATCACATGCTCAACTTCATGCTTTTACTTTACACTTATATGAACTTAAACTATATTGTTTGAACTATCATGAACTTGTTACCTTTTGTTTTACTACTTATGCTAGTAAGAGATTGCGCCTCTAACTAAATTGATCACTATGTTATGAACACTATTATTTGAACCACTTTCCGTGATTTTGAGCCCTTCGACATATATATTTGAACTCTTTTAACTTGATAGGAACATGTTGGCATAGATTTGAACACTTTAACTTGATTTAAAACATTTTGACATATAAGTAATCTCTTTTGACGTAATATTGAACCCTTTGACCATTTTGAACTGGTTTGACTTTATAATGAACCCTTTTGATATATTTTAAACTTGTTTGACGTGATTTTGAACGCTTCGACTATCTTGAACCTTTTGATATTATTCGAGCTCTTTGCTACGAACTTTTGAACTCGACTTAAATCTTTGAACTTAATTACGAACTTTTGAACGGAACCCTCGAACTTAAATATAAACTTATGACTTGTATGAACTTATTAAACCGGATGTGTTATGACCTTGACCTAAAGCCTCCCGGTCCGGAGCGTAATGTCTCCTTATGGGAACGGAGCATTTTCAATCTAAGTCTCCGATTGGTGCAAACCGTCAAGTTTTCTCACGCAGTTAGCCACTTCATGAATGACCACCGTAAGGAACTTAAAACAACCAAACACCAATTGCAATTTAGATCGAGAATACAAGGATTCCGGGTCGTTAAGTCCCACGGAGGATGACCGGTGTTTTAACACAATCGATGTCGAATAACCACTAAGGATAGCGATCAAGAAGGATTTTGATGGATAATTACCTAAAGAAAAGATTTGTAAATTACAGCGACTTAAATGCAAATTAAAGGAAATTAAAAAGTTAAATTCTATTAAATAAATACTATCACTATTTTTAAACTGATGTTTTTGATTTTTTTGTTTTATAAAACTTAAATTAAAACTACGCGACGTATGAAATAAAAGCGTGAAACTTACACAATATTAATCATAAAATGTGAAAATGATATTTTACAAACCTAATGATATGAGAAACTTTTAGAAAAAGAAAATTATTTTTATAACTATTTATTTAATTATTATTAATTAAAAACTATTTTAACTATTTAATAATAACCTAAAATACAAGAAAATAGGAAATAAACCTTGAAAAATAAAATTAAGACTTGGAAAATCTAAAATAACAAAAGAGAATTTTCAAAACTATTTTTATATTTTTCGATTATTTTCTATTTTTATGAATTTTAAACTATTAAAAACTAATTAAATTACTAAAAATTACAAAATAAACTATGAAAAATCTGAAAATTACTTTTTTACTTTTTATATTTATCTAAACTTAAGAAAATTGAAAATTATTTTTTGAACTTTTCCGATTTAATTGTATTAAAAGCTATTTAAAATTACCTAAAAACTGCTTTTAATTAAGAAAATAGCAAACAAAGGTTGGAAAATTATGAAATTTCGTGAAAAGTCTAAAATAATATCCCGAATCTAAGAAAATAGAAAACATGGGCGTGTTTGGAAGAAAATGAAATCATATTGTAAGTGCTTATCAATAAGCACTTGAATAAGCCAAATGATCACCACAAGCTACCAAACTGAAATAGAAGCATTAATATACTAAAACTACTAAAATGAAGCAAGAAACAACAATTCTTAACCTCTGGATTAGACAATGCTATGATCTTGATTGATTTGAGTTTATGTGCTAAGACAGATTCTGAGTGCTACTTTGAGCTTAAGCACTTGCTTATTAATAAGTCAGAAATGAAAACCACAGTTGGAACTTAAACTAGACCTGGTTGGCAACCTTCAAACCAAAAATGAGACTCGAAAAGCTCAGGAGCTCGGACAACCCTAGCAATAAGCCGAGAAAATCTCACCGATCGAGTGTTTGAGAGGCGAGATAAGCCCCGCTTGATGAGCTTTTGTAGAGCTTATAAAAATTGATAAAATCTACTAAAATAACTATAAGAAAGTGGACCTGTTGAACTTTAAAACCCTCGCCACTTGATATGACCCAAAGATGAGACCAAGAAAATTCACCTAGTGGCCAAAAACCGAGATTTCAATATTTTTGACTTTTTTCGACAGCTTGAGAAGTTTTGACTTTTTCCAACTTTGAGATTGATTTAAGGACTGATGTTGATGATATATGATGAAATAAACCTCACGCAACCTATGTTTATGATATCTAAGCACTAAACAAGATTTTGTTTTCAAAAACTCAACAATGAGATTTAAAGACAGCTAATAGATGATGTTGACTTTGATGTTCAGCACAAAATTAAGACAAATGTGAGTGTATATGTTCTTAACAAGCATGAACCAACAGAAATCCACTTTTAAACAAACCTCAAGCACAGCTTAACTGCAGTAATCCAAACACCCTATTTGAAACTGTTTTGCAAATTTAAACTACACTAACCATTGATTTAACTCATTTTATTAATTAAACCAACTCTACTATGCTAATTACTACTAATTAAACCTATTTAATGACCAAAGATTTAAATACAAGCACAATAATAAAACTGTATTAAAAGTGAAAATGAGAAAACAAGCTTACAAGTGTCCAACTAGTATGCAGGCTACAACCAAACCCCAAGACCACTACACTAAGCTATATCCAACCCAATACCAAGTCCTCATCACCCATTCCATTTCAATGCCTGTTTAACCAAAATTCCTTCCCCGTTGACTTTTGTTGACCATAGATGAAAACTTGTAGATTGCTGATAAGCTCACTAAAAGCTATAAAAGCTTTAATGAGCTTATTTGAACTTAAAATTAAGCTTGTTGAAGCTTGATAATGCAGTTTGATATTTAAACTTGAAACAGTGAACCATGAAATTTAAAACTTAACTGAAACTTTGAATTGAGGCTCAAAACAGACTACAATGATCAAATTACTTAAGTTCAATACATGAAAGCTTGAAATTACACAGTTGAAAACTAATTAAGATACTTTAAGGAAAAACGACATACATTAATTGAAAAAGCTAACTAACTGCCTTCTCTCTTGTTCCTCTTCCTCTTTTATGCTCTAGAATTCTTCCACGTGGCCTTCTGAGAGTATCCCACCTCTAACTTTGACCAATGGGTGAGTTTTGGCCATTTTAGCCGTTTTTATCAATTTGGCGGGAAAAGACAGTTTGACTTGTAGAGCTCTGATTTAGCTAGTAGGGGGGGTGGCATTTAATGCAGTGGTTTGTGATGATGAGGGAGGTGCAAGGCGGGAGAAAGGTGATGGGAGAGGCGAGGTGTTGCAGTAACCGGTGGAAGAGATAAGCAGACATGGGCTCGCTTTTATCTCGCTTTGACTTGGGTTGACCAAAGGTCCAAAATAGAGGGGTCAAAAGGTTAAGGCAGGGGTCACAATGGCATATGGCAGGGTCAAAGGCAGTTTTGACAAGGCATGGTTAGGCTTAAATGACAAGGACTAAACTTGCAAATCTGATTTTTGAAGGACCAAACCTGTAATTATTCCAAGGTTAACACAAGGACTGAAACTGACAACCTTCAATAGTACAAGTACCATTTTTGACATTTTCAAATTCTCAAAGGACCAAACTTGCCAAATTTCAAAGTTCAGGGACTAAAGTTGTAATTTTGTAAATTTGAATCTCAAGGACCAATTTTGACAACTTAGGAATCCCTAGGGACTTAAAATGATATTTTTCTTTATTTGGATTTACCAGGGACTGTTTTTGACAACTTTTGAAACTTGAGGGACTAAAACTGCCAATTATGCAAATTTGATACGTTTTCACCGATTTTGATATTTTGCATTTAAAACACATAAAACACTTATTTGTGATATTTTATCATTCGATGTATTTCGAAAGTGTTTTCGATGTTTTCTGCAATTAATTTGTACAAAATAATGAGTATTTACACACTCATCAATCCCCACACTAAGATATTGCTAGTCCCTAGCAATGTTTTGAGAAAATTAATGGATTTTATCTCTTTACCAAAAGCCATTACTTACGAGTAGCCAAATGTTTCAGTTCAAGTAAGAACCTTGGTACACCGATAACCAAATGATTTTGAGCAAATCACCGCCCAATCGGATTTGATTTGTCTTTACGGAAGCCGCTTGCTACGGACTAGCCAACTCTTAGATAAATTATTAATATTATCTTTGGTGAGTGATTACCATACAATTTTGGGCAAATTGTGTCGTCAACGGATTTGAGATATCTTTACCAAGAGCCGTTTGCTCTGGATTAGCCAATCCTTTTGTTTATTAGACAAGGGATCGATAACTATAAGATGAGTAAGTGAAAACACTTACTCCAAAAAAATTTTGGCCAAAATGGGGAATTGGGTATAATTACATGATAAAATTCGCCGAAATTCCCCCACTTAGAAATGAATATTGCCCTCAATATTCAAAGTACACGGTGGTTATGCCGAAACATAGAACGAAAAGGAAATACTAAGGCCATTATTTAGCATGATTTTTTTTTTTTTTTTTTGAAACTCTTATATATACACAACATGTGGGCAACTCCCACACTAGGGTGGTAGAAAGTAGAAAGAAGAAGCTAAACCGCTGTTTAGTCACACAAGCTAGCCACTTGTGAATGGCTAACCGTAATAAACTTCGTGACAATTTTAAATACGGGTGAAAACCCATATGGCATGCTCTGTTTTTGATTAATGAGTCGCTAGCTTGACTCGATCCCCGCATTCATTGGTTCATGGGGAAAGTTTGTAGATCCGGGACAATCACGGAGGAATGTCCTCTCCAAAGTAATGCTTCAATCGATGACCATTCACTTTAAAGTTCGGACCATCGGGCTAAGATAACTCAATGGTTCCATAAGGATAAACCTTAGCGATGGTGAATGGACCGCACTAACGGACTTAAGCTTTCCCGAGAAAATCTTCAATCTTGAATTGAAAAGAAGGACTCGATCACCAACGTTGAAAACGCGTTCTTGATTTTAGAGTCATGAATCTTCTTTGTCTTTTCTTTGTAGATCAAAGAGTTCTCGTAAGCTTGATCACTCGAGTTCATTTAATTCATTCATTTGAACTTTCCGGTGATCACCAACTGTCTCGAATATCGGTTGGCATGTTTCAAGGCCCAGATGCCTTGTGCTCAAGCTCAACCGGCAGATGACATGCCTTCCGCACACAAGCTTGTATGGAGTACACCCAACGGGTGTTTTATAAGTCGCACGGAAGGCCCGTGAGCGCCATCTAGCTTATCCGACCAAGAGGCACGGTTTCGCCAACCGTCCTCTCAAGAATTCTTTAATCCCTCGGTTGAAACTTCCACTTGCCCACTAGTTCGGGGTGGTGCAGAGAGAGACAGTGAGTTACACCATACTTACGCATGACTCTTTCAAACCGGTCATTGCGAAATGCGCATCACGATCACCGATTATGGCTCGTGGAGTTCCAAACCTAGCAAAGAGAGATTTCAAGAATTTCACAACAACTCGGGCATCATTGGTATGCAAAGCCTTAGCTTCAACCCATTTTGACAAGTAGTCAACGCCACGAGTATGTACTTATTACCATGAGAAGAAGAAATGGCCCCATAAAGTCAATGCCCTGATGTCAAAAATCTCACACACTTGAATGGCGTTTATGCATTTCATTCCTTTATGAGATATTCCGTGACGTTGACAAGCCACGCGAGCTTTGACAAATTCGTGCGCCCTTATAGAGTAGGGCCAATAAAACCCGAATCAAACACCTTTTGGCGGTGTAGTTTGACTATGATGGCCCCGCTGGTCCAAAGATGGCAAGCTTGAGAATGTCAAGAGCTTCTTGTCCATACATCGCCGCGATGACTTGATCCGCAGATTTTGAACAAGTAGGGTCGTCCCGTAAGTAATGTTTAACATCTTCAAGAATTTGTTCTTCTCGTTGGGACGACATCCCTTTCACTATGAAGTTACCCGCATGGTAATTTGCGAAGTCAAGAAACCATGGGGTAGAAGAGTCTCCACGAAAAGAAACCGCATTTAGTGTTTCGAGAGGAAATGTTTCATTTATTTCCTTTTTCTCAAACACATCCCGATGAGGGTTTTCTAAACGGGAAAGATGATCGGCGACTGTGTTCTCACCTTTTTATCACGTATAATGATATCAAATTCTCGGAGGAGGAGAACCCAACGGAGCAATCTCGCTTTGCATCTTATTTTGCAAAGAGATATTTGAGAGCCGAGTGATCCGTATACACCACGATTTGGTCAAGATGAGGTAGGGTTTAAATTTCAAACGCATACACCATGCCTAATAGTTCTTTTTACGTAGTGGTGTAATGGGTTCGAGCTCATCATAGTCTTACTTGCGTGAGTGGATAGGTGAAAATGCTTGGTTTTACGCTGCCCCAAGACCCACCGATAGCAAAATCACTTGCATCGCACATGAGCTCAAAGGGTAAATCCCGGTCGGGCAACTAGAATGGGTGCTTCCGTAGCTTTTCTTAAATGTTTCAAAAGCTTCGACGCCTCAGAGAGAAGATAAAAGGAGCTTCTTTCAAGAAGATGGGTCATAGGCCGAGCGATTTTAGAAAAATCCCGTATGAATCTACGATAAAACCCGGCATGACCAAGAAAACTCCTAATACCTTTGACGGTAGTAGGATGAGGCGCTTTAGCAATAACATCGACTTTTGCTCTATCGACCTCAATCCTGCTTTTTGAAATTTTATGGCCAAGGACTATGCCTTCTTCGACCATAAGTGGCTCTTCTCCCAATTTAGACAGAGATTGCGTCTTCACACCGCTTTTAGCATTTTGTCTAAATGGGAGAGACATGTCTCGAAATGAGTCCCCAATGACCGAGAAGTCATCCATAAACACCTCCATTGTTTCCGATCATGTCGTGGAATATGGCCATCATACATCGTTGGAACGTGCAGTGAGCATTACATAAGCCAAAAGGCATACGCTTGTAGGCAAAAGTTCCGTATGGGCAGGTGAATGTGGTCTTCTCTTGATCCCGTGGATCAATGGGAATCAGTAACCCGAGAAACCATCAAGGAAACAATAGTATTCGCTTCCTCGCTAATCTCTCAAGCATCCGGTCCATGAAGGGTAGAGGAAAATGGTCTTTACGGGTGGCGCCATTCAACTTACGATAGTCAATACACACACGCCATCCCGTAACCACCAAGTTGGAATTAACTCGCTTTCTTCATTCGCGACAACAGCTATGCCACCCTTTTTGGAACACAGTGAATCGGGCTAACCTAAGGACTATCTCGAGATTGGGTAAATCAATCCTGCATCAAGAAGTTTGATAACCTCCTGCTTGATAACATCATGGATTTTGGATTTACTCTTCTCGATGTTGAACTATTGGTTTGAAGTCATCCTCCATTAAGATTTTGTGAGTACAGAACTCGTGGTTGATACCTTAATGTCGGAGAGTTTCCAAGCAATTGCTTGCTTGTGCGACTTCAAGACCTTTATGAGAGCAGATCTTTTCATCTTTACTCAAATCTCGAGCAATAATGACAGCAATTTATCATCGCCTTCAAGAAATGCATACTCAAGATGAGGTGGTAAGTCCTTAAGTTCGACTCAGAAATTCTTCGCTTTTCTCAACCGACTTGACTTCCTTGTTATGAAGGTTGACGGAGGGAGGAGGAGAGTGTCCCGATTTAACAACTTCTCAAGAATAAGAATATCTCCTCCGGATTAATCTCATGGTGATTAATCTCTTCCGAATTGCATCACTAGTATGAGGGGTTAATGAGTGATCATCTTTAAGCAACTTCTCAATGAGAAGTATGTCCCCTCGATGTCAATCGAGCGTGATCAATTTCCTGGGAATGTAATCACTAGCCAAGTATGCTTCAATCTCTTCCAAGATGAAGTCGCCTCAAACGGAGCGAGAGAAGGAGTAGAATCGGCTATGATAGGTTGAGAAGATGTGGGATTCCCACTCACGTAATTATGAGAATAACCAAGAACTTCTTGAGAGTACTCTTGAAGCAACATCAATGATATCTATTCGGTTAACCGACTCTAATCATAGTTTCATGGAGTACCTCAAGTTTGATCAAGGTTAAAGGTGACGACTTCATTACCAACACGTAATGTGATTTCTTGCTCAAATACATCAATAAGAGCACGGCCTGCTCGTGAATCCTCTTCCAACAATGAGAGGAACCCGTGGATCAAGATCGAAATCAACAACTACAAAGTCACCGAAAATGGAACTTTCCTACTTACAAATACGCCCCTGCAATTCCAAGAGGACGGATATTGTACGATCCGCAAGCTCGAGAGTCATGCATGTAGGAGTAAGGTCCGAAGAGAAAGTTTCTTCCATACCGAATGAGGCATCGTGTTTATGCTTGCACCAAGATCGGCTAAGGCAAAGCATTCAACCATTCCTCGAAATACACAAGGTAAGAGGAACTTTCCGGATCTCCAAGCTTCTCGAAGCTTCTTCAAGATAACCGCAGAGCGCCTCGCTCAGAGGAGTTTTAGCCATTTCAAACAGCTTTTTCCTTGTTGCTTAACATGTGTTTGAGAGTTGATGCAAACTTGGGCATCAACATGATAGCATCCGCAAGCTTATGTCAAAATGAAGTTCTTGGAAAATTTGAAAGAATTTTTCCATTTGTTGACGGCTTTCTCTGGAGCTTTTGCTCATGTAAACGTGATGGGTAAGGAATAGAAGATTTGGATTTGGTATTTTCAATGGGAGCTACGGAGGTTCAAAACAACTCATGGATTGGATTTGGGTTTCGGACAACCCGAGGATGGACATTGTTGGTACTTAGTTATTAGTAGGAAGTTCTTGTCCTTTGTCGCCTCGTGTTCACTTTCCACTACCTTCGGGGAGAAGAAGAAGGGTAGTAGGAATAGCAGGTCCATCATACGAAACACCACTTCGGTTGTGATCGCTTTGCATCGCCCCTCGGATTAGCGATCGTGTTGCTAGGTAAGGTACCGAGCCCGAGGGTCGATCATTTAAAGACTTCTTTAATTCAAATGATCCGACCGACCAACAACCCGTTTGTCTCCTCTCGAGTCTTCATGAATTGCTTTAAAAGCTCATCGGATGTTGATATGTGGAGGAGGTGGAGGGATAATTGAGGTCGTATGTTACGATTATAGCGAATTTCCTTGATTAGGATTCATATTCCCAAATTGATTCCCCGATTGTAAGTGTTTTGATTAAGATTTCCTGATGTTGAAACCTTGATTGGGTCCGAATAGAAATTACCTTGGTTTTGATAACCTTGGTTCATTCTAGGTTGGTTCGATTCCGTTAGGATTCCGTTGAAACCGGGTGGTGCGATAAGTGTTAGCTCGGTAGTTTGGTTCATTTTGAGGACGGTATTGATTACCTCCTTGATTTGAAGTACCGCCATAGCATTAGCTTCAAAAGGACTACCATCGGCAAGCGAGACAGCTTGTAGTATGCATGAGGACCACCACAAGTAACACAAACTTCAACTTTCTTCACTTCACCATATGATGGTGCTTGTGTGAAAGTGACTTTCTTTGGTTAGCAAGAACCAAAGCTCGAATAATATCCGTGAGTTTGTCAATCTTAGCATCGGTGCTAGATGTACTCACGGGAGATGAAAGAAAGGTCCAAGATTAGACTCCGTGATGATATGTCTTTGTGCGGAAAGGACGGACCGGACTTGTTTTCAATGATTTGTAAGGCTTCTTTTGTGGTCTTGCTCAAGAAATTACCTCCGCGGAGGCATTCAAAGAGTCTTGATTAGTCCGGTTCGCACCATTGTAGAAAGTATCCATTTGCATTAACTCGGTAAAACCATGATGCGGACACTCATGAGCAAGTCTTTGTAACGATCCCATGCCTCCCCGAATGATTCATCAAATCTTTGAGAGAATTTCATTATCTCATTCTTAAGACTTGTAGTTCGGGATGGAGGATAGAATTTGTTAACAAACTTTGTGACAAGATCTTCCCATGTCTCAATGGAACGAGGGGTTGTTTCTCAAGCCAATTCCGGCTTGTCCTCTAGAGAAAATGGGAATGTAAAGCTTGATGGCTTCACGCGGGACATTCTTGTACTTGATGGTAGATGCAATCTTGTTAAACCATCGAATGCGTGCATGAGGATCATCCCGCTCAAAACCATAGAATTGGCTTTGGGTTACCGATTAAGTAACCCGGTTTTGAGCTCAAAAGTATCGCCCACGATGGTTGGGACAACAATAGCATCTCCGTAACCCTCGATGGGTGCTTGGAGAAGCTCATTCATCGGCTTGTCTACCGCCATTACACGGTGGTGGTGGTGGTAGACGCCTCGATCACGGTGAAGGAGCCGAACGCCCTCTACGCTCACGAGGAATCTTTCCAAGTTCGAAAGTGGACTTGTAGAACTGGAAGAACGAGTGCGCATGCACTAAGTATAAAATCGCCAAAACAAATGCGAGGCAAAACGACAAGTGAACTTAACCAATAATCACAAATGAAATGGCTTCTTTGAAAAAGGTACACCAAATCACAAGGACACAAAGGCAAGTTTTAAATCGATGTTCGGAACTTATTATGGTCACACCCCAGCTTAGTAGGTGTACCGCCTTGATTTGCGGTGGTTGATTTTTATGTATCTATTTAAGTAACATCGAAAAGACGTGAGGTATAGATTTGTGCCGATGGGTTTAAAACTTTTGGACAATATTTTGGTATCGTCTCGCTTAACCAAATCGTATTTCTTTAAGAATCACCTTAAAAGAAGCACAAGCTAGAAAACGTTACGATTGTTTTGTTGTTTTATATTTTGTTTGGTGTTTTTAACACTTTAGGAAAAGTGTTAATGAACTTTTGATTTTGTTATAACTTTACAAAAACTTTTACAAACGTGGTATGTGTGCAAGTACGGGTCTCAAAATGCTTAGAACA